>CM039680.1:218486122-218978622 GCA_022537955.1 Schmidtea mediterranea
AAGTAACTGCATGGCCCAGATGTTCGCATTTTCACCCAACAAAAATGTCTCATGGGACCCACATACAACTTAATATTTATTAAGCACTGCAATAAAATTTATAAGAAAATTCATTAGAAAACATGACCATGTGACTATTTTCTCTTTTGTACACATTGTGTCAAACATGACTGACTTACTGATCTTACAGGCATCAGCTGGAATCTCAGGATTACAAGATTAGGAAAACTTTCTCAGATAAATGTGCTAAAGATATCTATGAACATTCCTGCATCCAATCTGTCAATCTGAATCAAATAGCCAATTTGACTTCGGTGATTGTGTGTCTTCTGGGGA
Organism: Schmidtea mediterranea; assembly: GCA_022537955.1. Lineage (NCBI taxonomy): Eukaryota > Metazoa > Platyhelminthes > Tricladida > Dugesiidae > Schmidtea > Schmidtea mediterranea. The sequence goes on from CM039680.1 coordinate 218,486,459, forward strand.
ATGATAATCACAAAAAATTAAATTCACAGTGCCGATCGGAAGTTAAGGCGGTTCGTTCTCAGATGGCTCAGAATATAGATGTAAGTTGGAATTTTATTCATTTTATGGGGATTTCCTAACTTTTCTTGGAAACAGTCCAATAAATTTCTCTAATCAATGATTCTTGACTGAACGGACTCGAAAGATTTGACGAAGTACATTAAATGATGTAGAAAACACCATATATAAATAAACCAACCAAGTTCTTTATTTCAGTTCAATATAAAAATATACGATTTTATTTTTTATTTTTTATTGATAACAGTTAAATGAATGCAGGTTTTCATAGTAAAGTGATATAAAAATCGCTATTTAATAAAAATAAAACATTACTGAGGCCACAAAAAATTATAGTATTTATATATACCTTGGCTATATAGAATCACTGATTTTTAACTACCTGTGGAGGTCATTGGCCCTGGTTTTAATAATTGTCTGAAATTGTACTATTATTAATATTTTCCCCTTACATTTCCATAAGAAGGTATCAATAAATTCAAACAAAACACATTTTCTCATTACAATTCACTGGTGTTCAAGATTAAATCTTAGGGGTTTTTTGCAAAAAATTTATAAAAAATTGTCATAGGTGGTTATTTTTTCCATAGTTAACTTTCAGTACACTTTTATCTATAGAGAAACTTCTTTATCAATATTTGACTCGATAATTCTCATCAGAAAATGAATCTTTTATCAATATTCATAGAAAAAAGTAATTTAACATTTTTTAAATAATTTTTAAAATTAATCAATAAAATTTCTCCAAAATTAAATTTATATTGTAACTTTTTTTTTGCTAATATGCTTTAACTTTTACTTAAGTTTTAAAAGATATTAATTAATTTAATTTATTAAAGAGACATAAGTGCATAATATTTACAAATCTTAAACAGACGCTTTTAATGCTCTTCACTGCTTAACATTTACAAGGGAGTTTATTGGTTTTCTAATTATTGATACAGAATACACAAACATTTAAACACAAACATCATAACTAACCTCTGATCTTCAAACTACAATTTTGACATTATTACGTGATATGTTAATTTAATTAATTCTAAAATATTCTTAAATTAATAATCAAGAAATTGTGTTGTTTAAAAACAAAATACTTCTATTTCTGAAAAAAATAATGATTAAGTTAATTCCAAATTCTGAAATGTTCAAATTGAAATCCTTAAATGGATGAATATTTTTTCCAATTTAATAAAACTTCTGTAAAATTATTTAATTTTTTATTTTATCGACTATCTTATTTTTTATATATATCTCCTCATCATCCAGCCTCTCATAATCTTTGTGAAATGCATTACACAACAACAACAATTACGCAATAGTTATGATTTATTAAGCTAAATAAAGAATCTCAATAAATTCGTTATTGATTGAATGTTATTTATAGGGGATTGTGATTCAATTACCAATGACTCGCATCATATTCTTTCCCATTTATTATTAGTTTTTATATAAAATTTTTTAAATTAGTTGTTCCTTTCTACATGATAATTTATATTATTCATGACTCTCAGCCGGCTATGTTCCTGAACCTGTGTGCTGAGATGACGGGAAGTCAATAAATGAAAACTTATACACTAGATTAGAGATATTTATTGCCTTTAAATATTTCGAAACTATTTCAAATATATTGAGATTAATTAATGATTTCAAAAAAAAACCTTTAATTTTTAAAACCTTCCAAATATGAAATAACTAAAACATAAGATGTCATAATTTCACCTTGATTAAATATATTATAATTTCAATTGTTTCCACCAGGCGCAGTCAAAGGCCTTAGAATATCCATTTTTATTCAAAATAGAAATGAGCTTGCTTATGCATTTGTTGAATTTTTCAAAAGTTGAAAACAATGGACAAGATCTAAAAATCAAACACTTAAATATATTTTTATATATTTAAAATTTTAAAACCTATTAGAAGTACTTTGAAAGTATTAGAAGTACTTCGTATGTTGGTTTTCTATATATTTCTTTTTCGAAACCCTTAACCGTTTTTTCCATTAAAAAAATCTAAAAATGAGAGTAAAATATTTCAAATTTTCCTCTTTTTATGCATAAGATATATTTTTAAAGTTGTTTTCAGTTTTGATGATGTTGTCTTTTTTTTATAAATTATATAAACGGGCCTCATTTCTATATTAAGTTCATTGAGACAGAAGAAGGTATTTCTTTGTTTCCATTATTAGATTGATTAGTAGAAAGATCGATAAAGGGTTTCGAAAGAGAAATATATTGAAACCCAGCCGGTTGTGGTATTAAAAATGAATTATCCATCAACTTTTAAATTAATGGTCATTTTGCTGGTGCCTCGTAAAATCTTGATATTAGCTTTATTTTACTATTCGACAAATTGCGGAGGAATAAGTGGAAATTTCCTTCCTTTAGATGTTTCCGGATATCAAGCATAAGTGCGCCCATGAAATCAAAACCCATTGCAATAATATCAAACCAAATACTGAAGGAGATACAGTAATTCACTGCCTGATGAGGAACAGCATGCCGGCTCTCGAACTCGGATTCAATAAAACTTGCATCACATCATTAAAAGATTATTTAAAGGTAAACATTTAGAAGGCTTATTAATTTTCATTGTTTTAATTAATTAAATTATCCAGGAATGTTTTGGCATTCTAAGGTAGAATTTGTTTGTGAATTGCGCATGGAAATTATCAAATTTCAATGAGGATTTTTAAGGACTTGTTTACTTATTTTTTAACCCTTTGACCATTCAATAACAATTCAAATAATATATAAAATATGTATAAATTTTTAAAAATCTTTCGTCACGTAATTTGTTTAGGAGTAAAAACTAAAGGTTTAAAAAAACGATATTTAAAATTAATTTGTTAAAAAGAAACAAAAGAGCATAATATTTACAAATCTTCAACATACTCTTTTATAGCTTTTCGTTGCGTAACATCTAATCTTTAGTTATTGATACAGAATACACAAACAGCCTCCGGCCGATATACTGCTACAAATACGCGTAATAAATGGTACTGTGCCGACCAGGGAACATTAAATTAATTCCATTTTATTTACTGTAATGGCAGCAACCAAAATAAAACAACGGAATAAACTGGACATAAGCAATACGCTTCGGGTGTCATTGTCTCCTATTACCCCCCCCCCCAGATGAAACCGTCTCGTTGCAAAGAAACAAGCTCAGGGTTTTCATTAATTAAATGTATTAATGAATAAAAAATTTTTATCACTTAATATTAATCTTTTTGAGTTATTGCACTTTACTTTAATGGCACTAATAAATACAATCAAATTAAAATGATTAAATCAAAACAATATAACATATAAACAATAACGCACCACTCAGCGGGTCATGGTAAAATTATCAAACGTTTATCGGTCCTCGAGGATGAAAAGGTGCTCCTTACAAATATCTCTAAAAGATCTTATAATACATTTTTCACTAGTCCGTCATCGTATGAGGATATTCAGGTAAAAAGTTATTAGGAAATGGTGTTTGGGAAATAAATCTGCTTGCACTGGTTCATACGAAGGCGCTTATTATTATTATGCATGATGGGTTTGACTTAGTTGTAGGCTTCTATGATGAATTAGCTTTTTTGAAATTAAACCAACTGTGAGTGAGAGAAACAGACAGACAGACAGAGCCGCGTGGTCTTATATGTGTAAGAGAGGGTGTCACACCTAGTGGTGCATATGGAGATGCCATTTAGATTTTATATGAAACTCATTATTGATTTTATATCGACAGACTGTTGATCCGACTGAAGACATTGAACAACTTGATCCTTTGATTAGTCAAGTTTGCTCCGAAGAATTGACTCATCAATGCAATCCAGCAAAGTATATCGAACCTAATGATCGGTACGAGTGTCTTCTAGCGTTAATAGATGAAGATAAAGCTCATAAGGAAATTGGGGAGAGTTGTAAATCTCATCTATTAACCTTGGCACATTTTGTGGAACAAGATTATTCCTTAAATCACAAACTTTATAAGTGAATTATTATTATTATTATTATTATTATTATGATTAGGATTATTATTATTATTATTATTATTATTTCGTTTGTTTTACAGAATGTGCCACGAAGATGCAGTAAAATTCTGTGGCGCAAAAACTAAAAGTCTAGAGCAATCCTCATCCGTGGTTCCGCAAGCGGTATTGCATTGTCTATTAAGAAAATGGAATCAACAATATATTGTTGGTATAAATTATTAAAGAAATCGTTTTTACATCTTGTTTTTAATGAATAGAGAAATGAACAGTCTGTCGTTTCTTTCAAGTGTTCCACAGAATTAAAGACACTAATGAAAATCGAGGCAAGCAGCGTCATGCTCAATTTCAAAGTCTACACTGCCTGTTCAATGGACTTAGTGAAGACCTGCAGCGGAATAGATAAAATGGATTGTCTTCAGCTGAATTACCATAGTCTCTCGGTGAGTCGCATTACTTCCTTTATTATTAGGTTTATAAAAACATACAGACTGTCAATATTTTTTTATAAAGTCTTATAACCAAGGATAAGTAAAAATTATTTTAATAGGTTTATTATATTTTTATTTAGTATAATAAGGTTAATAAGTACCTTTATAATAATAATTTTTTTGATAATAAGTCTTTTCAATCTTATCACCATATATAATTATGTCGATTAATTACAACTATAATTTTATATTTATTATCTATTTACTATTTAAAAGTAGAACATCGTTAAATATCATTTCTAAATATTTCCCGAAATATTTGATAAATGTTATCAACTTATATTAGGTTGATGTATAAGTAACATCGTATTTTTTAAAGAAAACCAACGTTAATATTTTTGCATAAACTTTATTAAATCAGTCAAATACATAATCTCCATTATTTTTAATGACTATTTCCCATCTTTCTGTCAACCTTTTAATCCAATTAGAATAGAAACTTTCAGGTTTCAACTCAAATAATGTGTTTAGTACTGTTTTAACCTCTCTTGTATTAATCGGAAGAAGCCAAGTCAGGAGAATAATAGGGATGCTTTTTATGGTGAAAGATGACATACATGCAATTCATTAATTCGGGTCGTTTTTTACGAGTTCCGAATTTAATTATTGCAATTGTTCGCAATATATCTCAGCATTAATTGTTTGGTTATGTTTTAATAACTCATAATAAATGATGCCCTTCATATCCCACCAAAGCATTATTTTTTCTGATGAAGTTCTGCTTTGGGAGTGGTTAAAGGAACTTTTCAATTTTTTTCAGTGAATATATGCCACCATTATCGTCCCAAATAACAACAACGCGACTGTAAAGCTTTTACTACTAATCTACATTTTTGTAATAACTATCTATTATCACAGTTTTTGCTTTGTAAATTTGACTGCAGCTTGTTTAAACGGCTCAAAACCAAACAAACCAAGTAAAAAGCCGCTCAAAAATTCTAAAATATGACATAAAATCAAAATCTGTTTTCATTTTGATATGTTAAACCATTAACGAATGGAAAAGAATGGTAACCATGAGCATGACAATTTTTTGATAAAGTAAATGATTATTTTACATTTGCATTTGTATGTAGGATTCATGCAAGTCAGCAATATCAAAATTTCTTAGCCTGGACGCGGAAGAATATTCACTGAAAAAATTGATTGCAAGATCATGCAGCCCAATGTTAAAGAAATTTTGCAAACAAAAGTCAGTTGATGAAAATCAAGACAATATGGAATGTTTGGTAACTCATAAGCTCGATAAAGACATGGACAACCACTGTAAAATTGCTATAGAACATTATCAAATAATAGGTTATTTTTTTAGGAATTGCTTTTTATATAATAATAATAAAAATTATAATGATAATAATAATAATAATAATAATAATAATAATAATAATAATAATAATAATAAAATAATAATAATAATAATAATAATAATAATAATAATAATAATAATAATATTTTCTACAAAATTTGAGTATGAATCAAATTTATTTAAGTTATTCACGAATTTTGCAGAAAATATTATGTCACTAATAAAGAAATCAGAGATGAAAAACAAAAAAAGTCCTTATAAAATAATAATAATAATAATAATAATAATAATAATAATAATAATAATAATAATAATAATAATAATAATAATAATAATAATAATAATAATAATAATAATAATAATAATAATAATAATATTAATACTATTAATATTAATAATAATAATATAATTTACCAATTAACAATAACACAAAGAAATTATATAATAATCAAGCATTAATAAGGTATTTTAAATTTGATAATGGGAATTTGAAATAATATCTTAAAAAAGTGAAATGCTTTAATATTTCCGTAAAATTTTACAAAAAATTTACTAATGGTTAACAATACTGATTTAGTTTTGACCCCTCTCAATTCAAAAACAATTCAAGATTGACAGTCAAGGTGCCACTGGTAATGATAATTTTTTATTTATAAACAGGTTAAAATTATAGATTTTCTCTTGAAATTTATATTAAGAAGCTTTTTTTAAGTTTTAAGGGAACTTCATGAATTTAAATTGTGTAACTAAAAATTTACTACACCAAATTATTTTGATAATTATTAAAAAATCAAATTGATTAATTAATTATTTAATTTTACAAATTTTAAAATTAATTTTTTAACCAATTAGAATTTATTTAAAATTTGAATTATTATGCGATTGGCTAATAAAATTAAATCTCAACAGGATTGGACAACTATAAGATCGATCACAAATTCGCCAGATTTTGTTCCGCAGAAATTCAACAGTTTTGCAAACAATTGCTGCCAGATTCCAATCAAAAACAAAACGAAGACGAAGACGAAATAGAGAATGGAGTAACCAAGAAAACTCAAACTTCTAAATCTGACGTAGTTAATTGTTTGAGTAGAGCACTTACAATTAATTTATTAAATAAAAAAAATCCATTCTCCTCACAATGCTATGAACAATTTACTTTTGAGTTCTTACAGACCACAAATTCAATAAATTTTGATCCTGAATTAAATAAAATGTGTCAATCTAATATTGCTAAATTGTGTTCGGAAGTTCCACCAGAAAGTGTTCTTTCTTGTTTGCACCGATTTCAAGACAGCTTGAGTGAAGAGTGCATAAATTTACTTGTAAGTAGACAACAACTTGGGGCTCTAGATTCCAGATTTGATGTTGGGATACAGCGACATTGTCGGGATATGATTAAAAACTATTGCTCAAAAGTTCATAGTCATAAAGTGTTTCGATGCCTGCATACGCACATGAGAACTGAAGGTTTCGATCGAGAATGTAAACTTCGAGTCCATAGGCGTCTAGAGAGGCGTTTAGTTGACATTCGATTGAATCCCGAACTGTTGGATAATTGCAAGTAATTATTATTATTATTATTATTATTATTATTATTATTATTATTATTATTATTATTATTATTATTATTATTATTATTAATAATAATATTATTATTATTATTATTAATAATAATATTATTATTATTATTATTAATAATAATATTATTAATATTATTATTATTATTATCATTAGTATTAGTATTAGTATTATTCTTATTAATAAATAATTAAAAAAAGTATGGCAATGATTTTGTTAAAAGAAAGCACCATTCAAGCACTCATTGTATAATATATTTAGACAGTTTAACTGTCATCCTAATGTACGAAAACCAACTCAAATAATATGGATTAATTTATATATTTATTATTATTATTATTATTATTATTATTATTATTATTATTTATTTATTTATTTATTTATTTATTTATTTATTTATTTATTTATTTATATTTATTGCTAATTATTATTTCCTCAGGGACGAGATAAAACTCCATTGCAATGTATCAAATATTGAAGAACGCATATCAAATATGAAGTCTCATAAAAAATTTGAAGTTATCAATTGCTTAAGAGATGTATTTGTGGAACATCGAAAATTCCTCGGGTCTTACTGTAGACGTCTAGTTTATGATGTGAGTAGTATTTTAATGTCAAATAACAATGTCTTTGAGTTTAGGAGTATAGGATAAAGTTATTCATTTATATAAGGTACAAATAAGTTTTGAAGGTTTTCTATAACTTTGAAGCTTTATTTAGAGAAATTGGTACAATGCATTTCACTCAAAGTACTGGACACTGTTTTGTCCATCTTTCAGGTAGCATATAGAAAAATCAATGTCTGCTTAATACGGCAGGTGGGGGTGAACATCTCATTGAAGCACCTACAAAGTTTTTTTGACGACTTTGGCAACATGTGGCCGAGCGTTGTGCAAAAAGAACAATTTGTCATGATTTTGGAATATTGTGAGTGTTTTACCTTCAATGTTCAGCTGAATGCCGTAAATTGTTGTTAGTAATGTTCCCCGGTGATGGTTTCGTTAGGTTGGAGTACCTCATAGTTTATCACCCGAGTTGATCCCACCAGATGCACAGCATAAGCTTCTTGCCTTGAATATTCGGTTTGACCGTTGAAGTTGATGCATGGCCTGGCTTCCCCCCAAGTTTTCTGCGTTTTGAATAGCCATAATGGATCCACTTTTCGTCCCCGTCATGATTTGATGCAAAAAACGGCGTTCGACGTCTCTTGTCTTTAGCTCATACAGCATCCAATTACTTTAGCACCATACCCATGGCCTTGAGACGGTTTGAATTCGCTTTTTGAGTCATTCCTCAGTTTTAGCGAACTCCTCTTGCGTTGGCATAACTGTTGGTTCAAAAATGTCCCCAACTACGCTTCTTCAAAGGTTACTCGCCTCTCTTATCGTTCACTGGTATCAAAATCACTACTTTTAAAACGCTGGAACCAGTACTCACGTGTTTTAATTCATATCCCTCATAAGCTTTGCACAGCATTCGATGTCCATCATCTACACTTTATTTGAAATAAAAATAAGCAGCGCTTCCTGCAAATTGTGTTTTGTTGAAACAAATGTTGAAATAGTTAGAGCACAAAAAACTTGTGTTGTTTACACTTCAGCCTAATGACACATGCTAAAGTAAAGTGATTATGCTTTAAAACTAATAGGGTTACCAGATGATGGTTCGATGAGATTGTATACTAGTTACGCCATATTTTGGTAAATCCCTCAAAACTTATTTGTGTACCTTATATATGTGTGTGTGTGTTAAGGTTCCCAGAATCTGAACTGGATGTACTATATAAATATGAAATCTAGTATTGGTTGAAAGGCTTTTATTTAAATACAAAACTTATACAACAAAAATAATTTTAGCTTCATCAACTTTTAATAATGATCTGGTTTATCTTCATTTTTCTTTCATGTGCTAACTCTATTTGCAGTGGCCTGAGCTCAGATATGTAATTTTTGTATGCTCGAAATTATGTTGAAATATTAATTTACTGAATTCGCAACTCTTCTGAGTTAACGATTTTTGGGTGGTTTGACTGAGAATTTTCTCAGTTTATATAGTAAAATATTTTGTTTTTATTGACACTTGAAGTGATTTTTTCACTCTCTTAATGACGCCTCAAGTCAATTATTATTATTTTTATTACTATTGTTATTATTGTTTTTTTACAAATTGTTATTGACGCTTTGCGTCTATTATTGAAAATTATAATTGACGCCATGCGTCTAAATTTTAAAAAATGTTCATTTTTTAATTAATTAACGCCTGGCGTTCTATTAAAAATGTAATTATTATGTAATTACTTGGAGGGTTAAAACTATCTATTGTTTTCAATTTATCTTTACCAACACTTTCTCATTTAAAATATAAAAAATTAATACATAAATATCATTATTAATAATATTCTCAAGTTTGCATTAAATGTTATTATAACTTGTCAAAATCAATCACAGATAGTTCAATATGATGAAATACACATAGATGAATTACAGATTGTCTAAATAAATGAAATGATCATAAATTTTCATCACCAATTATCATCCTCCATTGTTCGATCTACATTTATGTTCATCCTATATTTGTTATCTCCTACTATGTAATGTTTTAATTTTTAAATTTTTAATCTGTACTCATCTTCAAAAACACACACATATAGGTCTTGGACAAAATAATGGAAAAACCTAAGGTTTTGGAATCATAATCTTTAAATTTGACATATTTTAATGTTTATTTAAAATATTTAAAAAAAATTCTATATATATATATATATATATATATAATGATAATAAAACCCGCTAATTTTACAATAATTTTACAAACCATTTCTTATAACAATCATAATTAATACAGTTGAATTTTTATCTTTTACCTAGACAAAAATTTAGAAATGTTTTACTGGCCAAAATAATTTCAATTATTTATGATTTTAAGATTATTTTAATGAAAAAAAATTCCGAAGAAATTGTGTTTTGTTTATTCTTTTGTAAAAATTTAATCCAAACTTTAGTGGAATACGACATTTAAAAACGATAAACTTATTCAAACTGAAATTGACTCTTCTCATATTTAAGGCAATATTCATGAAAAAATTGTCTTTTACTGACAACGGCAAGTAGATTATTTATGTTCAAATAAATAATAAATTTTTATATTTTTAAAGGATACTTATAAACATTTAAATTATTTAATGACATTTATAATAATTTATAATATAAATTAATCTATTAAAAATATACAAAAAAATTTAAATATAGCGCTGACAAAATTAATCAATTGAAAAAACAATAAACAAAAAATTAGAAAATATTAAAAAAATAATTTTATAAAAAAAATATTTTTCTGTTTCCTCAGCTTTCAGTTTACTGACTTTCAGAGCATTATTTAAGAGATAAAATAATTTTCTACAATTTATGAGGTAAAAATTTATTGTACATGAATGATTTGGATTTTTAACAATTTATTAGATTAGATTTTTTTCGGTGACACTGTATATTTAACCCTTCCCTGAATTCAATAGCTAGTGCTGAATTAGTGAGATATCTTTTGCTTGAAAACACACACACATACATATATATATATATATATATAATCAAAAAAGTTTACAAAATTATAAAACTTCAATGTCCATTTTTGGATTCAGATCGTTCTCGACGCACAATCCAACATTCATCTTGACCCGGGTCTTTATGACGTGTGTCAGAGTGAAATAAAACAATTGTGTTCCGAATCTTTGATCGAAAACCGCATCGACTCGGACGGTCGTGTTCAAGACTGCCTGAAGCATAACTTATTAAATCATAAAATTCCCAACAATAGATGCAACAGAGAAGTATTGACATAATTAAAATTGCAATTTTATTGAAATAATTAGGTCTACCGATTATTGCGTGAAGGTTTGGCAGACGTGCATGTTGATCCTCAACTTTATTCTTCCTGTCGAGATGAAATTTCTAGAATTTGCCACAGTGAACAGTTTGGACACGGGAGGAAACTCAGCTGTTTACTATGGGCAATGGAAGACAAAAACATGATTGCCTTTCTGAGCACTGGCTGTAAATCTGTTTTACAAGAAAGAAAGGAAATGTGGGAGTTTGCCACGAAAATGGAAGCTCCGAGAAATGCGAAAGAAGTTCTCAGATTGGTTGCTGAAAGTGATTCTAGATATTATTTTCTGTGCTTATTTATTATGGTCCTTGTGTGCATGATTTTCGTTGGCATTCTGTGTGGCCGTTTTACACGAGAGCCTAAAAAAGTGATTCGAAACCGTAGATAACTGCCCTTGTGATATTTGTATTTCCTGTCATATCTTTGTAATTATTTTTTTGTATTACTACATTTTGATAAACATGAATTTCTAATTGTATGGTTTTGATATAGCAACTCAAATTTTTGCATTATTTTGTTTCGTAACAGATCTGCAACTTTTACTCTTCCTTCGTACACCAATGCCCTTCTTAGAGATCTGCGGGATGCCACAAAACAAATATTGCACTTACTAAGTTCACTAACAACAATTGTCTTTTTTCATTGCTTTTATTTAATAAATTTAGTGAATTTATCGTTAGCGGAATTATTTATAAAAATATAATTCAAATTAACCCAGTTAAGTTCAAGGTTACTTCTAGATGTGAAAAATTAATTTCACAGTTCAGACTTAGATCAGTTAACGTAAGTGAGACAAGTTTATTTCAGAATTTTATGGAGTATCTCTTAATTTTGGGGCTGTTACTTTGAAGATGAGAGGCCGTGTCAAAAAATGGAGTAAACTTTTGGTAATCAAAAACATCCAAATAAATATATTCGTTTAATAGCAAAAATAGAAATTGATGCCCCAAACAAAAATTAAAATCGAATGGGAAAAAAATTTTAAGGGTCGAAAATGTTTTAAATGTCAAAAATTTAGACAAGCACGATGGTAGGGTTGAAATAGCCTGTTTGTTTGTCTAAAATGATCTGGCGAGAGTCAACATTTTAAGGGCAAGCTAGATTTAACTGTCAGTTAAAAATAAATATAAAACAGAATCCCGTCATGTTTGTTATTAAAGACTATGATAACACTGAAGTGAGTAGCTAATTTTATAAGCAAGAATTGCAAATGATACTTCCTAAATATAAAAATCTAAAAAGGTTGATAAGGATAAACAATATTATGTCAAAACCCAATATGGATGTCAGCAAAAGATCTAATAAAAAAATATCTATATAACTTTATCAATCCATTCAGAAAATCTTCGAAATCCCATTTATTTGCATGGAAATCGGGGAGTTGCTTTGTTGGATTTCACCTTCGTGTATAATTCTTTTCCGTTTTACAGTAAATCCAAAATTAAATACAAAACACTGAAATCCTATCAAAATTTAAAACTTTTAAAATTTATAATGTAAATGATTTTGTTGATATATCTAATCCTTGGGATACATATGATTCGTAATACATAAATAGTCAATTTATGTACGTTCAAAGTTATTATCATTCATTTCATGCATCATTTGATAATTTAACGATGGCAAAAAGAATGGAATTAACAAAATTGAGTATCAGCAGTTTTACTAATACGTTGAAGGTACCACGACCCGTATTTATCAAGGTTGAAGAACCTAATGAAACAATTAGAATAAAAATACTGTATCCTAAACCTATATACATTTATTTTAAAGAAGATTTACACATGAAAATACTTGTGGAATTCCAAAAATATTTAATTCAAAATTGTGGATTTATTTTCAGAGCTTGAACTTGATCAATATTTCAAATGCTCATTGAATAATGAAATTACTGGAATTGCTTTTGACAAAAGTCGGATAAAAATCCTAAGCAAAAATATTTACAAGATGGGAAATTTAATGAAGGATCAATTAAATCGAAAATAATTAAACTTAATCAACAATTATTCATTTATACAAACATAATAGATCCTATAATTGTTGGCGATTCAAGTGTTGACATCTGTTTTGGTCGATAAACATGAACAGGATGAAGTTGTCAATATGAAAATCGAGAATCCTATGTACCTACCAATATGGACATCTTGTATAAACAATATATCACTTGAAAAAGGCTGTGCAGAAAATTTGTGAATATAACATTTTATTCATAGTCAAACAATATAAAAATTATTTATGTCATTATTATTATTGTTATTATCATTATCATAAAATATAACAAACAAAAAATTTATCTTTTTTTTTTAAATTCATTTTCAAATTTGTAGTTGTAGCATATTTTTGTTAAAGATTATTATTTATGATGTACATTTCCTTTTGAATGAAAATCAAGAACTATTTTCAGCAAAGCAGTTCCTAATAATATCATTTTTAACTTGATAAGAAAAGTGTATTTAATGACACATGTAACAATGTCCTAGCCGTAAATAGATACTCTTTTTTGTGATTCAGTCTTTAAAAAAGAGCTGGAGCAAGTAGAAACTACATTGAAATAATCAATATAACTATTAATTAATTAAATAAAAACATTTATTAAAAAAAATATATGTTTGCAATATATTTCGATAATGCAGCTGTCATTATCAGGCACTACAGAAATTCAATAAAACATGATTATACTTATTACTTCATTTATAATATAAAGTTTTATTAATCTTATTAAAATTAAGTTTATGTTTCTAAGATGTTGTATTTTATACATTTACAAATTTAGTGTTGGTAAGGAAGAATAACTAAGACATAATGTATAATTAATTAAATTAACTTATTACGTAATAACATGTTAAAATTGCAGTTTAAAGGCATTTTTGTTTATTTTTTAGTTAAATCCAAAAGAACACTTAAATAAAAGCTAAACTTAGAAAAAATAATTAATTGTAATTTTTAATATCAATAAAATTTTATTGATAATTTTGATTTTTAAAATACTTAAATAAATCTTTGGTAAAAAAATGAAAGCGAAATGGAGTATAACTAATGAAATAATTTTTTTTTTAGTTTTACCGCCTTTATATAGAAATGTACTTAGAACATTGAAGATCGTAAGTCTTTACCCTATGCCTATTCTTCATTATTGATAACATGCTCCATCAACTTTCATCAATTAAGGTTTGCTATGAGAAATAATTACTTTATATTTTTAGTGAGAGACATAAAATACAAACACACATAGAGAACACAACTACCGGATACTAAAAATACACAGAAGGGCAAAAGTTATGGACAGTAATCATTTTTTATGGGAAATTTTAATTATAAAAATAGGAAATTTTAATATATTTGAAGAGCTTTATTACACGAGTACAAGAGAAGCTGAGAGGATCAATGTACATTATAATTTATTCAAAATAATGGTAAATTTTTTTGGAAAATATAGAAGTAAAGCATAAAATCATAATTCATAATTAAAATATTAAATTTAGTTATTCCAAAGTTAATGAAAAAGAATAATCGAAATTATGCAACATGGAGAAAATTATCGCAATCACATAAAAATTATTTCCTGAAATTAGTTGTGAATAAAGACAATTTAGAAGAGATTTTAAAATCTGTAATTAAATCTTACCTTTTTAAAAATATAGCATAAATAAGAAAGTTTTATTTTAAAAAAACATTATCAGCATTAAAAAAGTCAAAATATTAAAAACAAAACGTAACTTTGAAAACGTAAATTTAATGAAATATTACAAGCACCCATAATATTTGTCTTTGTTGAACATAATTTAGTAACCAATAAGAATTGAGCGGTATTTCAAAAAAAAGCAACTTAATATAAATTGTTATATGTTTAATTAGCTTTTTTACTACAATACAGAATTTTTACATATCACTCAAATAGACATTAAAAAATATGCATTGTAGAAGACAATATTTTTAAAAAAAAAATATTTTAGATAACATATCAACACTTATCCATGCTTGTTTTAATTAGAATCAACACCAATGAAATATGCGAACAAACAAAATACCAAGCCTTATGAAAAAAATAATACTAAATTCTCATTTCGTACACTGAAACACAATTCAACATGCAAATAATTCGTAAATCCTGATTTTTCCGGTTAAATAAATACGTAAATCACTTTTAAGGGGGAATATTTTCTAATAAAAAAATTATGTTTAAAAATTAAGGAATCCATTTTATGAGTTAAATTTGTATTGAAAAACAGAGTCAATTTAGTGGGTCTGGTGTACCAGAAGGGTCAATGTACCGCTTTATACGGGATTTTAACCAATTCAAAGATTTTCTAATAATTATCTATCTATCTATCTATATATATATATATATTAATGAATAGTGCAAGAGGCCATTTCCAATAGTGACGCCATATAAACCATCTTGGTTACGTTAACTTCGTTTCAATTATATCCAAAATGAAACTCAACCGGAAGTTTCCGGAGAATTTCCGGAGACATGGCGAAAATATCGTTTATTCCTGAAAACAACTTCTAGACAAACAAACAAAAAAACAAATGAGAAAATTCATAGCTTGTGGCTGACATGGGTTTCATTGCTTTGAATTTATATTATTTTAATAATTCATGTGGCTTTGAACAAAACTTCAATACGAAGCGAGTTGATTGGGAAAAGATAATCTCTGTGTCGACAGATGGCCCTAATATGGGAACACGATAATTAGCATTTAGTAGACACTTGTTTGCCTTACTGGCGCATTTGTTTTATGGAAAGATTGACGGTTTTTCCTTGTAAATAATTATATAGCGAATAGATTAATCTTTATATCACTAATAAATTTAAACTAATATGTAATTTTGTTTTAATGTAATGAAAATCTGTTTTTCAATGAATCAAATTTTTTTCACTTTTCTAAATCAAAATGATAATTTACAATTGAAATCTTCAATTCCATTCCACTTGTTCAGTTAAAGAAATTATCTATTATTTAAACAAAAAAAACAATAAATTAAAATTCAATTAAATATAATATAACCAGCCATCTGATTTTATTATTAATATTGTTAGCTATAAACAGGAAGTATAGAAAGGGAAATATTTATTATTTTAGGAAATTGTTTATGTTCTCAGACTAGCTTCTCATCAACTCAATGTTTCATTTGGCATTTTAGGAATTTAATTTATTCACTACTTACAAATTTATCAGCCATATCGCAAATTGGGTAATTTTGCCTTGGGTAATTGCTTTATAATTCGAGCAATGTTTATATGTTTACAAATGCTCAATTTTCGATAATAATGTGCAATTTTCAAACATATTTTATTAGTAAATAAAAAGAAAAATGTCTTGTGCTCATCTAAGGACTACTGTATTAATTTTAATTAATATATTATTTTATATTATATTTAGAATTTTTTTAGTATTGGAACTTTTATTTAATTTTATTCTATTGTTTGTTTCAGTTGACCTAATTTTTATAGTATTAGTTACTTGTAGAACTTTCTCATTATTTTGTCATGCTAAATAACGTAATAATTTCTTAACGTGCTAAGGTTGTTTTGAAACGAACATTATTTCAATTCAAAGATAAAGATAAATTAAGATCAAAGATTATAGTCATTTTTGGACAAAATTTAGGTAACGGTTAATTAAGGTCATTGTGGCCCACAGCCATTGTGATCAATTTTATGCGTAAGGCTGATATAGGGTGAAAAGTCAGTTATAGGGTGAAAATCTTTTTTGGACTAGTTAATAATAGAAATTTTAAGTTAATGAAAATTTGGGTAGGGCTCAATTGAAGTTTTGCACAAGTTCATTATAAGGAAAGTGTCTCGGTTATGGTTAACTCGGAAGGTGCTAATAAATAATCAATTCTCAATTCTCAGATTCTGGTGTACATTTTTATTTACAAAAATATAATTTAAATAAATACCTATCTAAGTCAGTTACCGTAGTCCTTATTTATAAAATGTAAATATGTCCTGATCACTCCGATACAAAATTTAGCAAGCCATTCGTTTTATTCTTCTTCTCTGATTGAATCTTTCTTTTCACATATTTTTTTAAAAATATACGCGAGTTAAAACAACTTTAAAATATTTATATAAAATAAACAATAAAATTTAATTTAATTTGCCAATATAAAAATTTGAATAAATTCATAAAACCTTTTAACAAATATTTTGATTTTACTAAATTTTGAGATATTTGACTTTAAATAATATTAATAATAATATTAATAAATATAATCATAATAATAATAATAATAATAATAATAATAATAATAATAATAATAATAATAATAATAATAATAATAATAATAATAATAATAATAATAATAATAATAATAATCAATCGTCTTAGGAAATTTACCTCAGTTTATTTTTCAAACAAAAATTTGAAAAGAAATATCATATAATACTCGGCTTTTTAGAAATATATTCCTCACTCAGAAAAAAACAAAACAGTTCTAATAAAGTAAAAAGACTCTTTTTCAAAAGAATCACAATCAAGGTCAATATAATGACCTAATCTGGCTAGCCAGTGCCTCAACAATCCAAATTGACAATATTCCCAATGCATCTGTAATACATTTATTATTTTTAATATGTAATTCAAACAAAAAGTAATCAGCAAAATACACTGAGAATGACAGATTCTACATTGAACTCATTCATGAATCTCGAAAAGCCGGGATTCCAGGATTGAATAAATTTGTATGGGATTTTTTTTGAACTCCTTCAAAACATATAAAGTGTTGTGGTCTGGAGTTTTATAACTGTTATTGTAGTTATTCCATTATAACTATATGAGAATGCCAAACTACGATATACCTTTGCAAAATCAAAGCCATATGAGCTGATATGCACACTTTATACATCACTTATTTATTGCAGTAACGATTTGTCTGTTGTAAATAACAAAATGCAAGTGGAAATACTTCAAATAATTTGCATGACCTGAGCGACCCGCAAACTAAACGTTCCCATGGTAACCAGTCTCCGTAAGAATAACGGAACAATCATCTTGTTTTCTTTAATTTACAGATATTTAGACTTTTGATTTTTTCTATTTTTATAATATTTATCAAATCATTCTTTATTTGCATTTGTGTTTTCTCTCTTGGTTTTGTTAAGAAAACAAACTATTTCGAATATTCGGCGAATTTCTTTCAACTTTGCAGTAATTTTGCAATATTTTTTAAATAAAAAAATGTTTTCTATAAAATTCATTTGATTTATAATTAATAATGACAGCTGATTTTGCTATTACTATTCTTGTGAGTGAATTGCGTAAGAAAATTCAGTATTTCCTAGAAATATTTTTACATACTTTTTTATAATTATTATTAATTGGTTTCGCACTTATTTTTACTTTAATTTAGGTCTTTTCACTATAAACATTTTCTATAACTTTTTCTAAAAAATTCAGATTTATTTAAAAATTGTTTAAATTATATATTTATAATTTATGTAATTATAATAAATACTTAAAATAAATTACAAAAAAATCAATTAATAAAAATATTAAATGCATAAATTTTAGATTTATTGATATTAACCATTTTCTTGGAAGACTTCCAAATGACTATTGGTCTTTACTTACCAAGTGCACCAATGCACTCGGTATTGTTTATAAACCATAAGTCAGTTTAATTTTAAAACTAAATTTTTGATTATAATATGGAAATATAGAGTTTTTATTCATCTGAACATTTCCGCATTTTGAAAGTTTGTATGCAATGTCTTTTATTTTTTCTTTTAATTTCTGACTTTCTATAATAAAAGTTGTTATTCATTTGAATAAATTATATCACCACAGAAGTAAGAATTTATATCCTATAATATTAGTTTATTGAATTTTTCATTTTATTAAATTTCTTAATGACTTGAAACAAGTTTATTTGTCAATGTGAACACTTTGTACAAAAAATATCATCAAAACTTAAAATTTTAATAAATTAATTTAAATTAAATCAATGTTTCAAGAACCAAAATATCATCTAAATGATATTATAATTTCTCTAATTCTCACTTTTTAGTACCACATTCCTCACTCTTTGAAATGTAGTTTGAGCTTCACACAAACCAAAAGGCATTCTTTAGAACAGTGGTTCTTAACCGGGGATCCGCAACCCAATTTTGGGTCTCGAGAGTTTTTAAGTGTTGTTTTTATAAACTGTATATAAATAAAGAACAACATGATGATTTGAATAAAATTAGGAATAAAAGAAGTATCCATTATATTTCGTTGGGAAGATACAGTAGGCATTTAAAAATTGGTTTAACTTTAAATTTTTAAAATGCGATAAAACACGTTTTTCTTTCCCAGTTTTATGTAATATTATGATTTGAATTTAAACTAGACTAAATTGATATGTAATAAATATAAATAATTCAAAAATATAAAAAGTAATCAACATTATTATATTGAAATATTTGTAAGTAATCATGAAACATAAAAATAAGTCTTTTTTTAATTTGATTTTTTGGTAATATTTATAAGCTATTTGCTATTTTATAAGTATTATAATTACATAGTTGTGTAATATGCAATTTAATTTTATAGACCCACCATGGATAAGTAGCTTATTAAGAAAACAAAAGCTTCAGATGAAGATGAAAACGAAAACGAAACATTGCAATCAAGTGCCACCACCCCGTACTACAAACTAATAAAAATCTGAGATCGAATGTTGCTCGGAACAAAGCAACAGCAGAAATTGAAAATGTTAATATTACTTTCGCTCCTGAAACTTTTTGTGGCAAAAACAGAAAATACCAAGAAATATATTTAGCATATGGATTTTCGAGCTGCATTGTTAATGGTGAACAGCGAACACAGTGTGTCATATGCTATGAATTCTTGGAAAATGAGAGTATGAAACCAGACATATAGCAACAAAACACGAATCACATCAAGATAAACCACTTGCATTTTTTAAGAGAAAAGAAAAAGAATTCAATTCATAAAAATCATTGAGTGATAACATTATTTATGATTCTAAACTATTACGAGCATCTTTTGAAATATCATATCTAATTGCAAAAGATAAGAAGCCATATACAATTGCTGAGACGCTTGTAAAACCAGCAGCAATAAAGATGTGTGAAATACGGTATTACTTTGAAAATCAACTAGTTGAAGATATATTATTTTGCCAGCCTCTCCATGAAAAAAACTACCGGTGAATATATTTACAAAAAATTGAGGATTTCTTTAAAGCCCATAACTTAAAATGGAGTAATTGCGTTGACATCTGTACAAATTGTGCAGCTTCAATGACATAAAAAACAAAGGATTATTAGCATTGAGAAAGAAATTTACTAATGGTTCACATATAAAATATACCCATTATATGATTCACAAAGAAGCACTAGCTTATAAAAAATTATCACCAGAACTCGACAAAGTTCTACGAGATGCTGTGAGTGTCATTAACTTTATTATAAATCGGGCTTTGAACAGCAGACTATTTGCCAGGGTTTACGAAAATTCAAACTCCCAATTTGATAAACTAATAAACCATACCGAAGTGAGGTGGCTGTCAAAAGGCAAATCGTTGAGAAGACTTTTGGATTTATATGATGAAGTGAAAACGTTTTTTATTGTAGAAAACCCATCAATGCAAATTTTTTTCAAAATGACCAGTGGCTATGTGCTTTTGCTTATTTAACTGATATTTTTGAAAAACTTAATGATCTTAATAAAAGCCTTCAAGGAAAAACTTGTGACAACATTTTATTCGCGTACGATAAAATTTTAGCATTTATGAAGAAATTAGCATTGTGGAAACAAAAAGTTGGTAGTGGAAATATAGACATGTTTCCCTGTTGTGATTTCATCGAAAAAAAAATTAAATTCAAAAATTGTTGAAAATATAATATTGAATCATCGATGTCATAGAAACCTGGTTATATAATTAGTTTATTATAAATTATGATTGTCAATTTACAGTCAATTTAATCTTAAAATTATTCCTAGGGTTACCTGAAATTTAGTATTTGAACATAATATCCACGTAAAGAAAAGATGAAACAAACAAAAAATAAAATCTATCAATAATAAAAAAAAAATTTTATGCTAGATGCTATTTATATTATAAAATTGAAGCAATAAAATTTTGAAATAAAATCTCATGTTTTTTTGATTTAATTTGTTTCAACAAATTTAATATTTGAATAATTATTCAAAAATTTGTTGAGAAAAAACTTGTTTCATTTTCTATGAAAAACAACGAGCAAAAAATGCAAATATGCAAATTTACATTCAAAGATTTATTAGTTTTCTTGTCAAAAGTTCTGTTGCTAAAATCATTGAAAAAATAGAAAATAAAAAATTAATTCCAGGAACACTTTTGTTTGAATAATCAATGAAAATATTTCATTTGTTAAAACCAAATAAAGTTTTATACAAAAGCAAGAAAATAATTAACTAAGATTACATGGTTTTAATTAGGACATTGTTTCAAAAACTAGCAAAAAATAGGTTAGAAAACACAAATTTAATCAATTAAAATCTTATTTTTAAAAATTAAATCAATAAAAACATTTTAATAATTAAAACTAGTTTTTAATTGAAACATATCGGGAAAAATTAATTAATTAATTAATTAATTGAAATTAATTTTATTTCATAAAAGCTTTAATTATGGAAATAAGGATAATGTGATGAATAAACTAAAACAAATGAAAATGCAATTCTCCACTAACCGTAAAAAAAACAGAACTCTTAGAATGCATTTTCTGTAAAACTCTTTTTTTTTCCATTAATTTATGCTTGTAATTGAAAAACTGCCATTAGGAAAACTATCTGATATGCTAATTTTTCACTTCTTCAAATAGATTTGAAAAATTTAATTTAATTTTAAGATTTAATCATTAAATAAAACTTTTCTTTCGGCATTGAAGATTTCTTTTTGTAATTTTTTTTCATTTAAAAATCAAAAGCGCCTTTGTTGTGTTGGTTAATGATCCAACTGTGGATTACGGCAATGGGAAATTATTATAATTTTCCCGTCATTTGCCAATTAGATAAAAGTAATAAGTTCGATTTAGGATACAGTACTCCCCTCTCGTTAATGTAAGGAGTCACAAAATTCATCCGAGATCCAAATTGAGAAAGTACTCTTCCCTGTTAAGTCACTAATTCATGGTTATGTCATTTAAGAAATATAAGTTGAGAGCCAAAAAGTATTTATATTTAAAGTAAAAACTGAAATGAACATTTGAAAGGGATTGAAGTCAGGATTAAATAAGAAATCCGAAAACATTGTTTGAATGGGTATAATGCCACATAAATTGGAGAGACTATCCATCATATTTGGTTTTGAGTTCTTGAGCATTGTCGATCGAATGGATTGACTCACATTAGTGATCATTTTAGGAAATTTACAAGTAAGAAAATATGTATGTCTGACTTCAAGATAATTGCAAAAAATCTGAGTCATTATTGGTAATTTTATCATCATTATTTTTAAATCATATAATTAATGTTCAATAATGCTCATTCTACGGGAATTTTGAATATATTTTAATAATTGACCGTGAATTGTGTATATAATGTATTTGATGTAATTTTATTTTAGATGTTAAATGATTTTATTTTGTAAAATGAATTTTAAATTAAATTTTTAAAATTTTTTATTGGTTTGAAAAAAACTTGTTTTTAAAAGAAATGATCATTTTTTATGTTTTATAAAAAATTAGTTAATTTTATTCTAAAATTAGAATAATTTTATATTTTCAGATGCAAATTGATTACGAGTATTATTGATTAATTTGATTAAATTTTCTTATTTTCATTTAGTCATGGTTAATGTGATTTCTATCATTATTATTAATACTGATAAACGGTCAAAATATATAGTGAAATGGTATTTAGAATATATAGCTGACGTTTTTTCAATTATTAACACTTTGCCTTTTTTCTTTTTATATTAATTAATATTAATATTAATAATAATAATAATAATAATAATAATAATAATAACAATAATAATAATGATAAAAATAATAATAACCTAACTATTGCATAAGAAAATAAGGTTTATGCGACGCGTATGTAAAAGTTACATAATGACACTCCGTATTTTGTTATTGTTATGCCATAATTTTATGATGTATATATTATATCATTATAATGCCATAACTATACAATAAATATGTTGAAATCTAGTAATACACGCACATGTTACGTTAAATCCGATAATACGTGAAAACTACATCATTGAATGTTGTCTTGTTCTACAATTACATAATCTTTTGAATTATTACATAACATTCGACTTCATAAAATATATAGACAATATTTACATTGTTGTATTTTATTGCATCATTTATATAGCATTATGTAATCAAGTGGGAAAAGAGAGTTTCCGCTCAAGTTTTAAATTTATGATAAATATCATTTGAGTCAGAAACCCTTATGAAAGTCTTACCTAACTTGACACAATCAACGATTCTATGGCTTACAAAATGATGAATATTACACTATTATTATATAGCCAACTATTTTTTAAACCTAAAGTTATATAATTCCCAAAATGGGTCTCCTTTAATGGAAACCATGGCCAAATAGCCAGGCACGTACAATGAAAGAATTTCTAAGATACTTTTGATGCTCATTCAAATCAAATACCCGACTCTTTACGCAATTCTAATTAAAGCGTATAAAATGATGTCTTGCCTCATCAAATTTACCGTATATAATTCCAATAAATGATTCGCAAATTTTACACCAGTCTCACTTTGATTTTGATTAATTCCGACTGTTTTTTACAAGGTTAAATTTGACAAAATGCAGTTGAAATATTTTGCAATTTTTGATAAAATACTTATTTTTATATTTTTATTATGATTTTTCTTTGAATTAAAACATCTCACGAAACAAAGATAAGAATTTCCTTATCAACTTGAACTTCATTTGAAGTCTCATATCTATGGCTACCCTAAGCTGTATAAGGCAGAACATAAGCGTTACATCACTTAACCACGTATTGCAGTATAAGTAAAACTAAATCATCGGATAACAAAAGTAAAATTTTTAATTTCAATTCTATACAAGCAGAAAAATATGAACTCTACTCAATATGCGAACACTCGCACAATACACCAATACGCAATTGATAGGATCAATTCTGACATTTATTTGCACTTGATCAATAATGATAAGCTACACCTGTTTCAATTGAATAACAACTCTTAAAATCCAAATTGACGCGTAAATCCAAATATATAACGTTAATATCATTAATTTTAAATTAGAAACTTTAACATTGTTGAGGAGTCCTAAATAATAGAAAAAGTTATTTCTCAAAAGAAAAATAGATGAAAAGAAATGAAAATTTAGAAAAGAATAACAAATTAATAAATTTAAACAAGGATGTTAATAATTAATAAGTATAAATTTAAAAAAACAAACAACAAAATTGAAATGGAATTATTTATCACTACAGCTTGGTCAAAATAATGAATAAACTACTGAGACCGGGAAAAGCAATTATAGAAAACGTCAAAGAGAAATCAAAGTCATTGTTGAAAAAAATAAATCTTCAGAGTAGAGAAACAGTTATTAAAGTTATTTTTCGCGCCTTTCAAGGATCTTCAAGTTTAAAAAGGAGAGAAACTAAATCGAGTTTACCGATTTTCGAAATCAGAAGTAGTAACTGATTGGTTGTGAGTTCCAAAGTTTATTACATAGTAGTAGTGGGATGTGTCACCGCTAGATCATGTCACCGCTGGATCAACCCCCCCGGGGGGGGGGTAAAAATTTTTTTTTTCTAAGTCTAAAAGTACAAAAAATTTTTAAGACAAAGACCATGACTCATTCAAGGTCATTGAAACAAAGACCATGACTCATTCAAGGTCATTGAAACAAAGACCATGACTCATTAAAGGTCATTGAAACAAAGACCATGACTCATTCAAGGCCATTGGATGACTCATCAAACACGTTCAAGGTCATTGAAACAAAGACCATGACTCATTCAAGGTCATTGAAACAAAGACCATGACTCATTCAAGGTCATTGGATGACTCATCAAACACGTTCAAGGTCATTGAAACAAAGACCATTACTCATTCAAGGTCATTGGATGACTCATCAAACACTTTCAAGGTCATTGAAACAAAGACCATGACTCATTCAAGGTCATTGGATGACTCATCAAGCACTTTCAAGGCCATTCATATATATATATGAATATTAAATTTGTCAGATTTATTGAATATTCGCCGAATTAGTAACTATTCTTCCGCGCATAAGTATCCATCAAAAATATATATCCCTATTTAAATATAATTAACCGATGAAATCTACTCAATTGTTAATAATTTTTAATTTAATATAATAGTAATTAATACCCTCTTAAAGTACAATTGATTTTCAGTAAATATTTTCATCTTTTATGTATATTTGTTGATCATTGAATAATTCAGACCATTTATTTCAAGTATTTCACAATATTTAATTGATATTTCATCTCATCATTGAGAAATTTTACCGAATAATTTATTATAAAGAATTCTCGATTCACTGAATATTTGTTAGCTTCAATTCATATTTTCTCACTTTAATGATTGCTTTCCTCTTTAATGAATATTTTCTCTCTTCAATTAATGTTTTCCTTATTCAATGAATGTTTTTTCCTCTTCAACGAATATTTTTCTCTTCGATGTATATTTTCTCCATTCAAAGTATATTACCCTTGTAAGTTATTAAGATATCAATTGATATTTCATCTATTTAGTAGATATCTTTAGCTATCCCACTGTTTTCAGTAATTTCAACGATTTTAGTCACTTAATGTACTATCTCACCAATATTACTTCTTCACTGAAAATTTTCTTTATAGAATATAATCTTTACTAATTAAAATTTCATTTGTTGACTTGTTATTTTCAATGAAAATTTAACTAAATAAATTACATCTTTCAATAGATTAGGTTGTACTCGACAAAAATAAAATAATTTTAGGCTATGTAAATCAATTAGATCTTTTAGGGAAATTTTATTATAATTTAAGTAATATCTAGTTTTACGAGGTATTTATTTTAGTAAATTTTAATCATCTTTGTGAATTTTATGGTTTTCTTTTGAATTTTAATGGATTTAAGGTTTGATTATGTTTTTAATGAAATTATTGAAGAAATTAGGGTAAATCTATAATTTTAGAAACAATTAATTTTTTCCTAATTTATTAGATTAGACTTGATTTTAGGATTATTTTAAATAAAAATAAATAAATAAATTTAGGATCAAAATGTTTATGAAACATCTATTTAAGATAATTATTTACCAATTAGAATCCAATTTGACTGATAGATTTTGAATAGTAAATGATATTTTAATTATAATTTTATGTTCTATTTAAATAGTTGAATAAATCAGTTAATTTTTAAAAATATTTTAGTGAAACCTAAAATTTTAATTGATTGTACAGTGTAAATAAAGGGGTCAATAATTACTTTCATTTTCAAATCTAATATTGATTTCATGGATATCAATCACAAAAGTAGTATAATTTAGAGATTTTTAAGGGGATGCTCAGTGTGGTTATCAGTATAGTTATGAAAATCATTGATATATCTCTAATGGTTGACTGGTAATTTTTATTGAATTTATACTTGATTTACTGATTAATTTTAATGAGCAATATGATATATATTTTACAATAATTTAATTTATGTGGGAAACATAGACTTTATTCGATTTTAGTCATTTTTGATGAATGTTTTAATTGCTTGAAATTGTTGCCAGAACAAAATTGTGGTGATTTTCGATGGAAAATGATGATAACAATTTTGTAATACTTTAAAGAAAATTTATTTTTATTGGTAAAATTCAAATTTTTATGATAATTTTAAGGGAATTTGATTGGTTGAATACATATAGTAAATATGATTCGAATGATGAATTTTTAAGGAGTAGAGTCGGTTAAATATAGATTTCTAAAGAAATTTTACCTTGTAGGTTTTTAAAAAATATGTATATTATTGGTGCAGTTGGGGGGAAATATTATTTCAATGGAAATGATTGGTTAAGAGTAAATTTTATGATATTTTAAGGAAATAATCGATTAAGAACAAGTTTGTTGCCATTTTTAAGGGGTTGAGTTGGTTGAATATCTGTGTTCAAAGGTAAATATTTTCTAAATGGAGAATATAGAGGAAGAATTTATAATATTTTTAGGGGGATTTGTTCAGATAGATATCAATATGTGTGTAAATCTTTTGAGAGAGTGGAAATATTGTCATTTAAAGAGAAATGATTTGTTAAGAAGAGAATTTATGATCTTTTAAGGGGGAAAGGATTGGTCACGAGATGAATTCTATTTTAAGGGGATTTCAAGAAATTTATTCGGTTGAATATCGATATGAGTCGGTGATTTTTTATGAAAATAATGAATATAGCTTGGATTAATGTCATTTAATGAGAATTGATTGGTTGAGAGTAAATTTTATTTTATTTTAGTGAGAAACAATTGGCTAAGAAGAAAATTTATGATCTTTTAAGGAAATAATCGATTAAGAACAGATTTGTTGATATTTTTAAGGTACTGAGTCGGTTAAATATCGTTATTTAAAGGGTGATTTCTATAAAAATAATGAATATAGTTGGTAGGGTAGGGTAAGTGTTATTTGATGGGAAATGATTGGTCTAGAGTGGAATTTACTTTAGTGAGAAATAGTCAATTAACAAGTTTGTTGTCATTTTTAAGGGGGTTGGGTTGGTTAAATATTGTTATTTAAAGGGTAAATATTATCTAAATTGGTATTTTTATGATTTTTTTTTTTTTATGAAAAATATTGAATATGGCTGGAAATATTGTTATTTGATGGAAAATGATTGGTCAAGAAAGTAATTTATAATATTTCTAAAGAAATTTACTGGAATGAATATTGGTATTCAAAAGGTAAATATTATCTACTTGATAGGCTTTTATAAAAATTATGAATATAGTTGGTATAATGGAGTGAAAAATGACATTTGAAGAGGAATGATTGGTTGAGAGTCGAATTTATAGTATTTTTTTTTAAAGGGAATTTAGTTGGTTGAATTTATAAAATACTTAGGAAAATTGTTACTTTTTTCATTGATTTAAGGTTAATCAGAATATATCGATAAGATTTCAGTTCTAAGAAATTGATTGATTCATATAACTACTTGTATACAAGTATTTATTTTATTATTATTATATTTGTAATTAAATTAAAAATTAAAATTGACTAGTATTTAAAAATATTTGGTTACCTATTATTTATGTTGTTATTGACAATTTTCTGAATAATTTAAATATTTACGATTATTTCCAGGAATGAAGAGAAATTGTACGATTAAAAACTATGAGCTGTTGATAAAATACATTAATTTTTATTCAACAAGTACCTAGAACAATTACCTAACAATCTTAAAATTTTAAAAAATCTAAAAAATTTTTTCAATTATTTTACAACTTAGTTAATTTAATTAACTGATAAGTACTAGTTTCTTTACGATTTGCTACTGTGTTGAAACTTTTTTTTTTTAAATTCTTATTCAAAGTACTAACAAATTTTATTAAAGATCTATCAAGACTTGTCAAAAACTTTGGTAATTTTAATAAGTATTACTCAATAACTACTATTTTCTTACCAATTTGCTGAAGGTCTTATTTTAAAATTTCTTCAAAATAATAACATTATTTACAAATTAATCAGTTTTATCTCAAATTTAACAACTTTCTCACAACTTTAATCAAATTCTAATCCCATGATAATCATAAATTACGTGTATTTTCTTAAAAATTGTCCATAGTTTTTCTTATATCGGTAAAACAAACACACATATTTCAATCAAAAAACACGTGTGTATCATAAATTATATACATTTTCTTAACAATCTCAAACTTTACATAAATATTGAACTATTTTTATGATTTAACACATACACATTATTAGCCATAAAATAAATATTTCATAAATTCTTGAAAAATAACACATATTTTCATTAAAATTTTTCCATAAACACTGTAACATATCGATGGTTTAACACACACATTTGAGCCATAATTAGTTTTGATATTTATTTGCACATATATTCTTAAAAATATAGAATTTTTCTTTAACTTTTTACAAACATTTACAATTGTTCTATCCCTCTATACTATGAACCACAATTGAACAAATTTTTTCTATTCAATATTAATTTTATATACTTTGTTGAAAATTTATATAAAATAATAATGTAAATAATAATAATAAAAACTTGTAATATTATTAATAATAATAAAAATAACAATAATAATAAAAATAATAATAATAATAAAATTAAAATTAAAAAACATTAAAACACTACTTATAAGATAATAATAATAATAATAATAATAATACTAAAAGAATAAAAATTAAAGAACATTAAAACACTACTTATAAAAAATAAGTAGTATTATAAAATTATAAATGTTTAAAAATACCATGACATTGACTTACTTTTAAATGACCTTGAAATAATATTATGACTCATCCAATAACCTTGAAAATAATAATAATAATAAATATTAAAACATTACTTATAAAAATAAGTAGTAAATTTATATTTAAAAATGACTAAAAATATTATGACTTTGAGAAAATTATAATAATAATAAAATTAAAATTAAAAAACATTAAAACATTACTTATAAAAATAAGTAGTAAATTTATATCAAAATGTTTAAAAATACTAAGACCTTGTGAAAATTTAAATGACCTTGACATACTTTAAAATGACCTTGAAAAAAAAATTAAGACTCATCCAATGACCTTGACAATAATAATAAAAATAATAATAATAATAATAATAATAATAATAGTAATAATAATAATAATAATAATAATAATATTAATAGTAATAATAATAATAATAATAATAATAATAACAATAATAATATTTATAAAAAATAATAATAAAATAGAATAAAATTTACAAATTTATAAGTAATAATAATATTAATAATAATAATATTATAAAAAGTTTTAAAAGTATTAATAATAATAATAATATTAATAAATTTTATAAATAATAAGTATATTAATAATAATAATAATAATAATAATAATATTAATAAAAGTTTTTAAAAGTATTAATAATAATAATTAAAGTTTTTATAAGTAATAATAAAATTTTTATAAGTAATAATAGAATAATAATAATAATAATATTATTAATAATAATAATATTATAAAAAGTTTATAAGTATTAATAAATTTTTATAAGTAATAATAATATTAATAATAATAATAATAATAATAATAATAATAGCAATAATAATAAAAATAAAAATAATAGTAATAATAGAATAATAAAAAGTAATAATAATATTTTTAATAATTATAATAATTATAATAAAATAATTTACAAAATATATACTTCTTATTTTTATAAGTAGTAAATTAAAATTTAAAAATGTTTAAAAAATAATATGACCTTGAGAAATTTTGAATGACCTTGAAAAATTTTGATGACTCATCCAATGACCTTGACCTACTTTTGAATGACCTTGAAAAATTATGATGAGTCATCCAATGACCTTGACAATAATAATAATAATAATAATAATAATAATAATAATAATAATAATAAAATAAAAATTTTAATATTAGTAATAATAATTAAAGTTTTTATAAGTATTAATAAATTTTTATAAGTAATAATATAATAATAAAAAGTAATAATAATATTAATAATAATATTAATAATAATAATAATGAAATTTTTAATAATAATAATAATAATAATAATAATAATAATAATAATAATAATAATAATAATAAAATATTGATATTAATAATAATAATAATAAAATAACTTCACAAAATATATACTACTTAGTAAATTAATATTTAAAAATGTTTAAAAATAATATGACCTTGAAAAATTTTGAATGACCTTGACATACTTTTGAATGACCTTGAAAAATTATGATGAGTCATCCAATAACCTTGACAATAATAATAAAAATAATAATAATAATAATAATAATAATAATAATATTAATAGTAATAATAATAATAATAATAATAAAAAAATATTAATAATAATAATAATAAAAAAAATTTACAACATATATACTACTTATAAAAATAAGTAGTAAATTAAAATTTAAAAATGTTTAAAAATAATATGACCTTGTGAAATTTTAAATGACCTTGACATACTTTAAAATGACCTTGAAATAATATTATGACTCATCCAATAAGATTGAAAATAATATTAATAATAATAATAATAATAATAATTATAATAATAATAAAAATAAATATAATTAAACAATATTAATAAGTAATCATATTAATTAATAATATTAATAATCATATTAATAATAATATTAATAATAATAAAATTATTTCCTTATAATAGAAGTTTTATACATTAATAATAATAATAATATTATTAAAAATAATAATAATAATAATAATAAAAATAATAATAATAAATATAATAATAATAATAATAGTATTATAAAAAGTTTTCAAAGTATTAATAATAATAAAAATTTTAATAAATTTTATAAGGAATAAGTATATTAAAAATAATAATAATAATAAAATTAATAAAAATATTAATATTAATAATAATTAAAGTTTTTATAAGTATTAATAAAAATTTTTATAAGTAATAATAGAATAATAAAAAGTAATAATAATATTAATAATAATATTAAAAATAATAATAAAAATATTAATTATAATAAAAATAATAATAAAATAAATTTACAAAATATATACTACTTATAAAAATAAGTAGGAAATTAAAATTTAAAAATGTTTAAAAATAATATGACCTTGAGAAATTTTGAATGACCTTGACCTACTTTTGAATGACCTTGACCTACTTTTCAATGACCTTGAAAAATTATGATGAGTTATCCAATAACCTTGACAATAATAATAAAAATAATAATAATAATAATAATAATAATAATAATAATAATATTAATAGTAATAATAATAATAATAATAATAATAAAAAAAATATTAATAATAATAATAATAAAAAAAATTTACAACATACATACTACTTATAAAAATAAGTAGTAAATTAAAATTTAAAAATGTTTAAAAATAATATGACCTTGTGAAATTTTAAATGACCTTGACATACTTTAAAATGACCTTGAAATAATATTATGACTCATCCAATAAGATTGAAAATAATATTAATAATAATAATAATAATAATAATTATAATAATAATAAAAATAAATATAATTAAACAATATTAATAAGTAATCATATTAATTAATAATATTAATAATAATAGTAATAATAATATTAATAATAATAATAAAAAAAAAATATATTAATAATAATAATAATAAATATTAAAACATTACTTATAAAAATAAGTAGTAAATTAAAATTTAAAAATGTTTAAAAATAATATGACCTTGAAATTTTTTTGAATGACCTTGACCTACTTTTGAATGACCTTGACCTACTTTTCAATGACCTTGAAAAATTATGATGAGTCATCCAATAACCTTGACAATAATAATAATAATAATAATATTAATAGTAATAATAATAATAATAATAAAAAAATATTAATAATAATAATAATAATAAAAATTTACAACATATATACTACTTATAAAAATAAGTAGTAAATTAAAATTTAAAAATGTTTAAAAATAATATGACCTTGAGAAATTTTGAATGACCTTGACCTACTTTTGAATGACCTTGACCTACTTTTCAATGACCTTGACCTACTTTTCAATGACCTTGAAAAATTTTGATGACCTTGACCTACTTCTGAATGACCTTGAGAAGTTTTGAATGACCTTGAGAAATTTTGAATGACCTTGAAAAATGTTGAATGACCTTGAAAAATTTCGAATGACCTTGAAAAATTTCGTATGACTTGAGAAATATTGAATGACCTTGAAAATTTTTAAATGACCTTGAAAGTGTTTGATGAGTCATCCAATGACCTTGAATGAGTCATGGTCTTTGTTTCAATGACCTTGAATGAGTCATTGTCTTTGTCTTAAAATTTTTTGTACTTCTAGACTTAGAAAAAAATTTTTTTTACCCCCCCCCCCGGGGGGGTTGATCCAGCGGTGACACATCCCACTACTCATAGTCGCTATTCTTTTCTAACTGCAGCAGTAAGAACTTGATGTATTATTGAATTTTTTGGAGTTGGTGTATATTGATAATCAAGTGTACTGATCAATATAAGTAATATTGTCTGAAATTTGTTATTAATATAAACACACTTTGTAGTCAGATCAATAATTAATAATTTCACATTTCGCCGACTATCCCTACTACATTATAATCAATATTGTAATAATCTTAACCTTTCCACAGTTTGAAATTTTGAATGCAATTTGTCACTAAGTGTAAAGTTTGTGTGTGGAATTTATATATTCCTTCTACTTTCTAACTTTCTATACTAAAAGTATTAATTCATACGAACAAATTATATCGCCACAAAGGTAAGTTTGTATGTCCTATAATATAAGTTTATCGATTTATGTAAATTAATACATAAAAACTCTGTAAAAAGTAATGAAAAGACAATTAAAACAATTATTCACTAAATTCTTTTAGGAAACCGAATTGAGCAAGTGGCAAATGCGAATATAATTAGTAGGGGTCCCTAGACTAATTTATTTAAGAATTACAAATTAATTAATTGAAATCGATAAAGCAATCAAATTAGAAAGAAAATTACTTAACTCATTGTTATTATAATAAATTATTATTATTGTTTTAAAAATGTAAATTTGTTATGACTATCAAAATCTGATGAAAACTAACATTTAAACAAATAATTTAAACAAAACCCAACAGTTTTGGACCGAAATTACTTGTTTGCTTTTTACTAGTTATTTTCTGCTGTAAATACTTGTTGTCAAAAGTACTGATAATAAAAATACCAGACAATTCAACACAAGAAAAATTTGTTTTAATTCTAATAAAATAGTGTTAAAAAAATCGATAAGAATTAAAAATGAGTACTTGTAACGAAAATAAAATTTAAAAAATAGCTTTATATTATCGTTAAACAGAACTTATTTATCAAATCAAGTGTATCAATGATACACAATAATATCAGTAATTATCTAAAACAAAAATAAACTAATAAATAAAATTTTTTATTCAATGTTAAATCATTAATCAAATGTAATAATAACAATAATATAATAACAATATTTAAAATATAATCATTAAAATAATAATTTTGATTAAATTCTCCATTAAATTCAGAACGATGCAGCTTTGATTATAATTAATTACTTGTCAATTTTTAATTTAATTTTTCCATTAAGCTCATTAATTCTTGAATTTATTTTTATCTAATTTCGTATTTTACAAAATTTTCACTCATCCGTCCTCAAAAATGTCACCATGTTTTCGAATTTGATTCGGGTCCCGTAATTAGTTAATGAAGTAATTGAGGTTTCTGTTAGGAAATAAAAATGATTTTTCAACCTAATTTTAAATTAATCAACCGAGAGATTCATGGGAAATTATTGTTTTTTTGAAATATTTTTACTTACCAATCTTAAATTTAATAAGTAGTAGAGTAAATATAATGTATGATTCATTATAAAGTTATAAATTTAAGTAACTGGAAATATTTAAAAATAATATTTATTTTATTATTATTATTATTATTATTATTATTATTATTATTATTATTATTATTATTATTATTATTATTATTATTATTATTATTATTATTATTATTATTATTATTATTATTATTATTATTATTATTATTATTATTATTATTATTATTATTATTATTATTATTATTATTATTATTATTATTATTATTATTATTATTATTATTATTATTATTATTATTATTATTATTATTATTTTAAGTCTGATTAGTTAATTGAAATAACTATTTGTAATTATATTAAAATTCAACAACAACAACAATAATAATAATATTAATGACTTTTTTTGATTTTCAACTATGATTTCTTTTCATTTATATGACATAATATTTTCTACAAAATTTGACTATGAATACCATAAATAAATCTGATTCATTGTCAAGTTTTGTAGAAAATATAATGTCATTAATAATAATAGTATAAACTTTAAAATCTTTCTTTTTGTCGGTAGCGGAATCATTTATATAAATAAAATTTAAATAAATAATAATGTTAGCCAATTTTCGAAATGTTTATTCATAAAATATGAAACATTTTGACCGACAAACGGCCCTGATCACTCATAACCAAAATTTAACTAGACTTTCGATTTCTCCTCTTTTTCTCTGATATTTTCTTTCACTAAAATTAATTCAACAAATATAATTATTTAAATAAATTTCCGAAATATTTTTCAAAATTCGATTAATCAATATTATAAATTTAATAGATGAGAATAAAATCTTCTAAATTTTTTAAAAATCAGAAATTATTTACTCAATTCTAAAAATAGGTTTTTTAATATTTTAAAATCCAATTTACATTTTCCGACGTTTCACCTTGGCAGAGGTTTGTTTTGATAAACATTAAAAAAGATTTTATAATTAAAACATTTTTTCCCCTTTCAGTTGCATATATTGAAAAATTCATTTTAATGGATTATTACTATAACAATTTAATTCAAAAATGATTGCAATTTTTTAATTTTATTATTTTGATATAAATATATTTTGCTAAATTTTATTTGCATATTATTATCGCAACTTGTCGCTGTGATGAACTTTACATACGATGAAATTGTTTGCTATTAATCAGCCGGGTATGAAAATAATATGCATTTAATTTATATATTTTGAACAAACTATTACTTTTTAAATATTTTTATTTATATTTTTTATTTTGAAATTTTACATTACCATTAAAATTTATATTTTACTCAAAATATTTTCAAATGCTTAATATAAAATATTTAATATAAAAATTTAAATTTAAATCATTCAAACTTTCAATATTATATTTTTAGTTAAAATAAATTATATATTTTAAAAATAAATATTTTAAATACAAATTACATCATTATTTTATCCCAATTTTACATTACACTATTTAAAACATTCGTTCTCATAGCATTTCGAGCATCTAATGACCTTATCAACGTTCACAATAACAATAAAAATAATAATAATAATAAAAATAATAATAATAATAATAATAATAATAATAATAATAATAATAATAATAAGAAGAAGAAGAAGAAGAAGAAGAAGAAGAAGAAAATTTATTATAGAGCATAGGAGATCATTTTAAATTATAATTCCATCCCTGGAACTCCTCAGTAGGAAGAAACCGCCAAACTTAATTAATCATGGAAAACATAACGTGACATAATTTTTGATAAATTGCCGGGTGGCGAGTAATTGTTGATGACAGAATTAGCCAAGTTTGACTCGGTCAATCAACAAATTAAACTCTTTTTCTTGATCAAATTATTTTTTCATCAAAATTTATTTGCGGAATTTCTCTGCTCGAAATGGAATCAAAGTTTCCAAATTGTCGACAAAAGATAATTGGATGATTCAATAAAATATTTGTTTATTATTTATTTATATAAATTTGAAAATAATTGTTTTACTGTTTGTTTGAAAAAAATAAATTGTTTGAAAATTTAATTTATTTTCACATTTGTCATCGATTTATACAGATTTTAATTTAGTTATTTGATACCTCCATCTCAATATACAAAGTTAACTGTTAAAACATTTTTTAAGGATTTCCTTAAAATTAAGTCTGCTATTTTCTTTTGGAGATCATTATTTACCCTATTTTTATTCGCACCTTTATTATAAGTCTGGCTACTCATACTATAGATATCCATTTTGTGTTTAAGCCAAAACAATAATTAATTATATTTCAAACAGAACAAAAGCGTGAATATAGTTTTTCATGTAGATAGTATTGGGATGTGAACTCACTAGAACAAGCAAATTTTTGACATAGCAGGGAGTATCAAAACTTCTATTTCACAAAAATAAAGTTTAAATAAGTGAGAAAATAACTATTAGTAATTGTATAAAAATCTATATATTTTATATCATATTATAATAAATTATATTAAAGTATTATATATATATATATATATATATATATATATATATATATATATATATATATATATATATAAAATTGAAATCAGAGTTATGACCATTAGTAGCATCAATATTAATAATTAACATGCCACATTTTTTTAATATGATAGATACAAAATGGATTTAAAATTGTAATTTGATAGATAAAATGTTGAAAGAAGATTCGTATTTAATTACGTGTAACAACATATTAGGAATTTTAAAAAGGCTTTATATTATAATTTGTGCAGAATTCTATTCTCTACAAAATTGTTGGATTATAATTTCAAATTAAAGCAAATGATTAATTAAAATATTAATATTATTAAAAACCGAAATAGAAATATGTAAAATATTTTATTATATTCAAAATGTTGATTATTCAAACAAGTTTTTATATGAGACTTCCCAGCATCTCTAGTTATAATTAATTATTAAATTTTAATTCAGTTAATCACTACAATGTCTATATTAAAAAGTTTATATTATTTACTTTAGGGAAACCGATTTCTGACACGTCTTTGTTATATTGTTGAATAACATAGTCTAAGTTATGATATATCCTTTGAGGGATTATTTCAGGAGCCCAACACATTTAGTCTCTTTGGATTTTATGATATAATTCTAAAATTTTGGTTAATAATATATCTTTCATAATTTCTTAAATAAAAAATATACTAGTTTTATGTCAACAAAATATGGATGGGCCTTATCTCATAAACTTCCTGTTGGTGAGTTATTATTGGTGAGTTATTGGTGAGAATTACAGAGTTATAGAAAGGAATTCAATTGCCAAATCAATATCGTAGCCGGTGACACTGAATCATTTTTCTTGGCGTGTAAAAATGTAAACTTACGCTCACAACTGTATCCAAAAATGATTGCTTCTAGATACTTCAAATTATTTGGTGACCGATCCAATGTTCTCAGATAAAATTTGTTCTGTAATCGGAAAAGTGAAAGATGAGAATAAAAGATCTCAATATAAAGAATGGGTGTTCCTTCGACCCAAGTCTTACTCACTCCAAGGTGATAAAGACACTCTAAAAGCCAAAGGAATATGCCTTAGAAATTCTGATCTCACACATGAAGCTTTCTAAAAAAGTATATACTGATGGTGGAATAGTGAGTATCCCTCAAAAGAGAATAGGGAGCATCAACTATCAATTGTATACTTTTAAAACAGAAAAACAAATTCAACAATGTTTGGATGATAAAAGATTGTCCGATTGTAATGAAAGTTATGCTTACGGACACTATAAGATTTGACATATGCATGCCCCAACTGCTCCAAGAATAAATCTGAAATAAATCTGAGTTCAAACCGACAGATCCTATTAACAATTAAACAAATGTGTATCTATTGTGTATATTTAAATAAATATTGTAAACTATTGGCCTATTTAATTTGTCCGGTGAGTATTATTTATTGTTGATAATTAATTATAAGATAAAAAAATTTTTCAATAATTAGTTTTAGTGATCATTTTCCAAATTCATTTATAGAATAAGTAATATTCTTTTGTTAAAAAAATTAATAAATAATTTAATAATAATAATAATAATTATTATTATTAAATTACGTATTTTTAATAAATATTATTAAAATGTAAATAAAAACACTTTAAAAAAACTAATAAAATAAATAATAATAATTAAAATAAATAATTAAATGTTATTAAGATAAATAAATAAAAATATCAATTTAAATAGCTCTTATTTAATGACCCTGGCTTTTATAGATATGAAAGTGTACTGGAGTCCTTACTTCTTACTTATTATGTTGCTTCCCTAGTCATGTTGAAGAAAATGTTCAATAGCACCGACATCGCGACTTTGGGGCTTAATATTTACTATATGCTCCTCAACCGCAAAGAATGCGGCCGAAAGCAATTATGGTTCGTGGAGAGATAGTAATCGCAGAACGGTTACGTGGAGATGTTATTGACTTGTCAGGTGTTTCGATTCCACGGGAAATTGATAAATCAGCCCATATGCCTATTATGACAATTGAGGAACAAGTAATCAATCCATGAATAATTGAGACATTTTATTTATTCTAATCTACTAATTTTACCAACAGTATTATCAACCAATAATTTATAATTTTAATTTAAAACATTTTCACTAGCAAATGCATTGACACAAAATGGATTATATATCAGATATCTTAAAGCTGGAAACTTATCTGGTTCAAACACGTTGAATATTTTTCGTGAAATCATGTATAAATTAATCAGTTTCCAAACATTAAAATTCTTAAAGTTGGGAAACTGATTAATTTATACATGTGCCCCCATGCGATGCTTAATATGCTTACCGCTTTTTTACCGATTAAGAGTATGTGTAATGAATTAAATTTGTAAATTTTAATTATAAATTTTAAATTTAATTACAACAGAACATTGGAAAAGGATTGATCTACCAATCATGACCTATGTCTTTTACTTCAATAAAAACGGATGATAAAATGACTGAGTTCTTGTTAAAGAATGGGTATTCTCAATCAGTTTTATTAATGATGATAAAAGAGACAGTTGACAGATTGATTAAGAATTCTAAGGATTCATGTTTGAGAATTTTTGATAGTAATTTGACTATTGTATGTAAATTGAATGGTGTTGTAAATAATATTAATAATGCATGAAATAACGATAAGTCTATATTTGTGGTATGTTAATACAATTTAATTAAAAAGGTTTCCAAATAAAACAAAAATAAGATTCTGTCAATTCTTTTTATTAAACTTTTTACTTGATGATTTCAATAAGTACACGGATTAGAGGTTAAATCAAGAAAAAAGAAATGGTATATTTTAACACTACAATTGTGGTCCAAACACTTCCTTATTAATTATTATAATTATTATTATAATTGTTATTATAATAATAATAATAATAATAATAATAATAAAGATTTCTTTTTATTTATAAAAGACATTGTATTTTCTACAAAATTTGAATATGAATCAGTTTTATTTATGTTATTCACAAATTTTTTATTATTATTATTATTATTATTATTATTATTATTATCTTCATTTTTAATAAATTGAAATTGAAATTGAAATTGTACTCCAGATAATGTTAAGCCGAATATACATAAAATATAAGTCGAAAAATGATTTTGTAAGAGGATTAAATTAAAATTTCTATTTTCATTGCCAGAATCAGAAAAAAAGTAATTTTACATCGAGATGATTAAAAGAATATGGAAATATCCCTAATTTTTATTTTGTTTCATTTTGTTTTAATAAACCAAATTCCTCATAGAATTACAGAAACCTTTATCATTAATTAATTGTTACATAGGCTTTTCGAACAAAACATTAAAAATGAAACGTCCTAATGAGCGATTTTGTTACAAAATATTTTTAGCTATCAAATAATATGAGTTTATTAATAAAATATGATACAAATGTGCCTTATTGAATAATCACTTTTTTGCTTTGTTTAAATCCAGTTGATTTTCAAAACCCACATATGAAAATTAGCTCAAATCCAAAAGTTAATTTCCCACCGAATTCGACTGAAATTGATAAAAAAAATAAATGGCAAAAAAACAAAAAAAATTTTTTTTTCAATTATCACGAGAAATGTCCAGTTAGACATTTGACATTGAATTTGGCTGCAGTGCCTATTCTATGCAGCTCAAACATAAATTATGAAGTTATATATATATATATATATATATATATATATAAATTATCAAACATTACCAGTAGTTAGCATTCGATGTGTGAAAACAGGAAAATATATTCCAATTTTCCTTTGCTAACGCAGAGAAAAAACTCGATTCCCATGTGTGAATTTGGTAGGAGTTTAATGGAGACTTTGTTCTGTGTTTTATCGAAATAATCGCAGACTTCATTAGGTTATTTGCTTATTCCGCATGGGAATTTCCGATAAAAAATTTACTGATCTTTTACCCAATCGTTGTCTGGGAGAAAAGAAAATTAATTAGAATAAATAATCCTTCCTCTTTCAACAATTCGATGAAGAATATCCCAGTTGGAAATATATAAACAAGTTGAAACGTATTTGACATTGTTTGAATCGAAATCGGGTTTGGTTTGAATTTTTTTTAAAACCATTTCAAAAATGGACTAGTTAAACAAAGAATCAAAGAACATCCAAATTATTGGTTATTTTGTTTTACTGAAATGACTTGATATTTACCAACAAAAAAAAATTTCCGTTATTTTGTTTAAATGAAAACCTGTCTGAATTTATTATCCGCTTTTTTTATTGTTGTTATTTAAACAAACTTATATTTCAAAATGTCTCAAATAGGAATTTCAATCAAATTCAACAACAGCCTCATTAAATATGCCTTGCTTTTCTACATCCATAACACTTTGTTTTCCTTTTGTACTCCTTCTTATTTTCCTCATTTCATACGATTACGACATTATGCTCGTATCGATAGACATCTCATTTTTTCTTCTCCATATAAATCGTTTTTGTATTCTAAATTAAGTTCGTTCACTGTAGCTCCTGGATCTTTGTGGAATCGCTTCTTTCAATTCTTGAATCGCTACCACTTTTCCTATTTCTTTTGTATATCTTTTAAAATTTTTCTTCATTTTATTTATGCCTAACTAATAATATTGAGAACTGTTTATCTTTACCAATAAATATCACTGCTGACTATGCTGTAATTTGTGTCTTTGATCAAAGTTTTAGGTTTTCAAAATCCCTTTTTCAATTTCTTTCAATATTCTCTAACAAAACTTATCCTTCGTGCAATGGATAAGAATCGTTCTGAATATAGCTCATGTCTTTAAAAAACATTGATATTTTTATGAAAAAGCAGATAGTTGGTATATATTACTCAAAATGTTGAATATAAAAGTGAATAGAAAATGAAATACTAGAAGCTTACATCTAAAAACCAAGACTATAGAAATCTCTTTAGATAACATTTTAAAATTAAAAGCAGATTTATCCTTTTGCGGTCCGTAAAACAAAGTTACCCACCAGGTCCACAATTATTTTAATGATTTTTTGTATATATGATTTTCTTGAACTAAATTGGGTTTTTTTAATAAATAATCTACATTCTACACATGTATTTGTTCTTAACATGAAATGCAAAAAAATACATACAACGAAATCTGAAACTTCAAATGAGCAATTATTGGAATGCCGAGTTAGACTCGATATAGCACCATAAAGGGTTATTATTGAAAAGTTTTGGTAAAAAAATCGATATTGTTAAAAAATTAGGATTCACAGATTTTCTCTATTTTTTGTAAATATGTATAATTTTCATACAGATCTTTCAGAGAGTTACAAAAGTACCAATGAAAACGCACCAAAATAAATACAAATATGTTAATTACAATTGAAATATTCGCTTAAAGTATTTCGAAAAACTTTTAGAAAATTTATGAAAAAAATATATTTTGTTTATTCAAAATCTAATAATTATGTATATTGTTTCTTGCAGAGTTGTCACATCCAATGTGCTAACTGTGCTATTATAGCACATGGGCCTCAAATAATTAAAAAAATAATGAATTGTTTGAAGATTTCATGAAATAATAATAGTATTATATATATCAATCCCAAAGAAGTTTTTCATTATTTTATTTAATAGATTCTTGTTATTCATCCCTACAATTACAATACGTAATGAGCATAGCACTAAAATTAAATTTTTATGTAAAGTGTGAATGATAAATAAAAAATGGCCGAGTTGTAACATAATTAGTAACACAATTAAAGAACTTAGTATTATATTATATAATTAATAATTTTATTAGAATTTTAATATATAAAAAGGCAAAAGATAAAATATTAACACCTTCAAATGAAATTATTCAGCAGTATCAGGTTGCAAATGAAGCCACTCAAATTTAATTACTGGACATAAAAAGTCTTCTATACATAAAGGAATACTCACATTTTCGTTAATAAATCAAAAGAAATGTCAGATTTAAAGCAATATTGTAAAATTAAGGAATCTACAAAAATCAAATATGAGAAAAATATTTTGCTGCAAATTTTAATACATAAGTGTCTGGACTTGCGTGGTAGCAATCAGATTCTTAGATGCAAAAACAATGGAAATTATATTTAACACTATTAAAATCTTCTATTAACACGTTTTGGGTTATGGGAACAAATGGAGGGTAAATATTTCAAGCTTATCCTCAAGAATTTGCGAAAATTTTCTTGAAATGTTAGCAAATTATGTACGAAATTTGATAATCACTGAGTTAAGCAATATGGTAGTTCCTACTATATATAAAAGAAAACACCAATCCACAAATATGTATTCTACTACAATGTATTTCGACAGCATCACTGTTATCGTCAGTCGACTAATGGAATTGATTGATATTAGTAAACGCAATTGTGTGTTGCAAGATGAAAATATAAATGTAAAATATTATTATTTAAAAGTTTGAAAATGTTTTAATAAAAGTTTATTTCAATTTTGTAAAATTTATCAAATTAAATTTTTAAAATAATTGGAATTTTTTAAAACGGAGTTTGATATTTCTAATGAGAATAGTTTTTAAAATTTAAATGAAGAAATTTGTTTGAAAAAAGCATTTTAAATCTTTTTACTTATAAGTTCAAAGCCACCTGACGATGAGAGTGAGGCTGTCAAAATATATTGTAGTAGAATATATATTTGTGGATGGGTGTTTTCTTTTATTTAATTCAAAGTCAATTTTCTGTGATTCTTTTAATATATATATATATATATATATAATCAAATAAATACATATGGAATAAGGATTTCAAATTATGAATGTATATAAATATGATATTGATCAAAATTTCATTGAAGAATGTATTTATTTAAAAAATATTATTATATCTATGCCAATGTTAGAAAAAATGTTACAAAAGAAATTTAATTCTAAAATTTCACCTATTTTTTCTAATATTAAAATAAATTTACGTATTATTTTCCGAAATGAAAATAATAATAAAACATTTAAAGTCTTCGTCATGAATAGTAAAAATAAATTGGTAAAAATTAATTGGTAATTGAATCAAATCATTTTATTAAAATTAATTCTGATGAAATTATTCAAAATTTGCTGAATCAAAACCTAAAAATTTATTTTTAATACTATGGTCCTTTGCCAAAATTAGGTTTTTGATTTCTTTTTCCTTTAATTGTTGCTGCAAGATAATTTTTTTATCATAATTGTCTAAAATATTTATTAACCACCAAAATATTAATTTTGTTTAATATAAAAATATTTGTAATTTTTGTGTTTAAAAATATTTCATAGAAATTATTGAAGTATTTTAATTTTGGGATAATTTTTATTAAACTAAAAATTAAATATATTGTTTTGGTCGTGTGAAAAATAAATTCATTTAACGGTAAATTTCTTTTGCTTATTTATTTTGTTTTAAATTAATTGATTAGACCATAAAGTTTAATTGTGTTTTAATGGGATGTTAGGGATAGGCCTAGGGGGTACTAAATATTATGTGTATCGAAATTTGAAAAAATTAAAATTAGATATAATTAATAAAAAATAATTACTAATTTATTAAATTAAAAATGAGACTTAAAAGAAATTAAATT
The DNA here is from genome assembly GCA_022537955.1 of Schmidtea mediterranea. Taxonomy (NCBI): domain Eukaryota; kingdom Metazoa; phylum Platyhelminthes; order Tricladida; family Dugesiidae; genus Schmidtea; species Schmidtea mediterranea. Next base: position 218,531,336 of record CM039680.1, read on the forward strand.
CGCTTTTCCTTTAAATTATACTGTTTATCAAGTTGTACCGAAAGCGAATATATTTGTAGATATTACCGAAAAATAAACTTAATTTGATATACAAAATATATATATATATATTTTAAAAAGTCGAAATTTTAACAAAATTTTAATAAATTTTTAAATATTTTTGATTTTTCTACACAAAAATATTTCACATTTATTTTCATCATGCCGAACAAAATTGTGTTTACCAATATTAATCAATTACCTTAGTAGCCTGTGATAAAAAATTTGAGAACTTAAATAACTGGTAGTCATCAAACCCATGATATATATATTTATAACCAAGATACAAACACAATCTAAGTATGACTTAAAAGCCACTAATAAACACAAAATTCAGACAGCAATTGTGTTCACTGATATTAATCAATTCTTTCAGTCGATAGTTATCAATAACTTGAGAACAAAGATGTCGGGTAGTCATTACAATGTACGTGGCATTACACCCATGACATATATATTCATTCACAAGATCTGAAGCAGAATTTATAATTTTTTAATAGAATATAATTTGAAAATAAAAATCATTAATGAAGAAATCTCGAAATATATTGTTGTTTAATATATATGTTGAATTGGCGCATATTATTTAATTCAATGCCAATGTTTTGAGATTCTTATAATCAATTTTTAAAAAGGTTAAATTTATTATATATCTTCTAAAATGTTTTATATTTGATTGTGGTAATTTTTAAACATTTCGTAACTTTTGTAAGTATATTTTTAAAAATTAAATAATAATTGTAAATATTAATTATGTAAAATATTATTAAAATAGTATTTTCAAATTAACATATTAAATTTATGTTTTATAAATTTAAAATAATAAATTAAGTATATTAATGTGAATTGAATGAATGAAGAATTAAAACTGTGTTTTTGAAAATATCAATAGTTTACACTTAAGAAAAACTCTTTAAAAATATTTTGTGTTTGAATAATATTAGAAAAAGATCAGTTGTTTGAATTTTCGTAAAATAAATTATTTTCGAAAGATGTTTTAATTATGGATGTAATAGTTTTAATAACTTTCATTAATCATTTGTTTATCGATTTCTAAAAATCTAAAAACATTAACTTTAAATTTAATATTTATATTGTAATTTACGTTTTTATGCTTTTCTACTACATTTTCCAAAAGTTTCGATAATTTATTATCGTTTTCCAAATCTCAAAAAAAATTTTAAATTGAAATTTTATTGAGAAAATTATAATTAACATTGATCCTCTTAACTCCATTCATACCAATGAAAAGTAGAATTTGATGAAGTGCTTGGGATAAAATGAAGGTAATAAATGATTGCTGTGTATACTCTTTGCCCTTGTTTCAAGTAGGTTTGTTTAGTTTTTTGACATATATATTAAAATTTTTTGTAGACCGTGATTTGAATAATACTGCACATAATTTATGATAACTGGTGTATAGCAAATTCATTTTTTTAAATATGTGAAACCAATCAGACATGCCCTCATCTATTAGAGAGCAAACAAATGTTTTTATGAAAGTATAGTGAAATCGGTAATTTTAGCTCCTACATTTATAACTGATACGAATTCAAAAGAGTAATATTTTCATAACTTCAAAGAAATGAGAGTTATTGTAAAAAATAATTATAAAATGTGGTAAATGATTGGATGTAATGATGGTAAATGAATGAGGCGTTGTTCTGGAACTCAGTAAAATAAGAGTGGAAAAGAAATTTCAAAAATGAGAAGGGAATAGAAGAAAATCAATAAAAGCAAACAATTGAATAAAAGGAGCTCATTCATAATTAACAAGTAGAAGTTCAAAAGAATAAAAACAAAAACAAAGTTAAAATTATCTTGTTATCTCAAAAGCCAATTTGAGATAGAGAAAAAAAGAACATTGGGAAGACGAGAAATGACATCTTAAAAAAATATTTATCTTAACAACTATCAGAGATTGCAGAATGTCCAATAAAACTGGTTGAAAAATGAATGCATTATAAGTAATGAGTAGTGGGATACAGGTCCATTACTCCACCGGCCTTCTCTGACAAAGACATATACCCCCCACGGTAAAAAAAAAATTTTCTAAGTTTAAAAATACAACTTTTTGTTGGATGACTCGTCAAAATTTTCTCAAGGTAATTTAAACAAAGACAATGACTCATTCAAGGTCCTTGGATAAGTCATCATAATTTTAAAGGTCATTCAAATTTTTTCAAGGTCATTTAAACAAAGACCATGACATTATCAAGGTCATTCGATGAGTCATCATAAGTTTCAAGGTCATTCAAAAAAATTTTAATTTAAATTTACTACTTATTTTTTAGGTAGTGTTTTAATTGTTATTAATATTTTTTAATTTTAATTTTTATTAATATTATTATTATTATTATACTATAATTAATATATAATAAAAACAAAAACTTTTATTAAAAAGAAACAATTCGACTATAGTAATATTGCCGAAGAGCTTTATTCAAAGCCCATTCCACATACTTCCAATATCAAGCGGCGCAGCAATGACATACATCACCATATACTTTAACATTTTCTTTTGTTTGACGTCCCATAGGAACTCATCGATTACGGAAAATATCCATATAGATGTATAATTAAAGACCAAGTCTGGAATCATTGATGCTGGTTTATCCTTCAATATTTCACGAATATCTGGATAATAGAATTCCAGACGTTATTTGATAACTTCATCTATAAAACAAATAAAAATAATAATAATAATAATTAATTAACATAATGTTCAATTTCGGTCATAGCTTGAACTGCGCTCGGTACAATAACATCCATTTTAATGATAAAAATTGAAATAACAATTAGTTTTATACTAATTTAAACCAATGATAAGTTAAACACACACAACCTTTTAGCTATAAACAATAAATATTAATTTATATAGTTTTGAAAATGATTAAAGAAATTTTAATAATAATATTAGTTGTTAGTGTTTTTAAAATGCCTAACTCAATTGTTGTAACCGTTCAAGGTAAAAATTCAACAAGATGTGTATGTCCTGATACCGCTGTGTTGATGAATATTTTTTATATGATAGATTGGCCTAGATATTTAAAAACTCCAGTCAAAAGATTATCTGAAAGAATGAGTAATTTAGAAATCCGATTTGAACTCACATATGAAACTTTAAAAAGAGCTCGGAACACAATATATGATGATATTCTTTATCTAAATCAGACCATAGGTATTATCAAAAATGAATTAAGAAAATCAATATTCGAATTGAATGAAAATAGCAAACTTAATGAAAAAATGATAAATCAAGTTCAATATAGTATAAACGTCTATTCTAATAAAACAACTGATCAGTTCAATCGTATAATGAAAGAAGTTCAACAGCCGATACAACCGGTTAAGAGTGGCAACAAATCATCAATATTCCCATTTCCATTATATATTTTAACATATTTTCTTAAATAAAGACATTGCAACTTCCCAATATCCATGCATGATTCTGATTGGTTGAATATATTATAAATAAGCTTACACTTCCAAACATTTTTATAAAATGCCAGAAACTAAATTTTTTATAACTTTTTTGAATGAGCTGGTTGATAATAATGGAGATAATGATGATATCATTAAAAACATAAAATTCATGGTCAACCGTACCAAGAAAATCGTAGAAGATATTCCATTTGAGCCTATTCTCAGTTTGCCAACATTGGAGAGAAAGAAAAATTCATTCCAATCGATATTTAGTTATATGTTTGATGAAAAAAATAAATGGATGCGAATAATAGTAAGATTAATGTATATGAAACACATGATATTAAAATCTGGATCCGACTATGAAAATTATTTCCAGTGGTGTATAGAGGTATATTACTTTATATTATTATTTTATTTTTATCATTATTTAGGTAATAGAAACAAAGATTGATCCATGGGTAGAAGCAAACTGTGGATGGGTAACAATTATTCAAGTTGACGCAGAAGCCAAACGTTCAGATATTTATATTTCAAATTGCAAATGTTTATTAAAACTATTAATTGAAGCATTGTTCATATATATATATATATATATATATATATATATATATATATATATATATATATATATATATGTAATAAAGTTTATCATAAATTTTAATAAATGTATTATTCTTTGTTATTAACTGAATTATTAATAAAAACTACATTTTAAAAAATTTATTGATTATTACATGTACATGCTTCATCACCACAATATTCTATCATTATATTTTCTATAACATGGTCAACACAAGTCTTAAATTAGTTAGGCTCAACTAAAATTGGGGTTTCTTCATCAATAATAATTTCAGTATCTTCATTATTAATAATTTCATCATTATTAACAATTTCTTCATCATCATCACTTTGACATTCTGAATCACAACATGAATTTTCTTTACCCAATGCTTCAACTAGAGTCAACATAATAATATTATTAATAATATTAGTATTATAGGGTATTTTCCACTTCTATCAACAATTTGCTGAGGTTTACCATTCAGAAACGTCATTTTTGATACATCGAAAGTTCCTTTATAATTTATATTTGATAACATAATTAAACAATAATGAAATATTAATCTATATATATGATTTTTTAGAAAGAGTTCATTAAATTGTATAATATAAACAAAAAACTATAACTATACAAGTTAATAATGGAATTAAGAAATGATGCGGTATATCGAATCGTTGGCCCAAGTCGTAGCGGTAAAACTATGTTTGTGTGTAAATTACTGAAATCTAATTTATTCCAAACAAAATTCAACAAGATTTATTGGCATAGGGGTGCAGATGAAGAACATGGATTAACTCAAGATAATTTCTGTAAATTGAAAAACATGAAAATAGTAAAAGGTTTCGATAAAAACTGGTCAAGTCAATTAAGGAAAGGTGATGTCATCATTATCAATGATTTGTATCAGTAAGCTAATAAAGAAAAGGATTTCAATAATTTATTCACAAAAATCAGTCGACATGTTGGTGTTACTGTGATCTTTATTACTCAAAATCTATTTCATCAGGGTGGCGCACATCGAACAAGGAATTTAAATGTTCAATATTTAGTTATTTTCAAGAATCCTAGAGATGCAACAGTTATTGATTTTCTTGCTCAACAACCATACCTTAATAATCGTAATTTTCTTATTAGTGCATTTCAAGATATTACAAAATCACCACATGGATATATATTTCTTGATTTCACACAACAATGCAATGATGATTTAAAGAAGGTGCCATGGTTTATAAACAAAGTTGAAAACATTAATGTGTAAAAATTTTTATGAAATCCAGGCTTAAAATGTCCGAAAACTTAGACAAAGTATTAAAAAGATAATAAAGACTGAAAAAGTTTCACCAAAAACTAGTTATACAGAATCTAAAAAACTAATAACCGAGAATTTTCCCGCAATGAATTTAATTTCGAAAAACCCTATTTAAAGGAGTAATAATAAGAGTCAAAAAGTTAAAATTTTAAAAAAGCATAGAAATTTCCCATATTTTAATGCATTGTTAAATTCTTCGAGTATGAAAAGAATGTCTATTTTACTATCATTTCCAAATTATGTTGTCGATGATTTACTCAAAATTCTACTAAAAGTAGTCAGAGGTAAAATTAAAATTAGTAAATCTAAAAAACTAGTATTTAATAAACATCGTAAGCCTTTGTTATCGCTAGTAAATAATAAAAATCGTAAGCAAATGAGAAAAATCATATATAAACAACAAGGCGGTTTTATCGGAGCAATGTTACTATTAGCAATATCATTATTAGGTGGATTACAATCATCGTTTTGTAATGGAGAAGATGTGGACGAACCAACAAGACTAAGCAGGTTTCGGTGGAGTGGCAAAGTTAAAGAAAAGAGCCCGAAATTCGAAAAAGGAAATGAAAAGATCAGCTTGCGTACAGTTTAAACAAACCGATGCGGAAAAGATTTTCAAACAGAGCTTATAAGACATTCAGTATTAATGATTTATAGCAAATAGATTTCATGGAGATTAGCAAGGGTTATAAATATTTTTTTAACATGTATTGTTGTTTTCAGTCGTTTGCCCAAGGTGTACCAATCAAGACAAAATCTGCAGAGGAAATATCTAAAGCAATTAATAATATATTTAAAAATGGGCATCCGGACAACTTGCAAACCGATTTAGGTATTATTATTATTATTATTATTATTATTATTATTATTATTATTATTATTATTATTATTATTATTATTATAGGTAAGGAGTTTTACAATAGTAAAGTTAAGCAAATCCTGGATCGTCTCAAAATAAATCATTACTCTGTATATTCTCAATACAAAGCCGCCCATGTTGAAAGATTTAACCGGACATTGAGGGATAGATTGAAGAAATATTTTGTGCATTAAGGTAATAAAACATGGATAAATGTATTACTGAAAATAATTATTAGTTATAATAATTCATCACATCGGGGTCTGAATGGTTTGAGACCCGTAGATATCAGCTCAAAAACACCAGTGAGTTCTAAAAAAGTTGTTAAAATTACAAAACCAAAATATAAAGTTGGTGATCACGTTAGAATTAGTAAAATATCTGCTTCACCTTTCATCAAAAATTTTGATAGTAATTGGAGTGATGAGGTATTTTGAATTACTAAAATTAATACTAAACAGAGTCCTGTAATGTATGTTATTAAAGACAGTGAAAACCATGTAATACAGAGGAAATTCTATGAACAGGAATTACAAGTTATTTCCAAACCGACAGTGTCCAGAATTAAGAAAATATTGAAAACTAAAAAGGTGGGTAAGGATAAACAATACTATGTCAATTGGCACGGATATCAAAAACCCTCATGGATATCATCAAAAGACCTAGTAAAATGAGTTTCTATACAATTTTACGGAGAAATAGTTGCCCACTAATCCATCCGGAAAATCAAGCAAGTAAATTTATGGTTGATCTTCAAAATCCTATTTATTTACATGGATCACAAGAAGTGTGTTCCCAAAACCTGTAGTGGTATTTTCTCAATCAATAATATTGAACGATATTGTCATATTCCGAATCAAAATTTAGATGCAAATAGTGGCATGTTTTAAAAGATGGATTGAATGTTAGTTTTGATTTTAGTCCATTTACAATAGAATTTGAAAGTATTGATGATGCCAATCGAATGGGTAGTGATAAGCTTAAAATTATTGTTCCTGGTAATGAATATCTATTACATTTCAAAACTTTTATTGATGTCGGTCCTGTGAATGAACACATCAAAATATCTGTATCATATATTAATGAGGTTGAAGATACATTTACGTTTACTAATGATTTATATATTGAAACACTTGAAGAGTTACATAAATATATTTCATTCAATTGTTTACATATATTTAAAACTATTGAAATTGTAAAAGATGGATTAGGCAAATTCAGTCTGAATAATAACATTTGTGAAGTTACATTTGATAAACATTTTGCTAATACATTGGGATTAGATAAGCAAACATATAGGGCAAGTGCTTTTTGTGTACGCAAACCGAAAATAATAAAACTTCATAGACAAATGTTCATATATACTAACATCATCGATCCTATAATTGTTTGTGATTCTTTGGTTCCTCTATTAAAATCTGTTTGGGTTGATAAACATGACCAGAATGAAATTTTCAATATAAATATCGATAATCCAATGTACTTAGCGGTATCAACATCATGTATAAACAATATAGAAATAAATATTCGTGATGATAGCGGTAAATTTATTGAATTCAGTAAAGATACAAAAACTCATTTGACATTACATTTTCGTAAATTATATGGCCAATAACGATATTATTAGTATGTATAGTGCTAGCCAAAGTGGTGTCAAATTACCATATTTTATTGGTAAACAGAACGCATCTGGATGGTTGATAACTCTTGGTAGATTTGCACTTCCTATTCTTAAACGCATTGGTAGTTTTGGTATGAAAATCGCTAAAGATGTGATAATGAATGAGCAGAAAATATTACCATCTCTTAAATCAAATGCATTATTCGAGTTAGGGAAAGTTTTACCGGGTGTTGCAGGTATGTTTCAAAAACCGGCACCGGTACCAGCACAAACTCAAAAACGTAAAAGACATCATAAACAAACGAATGAAAGGACATGGAATTATATTTTAAAAATGATTTGTGGTAAATCTGAATTGTGTTTATTTGATAGACCATCTCCCCAGGCAGTAATTGAAATGGGTGGCTTTGAAGAAGTATTCCCGATGAATTCTATTATGGATAGTAGAACCGATATTGAATTTTATATTAATGGTTCCCAAACTGAATATCTAGATTTGAACGATACATTGTTAACTGTTCAGATCAAAGTTGTAGATAAAGATAGAAAACCGTTGGGTGAACCATGTGATGCAATACCAAACAATTTCTTGTTTCATACATTTTTTAAAGATGCAGTTCTCGGATTTAATAATATCAAGATTGAGGGTGGTAACAGTACATATATTCACAAAGCTCTAATAGAAACTATTATAAATTACAATAGCGATACTAAAAATACATGTTTAACTCCTATGGGTTATGGTAGTGATGACGATAGGAAAAAGTGGATTAAGAGTTCGAAATTATTCACCATGTGCTCATCATTGCAACTTAATTTTATAGATCAACCGAAATATTTACTCCCAGGTGTTAATGTACACATTAGATTGAAAAGATCTGAGTCGGCATTATCACTAACAAGTGCTACCACAGCACCAATTCTTCAATTAGTCGATGCAAAATTATTGGTGAGAAGAGTTCTTGTTGATCCCTCTGTATTAGCCGGCCATCAAATGGTTCTTAATTCTAAGCATGCAATATATCCAATGAAAACAAAGGAAATTGTCCAATTCACCATTGCTAAAGGTGCATCTTCTTTCTATAAGGAACAAATATTTGGAGATAGAAGAATGCCCAACTTTACATTTGTAACATTTCAAAGTGAATCTCAATATAATGGAAAAATAGTGATTATAGAGAAACATATACTCAAGATTTTGATAATGATAATTATTGTGCTACATATATGCAGAGTATAGTGAGAAATATGGGTTATTTGGATAAAAACCTTAATTGTGGTATAACTCTTGATGATTTTAAAAGCAAATCTACATTCTTCACATTTGTTTTGGCACCCGATTTTGATTTAAATCAGAGTCAATTACCTCAAAATGGAAATTTACGATTAGATATAAAGTTTGCTAAAGCTACGATTGAGCCGGTGTATGTTGTAATATATGGAGTATTTGAAAATGAGGTTCAAATAACTGCAAACAGAACAGTACTGGTTTGAACAAACATTGTTGGTATAAATGTATAGATAATTTATGATAATTTGTCATGGAGTAAGTTTTTCATGTATTATTAATATTATTGATGTAGTTCTGTTCAGGTCTATCGAATTGGAAAACAAATACTAGGACATGAATATTTATGGATTTTTCCTCTTGATAAAATTCCATATTTACGTAATAATCAAGCTATAATCGTAATTACTCAATCGTCTCATCTCGGTGGAGAACATTGGTTAGCAATATATATGAAACCTAGCAAGATATTTGTATTTGGTACTATGGGTTTCTATTATCCGACTTTAATGGTTTCGAAACTGCAAACAATGAGAAAACCTATTGTGTATAATAAAACTATTTTTCAAAAACCATGGACCTTAACATGTGTTCAACATTGTTTAGCTTGGTTATTATCCAAGCGATTTGATGTTTAATAAATGTATGTTTGTTATGTTTTATTATTATTATTATTATTATTATGTGTTTAATTAATATTTAATTAATGTTAACAAAGCCAGTGATTTACACGATTTACACTGCATGATGGTCGCATGATTTACAAAGACACTGCATGATAAGTGCGTGATTAGTTACAAGGAACGCATGCATACACACTCAAGACTGTATGTAATTTACAAAGAAATCACATACATACTTTTGTTTGTATGAGAATTACAAAGAAATCACATACATACTTTTGTTTGTATGTGAATTACAAAGAAAACACATACAAACTTTTGTTTGTATGTGATTTACAAAGAACAAATGCCTAAACTGCATGCGTAAAAATCTCTCATCTATATGTATTTATTGCTAAAATGTGATTGGCTAAATCCTGAAAATATTATTCTCTTTATAAACATATGCAAATTCAAAATCTGTCACAATTAATTCAAAAATTTCAATATGGCAGGACAAAATAATATTTTAAGAAGTCTTCTGACTACATCCATTGGTAATTTTTATTTATTATTTATTATTTATTAATATTAATTTTTTAGTAAATTTCGACTGGTTCGATGTAACCAAAAATGAGGATCTTTTGAATTTGGATGACGTTTTTGGTAAAAATTTATTTGTTTATTAAATGATTTTACTAATATTCTTTTAGCTCGTAATAATAAATTTGAAACAATTATTATTGAAGATACTCCCACTTCTATTAAAGAAGATGTTTATGAGGTCAAATTTATCGGTAAGTTTAATATTTATTTATTTACAAAATATAAAAACATTTTAGATGATGATGATCTGATTCCCGCAACTTACCCAATAATTATTTTGGATGATATAGTGGATAATGCCCTACTTCTATTTTGGATGCCCCGTTTCTAGGGAAGATATGCTGGTTGATGCTCATGATGAAATATATTAATAAAAATGTAGGATTTTATTATTTATTTAAATAATAATAAACAATTGATAATAATTTACATATTCCTCAGGTCGATTATATAAAAACTATTGCCTATCTGCAATTGGGTATAACTCTAAATGACATAACACTATGAAACGTTACTATGGTCATAGATTCAATGGTTCCGACTTTTTTATTTGCTCTAAATGCAATACCTCCCATGATATTGAAGTTTTATAAGGAACACTCTACCCATTTAAATCAATTTAAAATTAATAAAATCACATTATTTCAAATGAATAATATGAAAAATGTTAATAATAATAATAATAATAATAATAATAATAATAATAATAATAATAATAATAATAATAATAATAATAATGATAATAATAATAATGATAATAATAATAATAATAACACAAATAATAATAATACAAATAATAATAACACAAATAATAATACAAATGTTACTAAAAACATAAATAATAACACAAGTAATAAAACAAATAATAAAAAATCAAAAAGATAAAATTTGCTGATAAAATCGTGAGTGTATCCCTGCTAAAATTAAAAAAATTGAAACTATTGTTCATAGTGATGACGAATCTGAAAATAATCAAATAGGGGGTTTGGTAATTAATGAAATAAATGTAAACGATGAACCCGAAATAGAGGTTGACTTAAGGGGTTCCCGTAAAAATCCAAACCTTATTCAAATCGCCCTAACAGATAAACTTATAAATAAATTTTAAAATGAAATAAAGAAAATGGAATCTGTAAAAGTTCAGTTTACAGCTCTCATTCAATTCGAAAAAGATGGTGAAATAAAAGATAATTTCTTTTCTAATAGCGCGAGTGTCTTCTCTGATAGTTTTCTAACTAATGGGTGAGTCGATTAAATGAGAAAATCGAAAATTTCACGTATTTGGAAAGTTGGTGGCGCGTAGTTAAGATTTTATTTTAACCACATATTATCCGATAATTCGATTAGCTGGACATAGATTTATCCCTACACCTAAATCTCTCGTAGGTAAAAAGGCGATTGTAAATTTTCAAAACACTGTCACAATTGTCCTACCGTATTATGAAAATCATTTTAAAAAACTATGAATGATCTTACTTCAAATGAGGAACAGCAGTTCATCGCATGTAGAACTTGCTGTGTCTTTGTAAAAGTTTTATTAGAAATAAGGTTAAGGACCATGATCATTTTACAGGTCAGTATCCTGGTACTGCCTGTCGTAACTGTAATATTAATAGGAAAATAAGTAAGCCGTTACCAATTGTCTTTCATAATTTGAAAGGGTATGACCTTCATCTCATTTTAAAGTATGGTTTCAATGAATTTCCGTTTTGGAAATTAAATAGCATTCCTACCATCACTGAGAAATTCATCTTGTTAATTGTAAATATAAATTGGCTGTTAGATTTATAGATAGTATGTAATTTGTTAATTGCTCATTAGCTAAGGCTGTGAAAACTCTAACTGATCTATCTCTAACTTGTTCTGCTTTTGATAGTCTTATTGTTAAGGCAAAGGGTATCTTTCCTTATGATTTTTCAATATCACTAGAGGTCTTTGAATCGACTTACGAACTACCTCCAAAATTGGATTCTGTATCTGATGATGAATACGCTACTGCCCAACTAATTTAGACACAGCAAAATTGCACTACAATGTTAGACCATATGTTAACTTACCTAAAATTAGATGTATTCCTCCTTGCAGACTATTTTCAGCAATTTCGCGCATAGGTTATTGCTTACAATGGTTTAGAACCTCTGAATTTTTATGGAATTCCTGGTATGTCATTGGCTTCCGCTCTTATGACATTAAAGAAACCCATAGATCTTCTGCAGGACATGGAAATGTTTAATTTCTATGAGGGTGGAATACGGGGTGAGTTAACATTTGATAACAAACATTATGTTGCAAGTTCTGAAGATACAGAACTCTTGTATATTGATATTAATAATTTATACTTTCCGTTTGGGTGCATGAGAATCTGAATGATGTGCTGAGTAAATGTGTGAATGCGAATATTGAATTTCTTCCGCATGGCTATACAATGGAAGTTGACATCAATATTCCTGAGCGTGTGCATCAGTATTTGAATGACTTTCCGCTTGTTTCAGAAAACATGTGTCCGCCCAATTCAAAAATTGGGAAGTTAATGCTCACACATTACAGTAAGAAGAACCATGTTCTTCACTAGAGACTTCTCAAGCTGTATATAGAATTTGGTGCGGAAGTTGAGTGTATTCATAGGGCAATTAAATTTAAACAGTCACCTATTTTTAAAGATTATATTCAGAGAAATACAGATTTACGCTCAAACTCAAAGTGTGAGCTTCTTAGAGATTTGTACAAATTATTTAATAATATCTTATATGGGAAGTCCGTTGAGAATTTGAAAAAACGGATGAATTTGAGGCTATGCAATTTAGCTGAAAAGATGATTGTATATGCCTCAAAACCGACTTTCAAAAAGTCCATTAAAATAGTGGATGATTTGATTGCTGCTCATCTGAAAAAAGACTCTATATGTTTAGACAGACCTAGCTACATCGGCCAATCAGTGCTAGACCTGTCTCAGCTGCGGATGTACCAATTACAATATAATGAATTGGCAAAATATAGATCCAAATTTGACTGTGATATTAATATCGTTGTCGGCAACACGGATTCGTTTTTTTTGAGGTTAAGCACTGTAAGCTTGACATTCTTTTGCCGGCAATGATAAGAGACAACCTTTTAGATACCTCAAATTACGACCCGGCACATCCATTATACTCAAGGAAACTAGGTTTAGTGAATTTAAAGATTAATTTAAATTAAAAAGTCGGTAAATTTAAAGACGAGAGTAAAGATCTCGGGTATAAGGAATGGGTTTTCTTAAGACCCAAGTCCTATAGTATATTAGGTATATTCGACACAATGAGGGCTAAGGGGGTTAAGTTGTTGGCGACTGACATCAAACATCAGTCGTATTTGGATTGCTACAATAAGAACGTAGTATTCACAGTGCCTCAAAGTAGGATAGGGACGTGGAACCACCAGCTGTATACTTTAAAAATAGTAAAATCGCTTTGAGTAATTACGATGATAAGCGATTATGGGTGGGGAAATATACCAGTATCGCATTTGGACATTATTTTGGGGTTGCTGCAATAGATAGTGGCCAAGTAATATATGATAGACCAGATTTATTGAATGAGCCGGTTTTCAGTGGTTTGAGCCCCAGTTTTAACGATGCAACAGAATACAGTGATACTGAAGATGAAGTAGGGGAGCTTTTCGGTGGTTTAGGTCCCAGTTTTGAGGACAGTGATGAAAACATTGATATTGACGACGTGTTGTTGTCAGATTGATTAAAATAAATATTTTTAAAAATCAGTATTTTGTTAAATTTTTTAATTTATTCAGTATATTTGGAAAACTTGTTATAGTTTTCATTTTTTATCATGAAAACTTGTAATAGTTTTCATTTTTATAATATTATTTTTTATAGTTTTATTTTTAAACTTATTATAATTTGTTATCTAGAAATATATTAACTATATTATATTTTCAGCGTGAAGAAATGCGAACAATAACTTGTGTTAATCAACATGAATTGTTTTTATGAATTTTTAAATGTATTTTTGTTTGTATTTATTATTAGTTATTCATTGTATTATGTTATAAGTATGAATAATAATAATAATAATATTAATAATTATTTATACTAAGTAATCATAATAATCATATTAATAATAATAAAAAAAAATAATAATAATATTCATTATAATCATTATAATAAGTAATAATCATTTTAATAAGTAATAGTCATTTTAATAATAGTAATAATAATTATTATAATAATAATAATAATAATAATAATAATAATAATAATAAGATTAATAAAAATTAAAATATATTAATTATTAAAACGCTACTTATAAAAATAAGTAGTAAATTTAAATTAAAAAATTTTTGAATGATCTTGAAAAATTTGAATACTTATCCAATGATCTTGAAAATTTTTTAAATGACCTTTAAAGAAATATGATGACTCATCTAATAACCTTGAAAAATTTTGAATGACCTTGAGAAATTTTTGAATGACATTGAGAAACTTTTAAATGACATGAAAAATTATGATGACTCATCCAATGACCTTGAACGAGTCATGGTCTTTTTTTAAATGACCTTGAGAAAATATGATGACGGATTCAATGACATTGACAAATTTTTGAATGTCATTGAAAAATTTGAATGACCTTGATAAATGTTTTGATGAGTCATTGTCTTTGTTTAAATGACCTTGAAAATATGATGACTCATTCAATGAATTTGACAAATTTTTGAATGACCTTGAGGAACTTTTGAATGACATTGAAAATTATGATGGCTCATCCAATGACCTTGAATGAGTAAATTGAGAAAATTTTTATGAGTCATTGTCTTTGTCCTACAAAAATTTGTACTTTTAAACTTAGAAAAAAAAGTTTACCGGGGTATATGTCTTTGTCCCAGCGGGCCAGTGGGGTAGCGGGTCTGTATTCCACTACTATTATGCCATTATGTGGAAAAGTATAAAAGCTAGACACAAGCTGCAGTGCAACCCCGTTTTAATTCGAAAATCAAAGTCCATTAAATCGGGTCGCGTTAAAAGTGGGGTCGCGTAAATGCGGAGTTTTACAATATTGAACTTTTTTTTCGGGCAAGATATACGTGTACACATATAAAATCAAAAGTCGGCTTATTATCAGATGATTATAAAAATTTGATTAAAATTTAGATAAATTTAAAGCATCGATGCCAATATATAAAAGTTATTACCGTGGATTATAAGATTTATTAATTTTTTTGTTTGTGTTATAATACGGGTTGACCAAAAATACCAAAATATCATAAAATTATAAAAAGTTTATCAACATAGAAGGTTACTGTGACGTATTGGTTTCGTTTTGTAAAATAAAGATTTTATTTTATAAAGATTTTATGAATCCACTAGGTATTAGTTTCAATGTTAACAACAACAAACATTTTATGGAGATGTGCTCACAAATGGGAAAATATGGACCAACATACAATCCCCAATTTGATCATCATATACGAAAAATCGAGTCGAAACGTCTATTTTTACTGATTTCAACCTCAATATTCGTACTATTGTAAGTGATGATTGGTCTAAGGCACAACATAAGCCATTATTGAACACTTTTTTGTTGACCTCATCTGGATCAGCATTTATAGAAATTATTGAAACAACTGGTAACAAAAAGAATTTTGGTTACATTGCCAAAGTAATCATGACATCAATTGAAAAAGTTGAACCTGAGTTGGTTCTTAAAGTTATTACAGATAGTTAATAGAAAGAAAATATCAATAAGAGAAGAAGCAAAAAGCGAAAGAGTTGTTAAATTTTATATATGAAGGTCAGCTGTGCTATCAAAGTCGCGTAAAAAAGTACCTGGGTTTTATAGAACAAATCAACAATAGCTTGACTGGGTAAGTCAACTTCCGACTCATTACATAACCTCATTACATAAAAACCATGAGCAAATTATTTAGTGTTTTTTCATAAAAAAATAAATAATTGCAGAAGCTTTCGACTAGTTAGATAACAGCCACACACCACACCGATAACCTTGCAAATAAATACATGAATAAAAGGATAAAACGGAACCACCCAAATGCATAATACGCACACAAAATAATTGTCATCAAAATTATCAAAATTTTGTTAAGATTTGATCACCGGGTCTCCGAATTTTATAAAAAATAAAAAATTAATTTTACTTTATTTATATCCAATCGTGTATTTTTAAAGCATATGGGTTTGTTATATATTGTTGTATAAATAATATATTTTTCTGATTATAAACAAAAATATTCTTTTATTATTTATTTTTTGAAAATTAATTTGAATACTCAAAGCATATTTTTAATATTTATAAATTTTCATACAAAATTATTTTTTTAAGTAAACTAAAATACAAATTCATGAATAATAAATATATACTATATTTAATGAATAAAAAAGTTCTTTAAAGCTTTATTAAAATGCATTTTAAGTGAAAATTTTATCAAACATCCACTTCCAATTGTTTCTGACTTGATTAAATTACTCAAAAATGAGAAATTTACATTTTCCTTTCAAGATGGCTGTAAATAAATCAATTTTTAATGTAAAAATATTTTTGATTTTTAGAAAAATTTATTTTTGCGACGAATGATTATTTGAAATCCAAAATTTGCAATAATTATTTTGTAACAAATTTATTAAATTAATTAAAACAAAAATATCAAATGGCATATTAATAATGAAATTTAATGAGATTTTGTCTTTAAAAAAATTGAAAAAATGAAAAAATAGAAAATTATTTCTTGCTTTAATTTAGAATTATTATATGAATGAATATTTTCTTACATTAATTTAGGCAATGAATAAAGTGTTGCTCTTTCTTTCATTTAATCAGATCCAACCCTTGTTCAAGAATTAAAACTAGGTTTTCATCATTGTCAAAATAAGTTTTGTAGGGTAACAGTAAATAATAGGTAATCTAAATAATATAATATGTATGTATGTGTATGTTGAATTTGTATGTAATATATGTCTGAATGTCAAAGGTGTGATTTATGTGATTTATGTATGCATGTGTGTATCTTGCTCAAGATAATTACAATATAATAAGAAGTTTCTCACTTGTTTTAGATAATAAATATTATGTCTACAAAGTCCTCTAACAAGTTTCCCTACCCTCTATTTTCTGCGCAATTTGTTTCATTTTCCCAGTACCTAAGCTAATAGGTATTTTTAACTTTTTTTGGTTTAAGTAAGGATGGAGTAAGACATTTTATTTTACTTATAAACAGATAACATCTATTTTTGTTACTTATTATTGTAAATAGTACATATAAATAATTATTTATTGTTATTCATTATTATGGTTATACAAGTATGTGCTTGGTGACTGTGTTTTTTCCACGTGTTTTTTTTATTAAATTAACAAGACCCAATAGAATAGATATATGCATCAATAATATTATTATCAATGATTGTAGTTTCAACTCAAATTTAGTCTTAATAACCAATAGTTTGGTCAATGAACAGGTGACTCAAAAAGAAACTGCCTCAAACTATTTACGAATATGACCCACAAAAATTATAAACAGAAAAATTGGAATAATAAAAGTAATTGAATTAAAATAATCAAAATCAATATTTTCTGGGGGAAATGGATATGTGCCGATGTCGATTGACGAGATTGTTACGAAAATAATAATATAAAATTTATTTGGGTACATAGAAAAAGTATATTAAGAAAATACAAATTATTTAATTAATTAAAAAGACAAAAACAAATAAATTAAATTTGGGAGAAATTCTCCAAAAATGAATTTAATTATTCACAAATTCAATTTAGTTTAGAAAGTTTTCTGCAGGAACGACCGAATTGGTTGAGACTTGAAATAAATTAATTCAATTCTCCGAGAACCCAATCAAAGTCTGAAAAATCCAACTAGTTGTTGAGGAGAGATTTACTATATAAGGAGATCTCAAATCAACAACAATTTTTGCCAAAAAATATTTGCCATAAATTTTGCTGACATTTTGCTAAGGCTTTGGAATATTTTGGACTCCGTTCAAGAATATTTTGAGAGTTTCAAGTGTGTACCGTAGATTTCGAAGAGGATTCTAATAGGTATCCCTGCTATGTAATTTAAGGTGAACTGTTGTGAAAATTTTGTATCAATAAAAATTATTTCTGTGTAGGGTTACTTCAGTGGTGTTTAAAGAGCATGTGGAGTCAGAGAAACAGTTATAGTTGAATAGTTGCAAATATTAACTCAACAATATAGATTTATCAAAACTTCTTATTTTCAAACTATTAAGGCACTTTAGTACAATTGTTAATAATCCCGTGTTAAATATGGGATTTTGGTTTCCTACTAAAACGACAGTAACTTTAACTATGTATTTTAAAATGAAAATAATTTATTAAACTTCAAAGTAGTTTTTGCAAACTCAAAAATCAATTGTTTACTTATTTGTATTTAATGAAATTATTAAATAAATAAAATCGAGCTATAAACAAACATTTAATAAATTTCAATGATTACAAAAATTAAAAAAAAATGTCAAAAGATTTAAACCATAATCAAGATAGCGATGAAGAATTTCTCATTCAACTTATTTATCTGACTACCCTATGCTTTTTTCTAAATAATTTATATTGTCCTTTGCATCAGATAGAGATTTGCATACACAAACACAAAATCTCGCACTTTTGTGGTTCTTGCTTGCGTCAACACTATTTAAATTAATTAGTTAGTTTGTATTTTTGTAATTATGTCGTTTAGTGACGCCATCGATTTATGATTATCATATTCGTATTCATATTTTTATTTGATACATCTCCTTAGAAAATATTAATTTTTCACTAAATTTTTTTTTTCAATTTTCAAAGAAAAATATTTTTCGTCATTTGTGTTAATTTTCACAAGACTCCTTTTAACATTTAAATATGCACTCATTTGATAACCCCAAAAAGACTTAAAATTGTATTGTCAAACAATTTTGAAATTTATTCTTGTTTTTTTAGGAAAAGATTCCATAGGCATAAATTAATTAATTTTTCATTAAATTTTGCAAAAATAAAATTTTTATCGAAACCTGAGTGTTTGTGTACAAATTTGACAAAACTGTTAATATTATCGTAAATTTGACGAATAAATCGCCTGGCACGAATTGATATTTGAGAAATTTCTACAAACAAATCTATCAATGTCCTTTAGAAAGAATTTTTTTTTCAATATATTTTACTAAATAATTATTATTTGTAATAATTCAGATTAATAGTAAATTAATACAAAAATATTTGCGGCCCAATATCAAAGGGAAAAAATGAATAATTAACACGATAAAATTTAATTCTATAGAAAAATATTTTTTTTAGATAAACCTTTCTGGTGAAAAATTAAAGGGACTTTAAAAAAATTTTCACAAAATTTTACAGCTGTTGTTTATTGGCAAAGCCAACTGCTACATTGTCTTTTTTTACACGTGTCGACATTTTGCACGAGAAATCCGTCGAGAATCAATACTTCACCGATTGCAAACAAAAGAAGAATATATCAAAAAATGGGAAAATGTTTACATTTTCGAAAAAAATTTCAAATAGTTCATAATCGCATTTACATATGATTAACATATGCAATTTTATGGCATCCATGAGTCTCATTGCATACACACAAGACATGACAAGCTTGCGTTGGTGACCCAATTGCGAAATTATTATTATTAAAATATTTGCCATGTTCAGGCTTCGACGCTCTATAATTTTCATAGTGGCTCCGTTGAAAATGAGAAGGCTTACTGGGATGGCTATAAAATTAAGATTAAATCATTTTTTATATATATTATAAATTTAAAATTACTAATAAATACAAATGATGGTGTGTTTGAATAATTGAAACGCCTAAAATCTTGTCAGTTAATTTACTTAAATTATTTACATTTACTTACAGTTTATTTCTGAATTGGATTGTTGTATTTTGAAGAACGTTTAGTCAATCAAACTTGATCAGTATATTTCTTCTGTTATTGTAAATAAAATTTACTCCGAAACTTTCTTATCACCACATTTACTTATCTACCTTAAAAAAGTGTTTTGTTTTACGTTGAAAAATATTTGGATTTGTTGTTTATAATGTTTGGTGAAAATATTATTTTTATTATCAAAACATAAATACATATAGTTACAAGTTATGAGAAGGATTTACAAAGATTTATGGTTACAAGGCAAACATGTATACCAAGTGTTTTTACCATTAAATAATTATTATTTTCAGTTTGAAAAATGTTACATATTAATATAACACTATAAGAAACATTGATAGTCTAAAACCGAAGATTATATCTAACTTATGTAAATTAATTAATTTATTTGTAAATAATTTTCATTGACTAATTGACCTATGATTGGATATTGTTTATCAATTCTCATCCAATGGGAGTAATGCCACATACATAGAAGAGACAGTTAGTCATCTCTGTACTTGAATTTGAGAGCATTGTTGATACATTAAAGTGACATTTTATTAGCCATTATTGTAGCTTTTGTTAAATAAATTGGACATAATTGTATTCTTAATAAACAATATTACATTACAATATTCATTACACAATATTAACACTTTCAAAAAATCAATTCTGCAAACAAAGTCAAATAAAACTTTTTAAGAGTTGTTTAGTTAAATATTATTCTTTTTATTATTTATATTAAATAAGAACCCACACACAAACACACTTACATACAAACAACCCAGCTGTCCTGAAACATTTCTTACATGTGATTTGGCTGAACTTCACAAACATCATGCTCAACAAAATAAAATATTTACCTAAAGAAACCACAACAGCTTCAAAAAGCCATTATTACATTTTTTACCAAAACGATACAATATTTTAATTTCTTTAGTGATCAAATATTTACCAAACCTCATATTATGTTTTTGAAAATTCGAGGAGGTGCATTATTTTGGTTTCGAGCATAATTGTTATCTAATGTCCAGACAACTGAAATTCTTTCTTTTTTACACTGATTTTGTTTTATCTCATGTTATTTTAATCTCAATGCAATATACCTCCAATTTTATTTGAGGAGCCAATATTGTATTATTTTTTACAGCGTAAAATAAAAAATATAATTAAGATAATAGAAAACCTTTAAATAAATGCTATTGACAGCCAGATAATGTTTTATTCAATTATAATTTAAACATAAATATGTGATAAAATTAAATGCAAAAACACTGACAGCTAAAATTTAAACAATTCATTTCAATTTGCAGTTAATAAAATAAAATATTCCTGAAGACAAAATCAAATTATGAGAAATTTCTCATTTCAATAAAAAAATTAAATAATAATCAATTAATAATAAAAATAAATAAAATTTTAAATATATAAAACAAAACAAAACTAAAAACAAGAGAAAACTACTAAATTCATAGATTTAAGCATCTTCTGTTAGAGGCAATTATCCCTTCGAAATCTCCATATCCGGATAATGTTAGAATAAATTCACTCGAGGAGTTTGCAAATTGAAATCTCATTAGCAAGCCGTTATTCATAATGGGATAAATATAGAGTGGTCGACATTTAATTTTTATTATTGGGAAGAAAACTTACTATTATCATCGGATTGGTAATATAATAATAATAGCAATAACAATAATAATAATATTAATAATAATAAAATAATAATTATAATTATTATAATAATATTAATAATAATTTTAATAATAATAATAATAATAATAATAATAATAATAAGATAACACCAATAAAAACTCTTTGTAAGATATATTTAGGCAGCATAACTGTCACCTTCAGGTACAAAAACCAATTAAAATATTATGAATTAACTTATAATTTATAAAATTATTTTAAAATCACAAATGCCTATCTAACTTATTATTCAAAAACTCGAGTACAAACATGACGGTAATTCTATTCAATGTATGCGATATTATATCAATTACATGTAAATCGATAAACGAGACCCGAACACAATCCAACTGCAGTGTTTGACTTGATAATAGACATATTGTTATCTTACGCGAATTAAAAACAATCTTTAAATATAGATTTACCAACAGTTTTCTTAAAATTTGTAAAACCTTCCAAGTACGGTAATACCTACAAATATTTAGACTCTTGATTCCTACACATACTATTTATGTTATTATTTTCGGTGGAATATTGAATGTTCTCGCGTCTATGTGTGCACCTTATTTTTGGAAACAATTTTGGACTTTATTAATTTTTATTAGTTTTGGAACTTTATCGAAATTATGTTTAGTAAAATCAATTGGTCTTTGTATTTTTCATATAAAATTTAAATTTTTTTGTTGCTTTAAAATTGTCTTGGGTATTTGAATTTATTGAAATAAATTAAAAGAATCACAAAAATTGACTTTGAACTAAATAAAAGAAAACACCAATTCAAAAAACAATACATTTCGACAGAATCTCTGAGTAGTAGGATGTGAGCCCGTCAGATACAAGCTCCCCTTGGCTTACGTAATATTACATAACAACTATGTTGCTACCTAGTAATTGACCTTTGTTCACTGTTACCAGGTGACCGCATGATTATGTCACGTACCCACTAGTCAATCACTACCCGGAGACACACTTATTACAGACCGATTATGTCACGCATTTGTGGACCAACACACTGGTTACCTAACTCGCACTTGTTACGTCACGCAGTTGTGGACCAACACACTTCTAGAACCTTCCACACACACACACACCTACCTTCTAGAACCTTCAAGAACCGATCCATAACGATCCGTAAACTTGACAAAATCACTCACTAGTGCTATTCAAAATTTTATTAAATATAACAAGTTTGTTTCACAGTGAAAAGAATATGCTCAACATGAAGCATGCAATTCATACTGCAATCGTAGTAGAGAAGGATGAATTCAAATATAAGTTATCAAGCATTTGATCAATCAATCTCTTCTGTAATTGACGTCTTCTGAATTTTCTTTTGCGTGATCTGATATGATGATTCATCAGTGTCGTCATCTGGCATTGCAAATATAAATTTTGCAGTAATAAATACTACATCTATATAAATACTATATCTGATTTGATTTTCTAAATTTTCTAAATTCAATTACGACTTTTACAAAGGCAAAAGTCAGGTTAATAATATTGAATTTAAAGAAAAATTACTAATGTAGTCTGAATCATTTCAAATAAAAAAATAATTCTGATCTCAATGAAAAACTTTAAGTTAGTTAAAATATCCATAATTTTAAATTAATTGCAGAAGTCTGGTAGAATGCCGTGCACATGGTAATACCATATTTTTGGTGAGTGTAGGATATTGCTCATTGGACATTTTTTAAGCAGACCTACTGTTTGAAGTGGTTCAATGCCAAGTTTACAAATCAGGTCATAAGTTGATGTGAGAATCAAGCCTAATGCTCCAATAATACAAGTGTAAAGGTCTACCTGATAATCAGGTTTGGTTACCTGTAATTCACTCTGAAGTAAGCTATATTTCTCAATATTTGCCTTATCAGTCAAGTCAAAATGTGAAACATAATTCATAGGATACTAACTATCAATCATGAATATTCTTTTTCTTTCAATATCAGTTATAATAAGATTGACACGTTGTTTTGAATTCAGGACAAGAGAACAAGAATAGTCAACCACGACAATAAAATTAGGATTTTTTAAATCACTCGTTATTATCTTAAGGCAGTCATTGTGTCTCTCTAATGTTAGTATTTGGTGAACCTTACATGACTGTAAGGCATGAGACATAGTTTCATCCTCTTTCTCATAACGTCTACAAAGTCTCAAATCCCCTTCCTATTAAGCTTTGCATTAATGTTAAGTGTATTAGTTCACACTCGATGTATAAAGTTCCATGCAAATTCGCCAAGTTTGCTTTTTAAATTGCTTTATTTATTTGAGGAGATAATATTATAGCCGCTGCAATCATGTCGCTTTTATTGCTCAGCTGCCACTTTTGTATATATGAGTCGTGCAATGCAGAGTGAAATATATTAGAAATTGCTTTTCGAAACTTAGTGGTAAGTATGACAGTTCCATGACTCTTTGTTATCAGATATAAAAAAACTTGTCCTTTAACAATATGAAAAGATACGGAAATTGAGTGTTCTCTTTTAAAGTAAACTATTGAAGTACGTGCACGTTGACATCTCGTTTTCTTTCCACCATGGTTCAATTTAGTTTCAGCATCATTAATCCAATCAAAACTTTGTTGTAATGTAAGCTCTTTGATTCCAAGACGAGGACCACTTACAAACTTTAGAGAGTCAACATTAACATTTCTCGAGTAATCGCAATTAGAAGTAAAGAGTCAGAAAAAGTGCACAATTGTTTGAGTATGATATTCATCAAGCAAATAGACACACGAAGCTCCACCATTTTCAGTCGAGTTGTATAAAGAAACTGTCTCAGAATTGTGCTGCAAGTTCAAAATTCTTCTCAGATGGCCACGCAATTTACTTGAGTTATTGACAAAGGAATTAGTATTTCCTTGAGAAGCTGATAAAGCACTAGTTTTAATTTCACGTGTTCGGAATGCAAATGTCAGTCGAGAATGAATAAAAATCTTGTAGGCCTTGAGTTTTTGCCATCCAAATAAACCGGAATCTGCAATTTTATTTTTGTCACTAACTTTATCAAGAATGGCATAAGGACTTTGATCATTTTCCTCGCCTACTGGAACACCAAGATATTGGTAAAATTCTTTTGACAACAACGTTTTGATCTCCTTTTTATTAATCAAGATCTCACCATTGATATTAACTCTGGGAAGCTGCATGTAGCCACACTTTTCCAGTCGGTATTCAAATCCTATTTCTGTAGCATCTTCAACAGCAACATCAACAATTTTTTGAAGGTTATCAACATTGTTTGCAACAAATACAATGTCATTTGCATAAGCTAGAACTTGAACGGGCGAATCACCAATCATAAAAGATTCAATATATGATCTACTTATTGCTTCAAGAACAGGATTAATGGCTATCGAGAAAAGAATCATTGAAAGAGGACATCCTTCTTTAACTCAATTTTTAATTGAAAGATTAGGTGTTAAAATTGGGCCACAGCTGTAGAAAGATTGAGTGTCGTTGTAAAGTAATTTGACAACAACTCTCCGCTAAAGCCAATAGTTTTCAGAACATTTTACAAGTAGTCATGAGGAATACTTCCAAATGCGTCCTTAATATCTAACCAAGCAATAGCTAATGGGGAATTCTTGCTATATTTCGAATGCTCAAGTGCAGCAAAAAGTATTGAATTGTGCTAGACACAAACTTTGTAAACAGAACTACCTTTTTGCACAATATGCAAAATATCGTTACAAATCACCCATAATGTTAGACATGTAGTTAAAATAGACGCAAAGACTTTATAAATAACAGACAGCAAAGCTATTGTTCGCCAAAATGAAACTTTATCATAATTATCTGTCTTATTAGGTTTCGGAATTAATATAGTCTTGAAAGTTTTCCAGCTAGTCAGAATGATTTTACTACTGATAATTTTAATGAACAGGAAACTTAACAAGATACCTCCAGAGTCAAGAAGAGCAAGATTTTTGTATTGAACACCATCAATACCCGGTGAAGTGTTATCAGCTCTCTTTAGTTCGTAACTAACTTCAAACGGTAAAATATCTACAAGATTGAGAACATTTGTTGTGTTTCGACAATCTTTAAGAATTTTATTAAATGAATTCGATACTGGGTCCTCGTGGCTAAACTGGTTCAGAATATCATGAATTTCATGCCTGGAAGTGACGGGTAGGTCATTAATAATTTTATAAAAAGTTAATTTCATATTAATTAAAAGTTCTGATCTACTTTTATATTTACTTATAATATTTGAGTTTTGTATACTTCCTAGGTATGGTTAGTGGGATTTAATTTCAGTCAAATTATTTAAGTGAGGAATTTGTTGAATAATGCTTTCAACTATTTGGTTAACATCAACATTTTCAAAACTAATAATTAATTCAAAGACTTTATTTTTACGCTGTTGTAAGTCAAATTTAATTGTTTCTTTTGCTTTTGTTAAAATTTTCTCTTTATCTTTGTAATTGATCTCAAAAACAATTGGAAGAACAGAGTTGATAATACTTGCAATTTCTCTCAAATTAATATTTTCAAGGGACATATCATGCTTATAGTTATTGATGAAAGCACATGATAGAATTTTACTGAGCAAATTTGAACCACAAACATCATTTGGACATTTACCTGCTCTAATTGCACAACCACGTGAGTTTTTTATTTCATTTATTTTAGTAACTAATAATTTACACGTAAATATATAGTTTAGGCTGACATTAAGTGTTGTTGGATCCATAAAATAATGCTCGTCAGTGTTATAATCAATTACCAGTAGTGTTTCCCGAGACTTTGATGGAGCAAAAATGGCAAATGCAACTTTCGCGTTTTGGAGGCACTTATAATTCAAATGTTCATTCAAATAATGAGTACAATCGTCAAGAATAGCAGTACACATTGTGAAACCCAAAAGAACGAAGTCTGTTGATAAACTTAAATTATTAAAATATTTTAATAAAATGTTGTTGGTAATTTTTCCATTTATTAGATTTAAATTTAATGAAATTTCAGCACATTCTTTAGTGTTGATATCATCAAGTAGCTTATATATTTTATCATGTTGAATATCCCGATCTAAAATCAATTTTTCCAAAAACACAATGAAAGCAGTGGCATGAAAAGTTGGATCATCTGAAATGAAGCAGCGGTGAAGAACACCATGATTTATTTGAAATTTTATTTTCATACTCAAGAAAAAACTATTTAAATAATCCGTAAAGTTTCCTCCTATTTCGGTTAGTTTATAAGAAATATCAGTCTTTCGAGAATCGAAAATATTACAAGTCATACGACAGGTTGAATATAAAAGTAAACACCAATAATTTTCATTGGGAATTATGCTAATGATATGTTGAATGTCTTTGAACTGTCGAAAGTTGAAGTTTTCAATGACATAATTATTATTTTGGGCTATTAAATTGATAGTTAGATCCGGCGAAAGAACAAGTATATTAGTATTGCTTTTAAACCATTTACTTAAGAGGAATGACACACATGACTTTTGAAATTTTGGTTTAATATTAATACTGTTATTGATGTTTCGTTTTTGTTTTTCAAGGGTAAGCGCAATTACTTTTTTAAAATTGATTCCCATCAGATTATTTTTAGGAAGGTCCCCACCGATAACTTGGGATACTTTGTTTGAGCCACAATTTTGAAAATCATGCACATCTCGTCTTATCTCATCAATAAAATTGTTGGGGAAAGTGTCCAAACTTTGGCTTATAAGAATTGCATAAGTGCAAATAAAGGGACCGCAATCAAAACTGTTCTCTTGATATATAGGATTTTGGAAAGGGCGACAAGATGAAGCCATTAGAAGTTTGGAAATCTTATTTAAAGCAATGTTAATCTTAAGAGTAGCTTCTTTATTTTTAAACAGATTTCTATTTGCAAATATTGGGTCAATAAAATATGACTTGAGCAACGATTTTCTGTACACAAATAAAATCCAATGGACATTGCTTATATTTGGCGAACAAAGAATAACCTAAGGTTTAAATACTGCCTCTGGAATTGAGATAATATTTTCTTTAATGTCTGAGGATAGAATACTAATAATAAAGCACGGTAATGTGCAAATTTAGGATTACTGATATGCCGCTCAGGGTATTGGTCAATGTCATCGTCGGTAAACCACACTTTTGGATCACGAAGTTTATTATTTTTTAATTTAGTGCATTCTGCATCAGTATCTTCAGAGATTGTGGCAGATTCTAAGAATGATGCAGGCACGTACCTTCACTTGGACATTGCCTTTGAAACTTTAAGATTTTGTCTAGTCATCATTTTTTTATCTTCTGTAATTTTTAATTCCAAAGAAGATACAGCTTCCTTGTGAATATCAACAGGTAAAACTAATTTTTTCGATATTGTAAACGTTAGAACTACTTCCTTTATTAAAGTTATCAATTTTATGTGTGAGTTCGACACAGTTAAACCTGTTCTTCATAAGTTATCAAATTTTCAAGAAATTCAATGAGATCAAAAATAATCAAGTTCATTTCCTTAGTACAGGTTTTCCGACGTTTCATTGATATCTGAAGGTCGTCTCTATTTTTAAGTAGACTTTTTTTCTTATCTCTAATAACAAAATACAATAATCTTTTTGCTGTAACTATGACATTATCGTCTTTCTCAGGACGCAAATCATTGATGTAAGTAAGAAGCGAGTCTATCATACTCAATCGGTTAGACTTTTCCGAAATTGTTTTATTAAATAAATTAAATAAATTATTTATTCTTTTAATTGTATTGATTGAAATTATGTTTTTTAACTTATCAATTTTGCCATTAAGTAGCCACTTTTTATATTTAATTAGTATTTCTTGGCAACTAAATTTAAAATAGGAAGTAGAAGGAATTAGATCAGTTAATTCAGACCCCCATAGTGATGTCCAATAATGAATATTAAAAACTTTGTTTTAATATTCAGAATTAATTAGACACTTTTTGAATTAAATAAATTATTATATAAATTAGGACTTTTGAAGAGATTGTAACTGGCGACCACGCCGAAAAAATTTAACCGATTCATGCGGTAACAAGAATTCAGAATCGGAAGCTGATTATGAAATCTTTGTCTAAAAAGGCAAAAAACATTTTAAATTTTAATGTTAGAGGATTTGAGGGCCGAGGCATGACGGAAGCAGAACAGCGGATCAAGGATATTGAAGATTGGATGCTACTTAATGATTTGAATTTAATAAGTATTTTTGACTTACTTTTATCTGAAGAGGCGTCTATCCTTTAAAGACATCTCCACAACTAGTGAAAATGCTTGTGAATGGTTTAATGACACATTTACAAAAAAGAAGTCTATTATGAATAAAATTTGTGAATTATCATCAGCGAGACAAAATCACGATGAAAGATTCGTTACATTTAAAATTTGAGTAAAGAAACTCCCTGACGAAGTTTATGACTGTGGAATTTCAAAAGAAAACATCGTCAAACTGATTTTATGCCACAGAGTTCGGAACGACGGTTTGAAAGAAAATATATCGACGAAGGCCAATATTACAAGAGAAGAAATTAGAAATTTAGCAAAGGTATATGAAGCACAAGAAGGTTACGATACGAAAGAACGGTCTGAAGAAGTCCAAGCAGTAGTTAAATTGGCGTATGCAAACGTTACTCATGTAAAACAGAAGCAATGAATTCAAAAATCTTTTAATAACAAAATATACCAAAAAAGAGTTGTGAGGAAATGTCAAAGTCCGCGGAACACACCATTAGTGATTGTTGGAAAACCAGATGACTCTATAAGAATGTGTCTAGATTTCAGGTTATTAAATTTGGTTACAGAAAAGTTTTCATTTCCTATGCCAGACATGCAATTATTATTGGATTGCTTAGGTAAGTCAAAGATATATTCTTCCATTGACTCAGGACAGGCCTATTATCAAGTAGAGTTGAATGAAAATTCGCAAATCAAGACGGTATTTAGTACAAAAGAAGGACAATTCTGTTTTAATAGGTTACCATTTGGTTTGTCAACAGCTCCTGCCACTTTTCAGAAACTGATGCATCAGATATTGGAAGGATTAGTTTTCAAAGGAGTGGTTGTGTACCTTGATGACATTTTAATGTATGGTGAAAATCAGGAAACTCATGATAAACTCCTATTTGAAGTATTCACACGCATTAGAGATTCCAGGTTGAACGTCAATCCAGAGAAATCTGCGTTCAATAAAAGTGTATTAAATTTTATTAGTCATACAGTGAGTGAAAAGGGAATTCAAACAAATAAAAGAAAGATTTCAGGCATTGAAAATGCAACTGAACCAAAGAGTACTACAGAATTGAGATCATTCCTAGGTTTAACAAATTATTATCGACGATTTATCAAGAATTATTCAATGATAGCAGCACCTCTGTACGCCGCAAAGACAGGTAATGACAAAGTGATTGTTTGGATTGAAGAATGTAGGAAAGGTTTTATCAATTTAAAGAAACTCTTATGTGAAGCACCAATATTAGAATATCCAAGGGCAGATCGACTATTTATTATTGATACGGATGCTAGTTTTGGAGCCATAGGTGCAGTTTTATCTCAGATTAAGGAAGGCGGCACCGAAGGAGGGATAGCTTATGGTTCAATACATTTGACAAAGCATGAAATGGGATATTGTGTGACTAGAAAAGAGTTGTTGGCTCTTCACAAATTTATTGTACATTTTAGACAATATTTATATGGGAGAAGATTTGTAGCCAGAACGGATCACAAGGCATTGAAATTTATGAATACAACAAAAAAACCAATAAGTCCACAATTTCAGACATGGATCTCAAATTTATCCGAATACGATTTTGCGTTACAATATAGAAAGGGAGAAGAACATGGAAATGCTGATGGTATGTCTCGTTTAAATAATACCATATGCTCTCATTGTCAGATAGAAGACAAAGATGCAAAAGAGGCGAAATGTAGAACTCAGTACATTAATAGTTTACAATGAAGTTCAAATATTATGAAAATTATTAAACAAAAACACGACGAAGACAGAGTTACTTCAGAAATCATATCACATATTTTATGAAACAATCAGTAGCAGTATATTCAAGTATTTGAAGATATTACAGATACAAGATGACGTATTGATGATTAATACAGACGGAAAACTTGCAGTGGTTGTGCCCGACTCTTACGTAAAATCTTTAGTAAATTATTTTCATATTGAACTCTGCCATCTGGGTATCAAGAAAATCTTTTTTTATTTAAAGGACATTTTCCTTTGGCCATCCATGAATCAGATTATTACAGAATGTATTAATAAATGCAAGATTTGTGCTAGTAGAAAGATTGATCAAGAACGAACAAAAGAAATATTTTTGCCAAGAACAGGAGAACGATTTTTAGAACAGATAGTAGTGGATATTGCATATATGGAAACAAAGGAAAGTAAGAAATACATGATAGTGATAATAGATCGTTTTAGTAAATTGGTCAGTTTATCAGCAGCAAGTACACAGAATGAAGCAACAATTTTGAATGTCATTTTGAATAATTATATATATATATATATATTGTTTTGGTAGACCTGAAAGCATTCTTACAGATGAATATAATGAATATAATGAATATTAAAAACTTTGTTTTAATAATTTAAAACATAAGTATCATATGTAATGTTACGAAAATATTTTATATTACCCTTTAAGTTTAAATAGTTTAGGTGGAAAATTATTTCAACAATTTTATTTGAAGAAGCAGGTAATGATATAAGCCTCTCAAGTTCTATATCGTCTTTAGATATCTTAAATAAGTCGAATAATCCAAGATTAAACATAACGTCAGAAGCATTGTTTAAATTGGGTTCTATATTATTTTATTTTAATTTACAATGAATTTACCACCAGAAAATGAAATATGTTTTGGAAATTCTTAATTTAACTTTAAGTAATTAATTAAACTACTTATCTTATCAGAATCTTTGTGCATGCCTTCAGTAAAGCACATCTCTTTAATCTATGGAAAATCAAAATAAAGTTTATCAAGCTGCGATCTTGTTAAATAAGATGAACCAATATTAAAAGATTCATCATCAGCATATTCACAAGTTAAAAGATCCTTCATAATAAAGTCACCATCAGCATATTTTAAGTCAGATTTTACAAGAAAGTTTGGTAATTGTTTTTGAAATTTTAAATTATCAAAGTTTTATTAACAACAGCTCCTTTATGCAGATCGTTTTTAATAGAAACTGTTTCGGCTAATTTACGTGAAAATACAAATAAAAATTTATTTATTGCTAATTGAGCTTTAATCAGCTTAGAACAATAATTATCAGTATTAATAAGGTTGGAATAATAGTTTTATTTTTATTTTGAAAATTTGTTGATTTTGTAATTATCTTTTTAGTAGCATCTGTTTTTTTAATTTTACTTAACTTGATTGAAACGCAGAAATTGCCATTTCGATAAAATAAGCTATCACAATCTTTTATTTTAAAATTAAGTTTCGATTTATTATCGAGGAAAGTTCATAATTAATAAGATCAACCTTGGTCTTAGAATTTTTCTTTTTCAATAAACTTATAAAGCATGGATAATTATTAATAATATCACGACGCTCATTTTTATTTAAAATACGTGGAAGGTAATTGAAGTAAAATCTTTTCATATTTAAAGCATCTTTAGTTGCAGTAACTTTAAAATTTTTAAACTGTGAATTAATAGAATTTAAAGGACTATTTTCTGAATTTGAAAATTTTTCAGTATCATTAAATAATTCATAAACTGATGATTCCTTATTATATTTATTTAAGACGTTTTCTGAAACAAGATTATAATTAGATGAGATATTTAAATCAGCATGATTATCGAAATTAATTTTATTTAGTATATTTAAATTACAAATTGTAATTTACAATTATTATCATTAAAACTATTAAGAAATTAAGAAATTATATTTTAGAATTAATTAATTTTAGTATTCAATTTAAAAATACTACGTCTTTGGTTATTTTGAGAGTTAGTTATCAACTTTTGATATTCGATTAAATATTTTTTATCGCATACATCGTTAAATTGGCTCTATTTATTTGTCTTTTATCAATATGGAAATTGTGTTTAATTAGACTAAAACATGTAATAACGTATTGAATAATAGCTAGTATATTAATTTATCATGTATGTCCACTTAGTATAATATAGAGCTTGTTAAATATTTTAGTTTAAATTTAGGATTCTCGATATAGTTTTAATTGATATTACTAAAGAATTTATTGTGAATTTGATGTAAACTTTTAAGAGAAATGTATCAATTTTAGAGAGAGTATTCCAACGTATGAATATTTCAGATAATGAAAAGGTTAGATTTATCACTATGGATTGGGATTTTGATCAATTCTAGTTTGTTTTAAAAGTAGGAATATCGAGTTTAGATGTAGTAAATTAATAGGGAAATATTGAGTGAGAAATTTAATCAATTAATTATGACGTAATAATTATTTGGATATCAGTATGAGTAATTTCATATTATATAGTGTTAAAAGAAATTAATCAAAGGTAAATATTGAATAGAAATTATCATTTAATGTTAGATTTTACATGAAAATTATCAGTAATATATCAATTTTAAGGGACAAATTATGGATAAATATTGTGTATGTACAGAGAAAAGTAAGGTTTTTTATGAAATTATCAATAATTTACCAAATAAAGGTGAAAAGTTTAATAACTGGTTACGATTGAGGAGTCTTAATCAAATATTTGTTGGGATATCAGAGCTCGTCAATCAGGGTATTACTATTGCGTGTAAGAGAAATTCATTAAAGATTCTTACTGCATTTTAATAAATCAATAATTTTACGAGTTTATTTACATCGACGATTAACAAATTTATATACTTTTTAATCTAATTATTTTCATAATTTCAATAGATTTTCAATTTAATATTCTTAAATTAAAATATTTATTATATTAATTTTCAAACCATTAAAATCTTTATCAGATACTTAAAAATTTTCAACGACTTTTAAATAAATGTGTGTTTTTTACCAATTAAGCAACTACTCTTTATTAAAGACATGTGTTATAATATACTTGGTATTTAGTAATTATTGGTATACATAAGGTTCAAACCTTTACTCACATAAGGTTAAAATTATTACATCTTTCATCATTTAGGGTTAAAATTGTGTCTTCTTTCATTATTTATGGTTAAACTTATTACCTCTTTTATCCTTTAGAGTTAAAATTATTAAGTATTTCATTACTTAGGGTTAAAATTGTTTTTTCTTTCATTATTTAGGGTTAATATGATTACTTCTTTCATTACTTAGGGTTAAAGTTATTACCTATTTCTTCACATAGGGCTAAAATTCTTAACCATTTAAATAACTTTATAACAAATCATGTAATAGTTTATCCATAAATTTATCGAAAAGTATTATAATATACATAGCTTGAATCATAAATTAATAAAATATTTAATAGGTATCACATAAGACCTGATGAATTTTTAATGGTTATTTAATCAATTTTTGGTTACATGATGCCCGAAATTATCGGTTAATTACCACATTGTTAATGAATGTAAATCTAATTTTACACGTTTTGGTATCAACACTAAAATGATGAGTTTTAATTAGTATTTAGATATTTTCAAAGCTCTTATTAAAAACAAAAGTTTATTTAGATATCATTAGTATCGACTTTACTGATATTGATAATGTTTACAAATACGTGTTTGTAATAAATTTACGTGTGAAAAATTGTTTATCTTTTTTAGTGTTGTGAAAGTTAAATTATTATTATCAATAGCATTATTATTACCATAATTGTGTGAATTTTGTTAGCATTAATTAATCCAGTATGCATGAATTTTTAAAAAATATTGATATAAAACTCATGGATCGATTATTCTTTATCAATTTATATATTGAGTCCAGTGACTTTCAATTGTAAACCCAGTGACTTATTTTCATAAAAACACTAAATATAAAATAGTTGTTACAATGAATTTAGTTGATGGTATCGCTAATAATTTATAAAGTCGGATAAACTTGAATGAATTTGCAAATTAAGTACTCTTTTACCTGCAATGGTTTCGGATAATCTTTTGGACACTTCGAATTATGATCCTAGTCATCATTTGTATTCAAGAAAACTTGACTCAGTAATAGGTAAATTCAAGGATGAGAGTAAGGGACTTGGATATAAGGAATGGGTTTTCTTACGACCAAAACGCTATTGTCTTTTAGGTGGAAATGAAAGTATTAAAGCAAAAGGAATTACTTTGGAAGGAACTGAAATAAAGCATCTTTCTTATCTTGATTGTTATAGAAACGATACAATTTTTTCTGTTCCTCAAACGAGAATAAGGACGAGAAATCATCAGTTGTTTACTTTTAAAAATTGTAAAATTTCTTTAAGTAACAACGATGATAAACGTCAATAGGTAGGTAAAAACAAAAGTTTTGCATTCAGATATTATTTAGGTATCAATGCCACTGATGTTGAAGATATTGAAGCTTTTTTAAAATAAATGTCTTTTTTATGTTTGTCTTTTTATTCTATTGTTTTGTAATTATTATTATTATTATTATTATTATTTTTATTATTAT
Organism: Schmidtea mediterranea; assembly: GCA_022537955.1. Lineage (NCBI taxonomy): Eukaryota > Metazoa > Platyhelminthes > Tricladida > Dugesiidae > Schmidtea > Schmidtea mediterranea. The sequence goes on from CM039680.1 coordinate 218,566,766, forward strand.
TATTTTTATTATTATTATTTTTATTATTATTATTATTATTATTATTATTATTATTATTATTAGAAATTTGGGCAATAAAATGAGACTTGTAACAGTCACGGGCTCAAAACCTATCGTGGGTGAATTATTTTTTATTTTCAAAATTAAATTTATTAATAGAATATAAATCAGTATATTTTATTTGCTGTAAATTTCAAATTTAATAAAAATTGGTAAAGTATGTCTTGTATAATTTAGTTTTTTACATTTAGTTAAGTTGAAATTTTAAACTTTGTTCAAATTAAAGTTTTGAGTGACTTATTTTTAATTAAATAAACCATCAACATACTTTAATTGTTGTAAACTTAAATTTTCATTAAAATTATTAAAGTTTTATAATTATTTTGATAGAATTATTACGTAACATTCTACTAACAAAATAGCTAGTAATTTAAAATTGAATATTTATTTTAAGACAAATTTGATGTTAATTTATTATGTGTAATGATTATTTTATAATTTTTTATGTAATAATATAATTAACAATTGAAAATTTCATGTGATTATAATTTTTGAATAAATCACATGCAAAAAACATAAGGTAAACGAAACTTACGTTTATATGAATAGTACTAGTGATTGATTTTGTTAAGTCTACGTAATAAGTGTGAGTTAAGTAATCGGTGTGTTGGTCCACAACTGCGTGACATAGCAAGTGACATAATAGGTGTGTAATACGTGTGTCTCAGGGTAGTGACTGACCAGTGGGCACGTGACATAATCGTGTGGTCACCTGGTAACAGTGAACAAAGGTGAATTTTTAGGTAGCAACATAGTTGACAGAGGTCAGATGTTATGTAATGTTACGTAATCCAATGGGGGTGGATTTGTATCTGACGGCTCACATCCTACTACTTCTCTGTCTTCATCAGGTAATCTTGAACTTTAAGCTATTTAGAATAAATCATTTCTATTTAAACAAATTTCTGCTTTTAAACAAATTCTCAAATTATTTTATCAAAAACCAAAAACTTTGCTTTTTATAAATAAGAAATTCTACAAAATTGAAAAAATTAATTTTTTAAAACTTTACAAAACTGACTTTAACAGGAGTTAAATATAATCTTTAAATATTTAAAAATTTTGTTGTGTAAAAAACATGAATCAATACATGAATCAAATAATTAATAATTATTAATTAGGTAATTTAATTATTAGATTACTAATACAGACAATATTCAATATTTAACAGTAATCAAAAAGGCATTCTTGATTTTAAAATTTATTAAAAAAGTTAATTCTTATTGGGAACTTGTTATATGCGAAGCATTGTTGATAAAGTTAATGAATTTAAAGATTAATATTTTGAATCTCTTTAAATAGTTTGATTGGTTAATTCGAGATTAGTATAGATTTTGTTGTTTCTTTATAAACATTTTATTTTTAATATTTAAATTGAAAACCTTTAAAAAAATTATTTTACAAATAGTACACTATGAGAAATCTACCCAACTACCCGTCAAATGGTCAATATTTTATTAAATAATAAATCAATGTAATTTTGAATTTTTGTTTTAATGAAGTGATAGTATTTCAAATTTCTTTTATTCAGAATTTTGTTTTAGATGGTCGGATTTCGGTAAGACAATATGATAATGATAAGGTACATTAATTAAAATATAAATTAATTTTTTATTTAATAAATTTTTCATGGATGAAATTATTTTGCTTAAGAGATGCAAATTATGACGACTGTCAATGATGACTAATTAATACGATGAATAAGCAGATCCATATTATGACTAATAAAATTGATGAGAGGGAAGACAATTATTTAATTAATTAATTAACATTAATAAATTTGGCTATAATGTCGATGGTGTTTGTCATGACGGTGCGTTCACAATTTAGGTTATGTAATGTGTTGGTAATTGACTATCCCTTGTCATGCAAGGCATAATTTGTGATATGATGCCCAGGTATCAAACTTTTGTATTAAATTTTTGAAGTAGATATGTGACATTCCATTTTATCAACGAGTCTTGTAAAATTAGGTTTACAATCACTGATTTTCATCAGCCAGAAAACTCCTAAAATGTGATTTGATGTTTTTCATTTGAGAAAACGCTGCTCACATAGATAAGTGGAACCAAAAATGCAAATACCATCCTTGCCACCGATCTCAATAATGGATATTTTTCTTCTGGTAATAAATTCCAAAAAATATTTTCATTTGCATGTGATTTTAGAATTATATCTGATTGTGATGTTAAAATTTCTAACTCTAGATTCGATGAATTCAATTGAAAGTTATGAATTATATTTGATGAAATATTAACGTTATGGATTTTTCCAAAAAGAAATGAAATAAATTCAAAAAGATTATTGAGGTTTGCAAATTGCTTCTCAAATTCTTATTAAAATTTTCCAGTTCAAAACAAAATATTTCAATATTACATTGACCAGCAAGTTTAATATATTTTTCTTATTATGGAAAATGTTTAAGATTTTGCTTTTTTAATTGTGGAGCAAAAGGTTTTAATTTTTCCTTAATAACATTTACCTAATTTACCAACTCAATAATATTCTTTCCTTTTACTTGTAATTGTAAATAAAGCAAGCTATAATGGCCCATAAAACCCGTAAGAAACGCTGATTTTTTTCACCCATACTGGATCTTCCAATTATTCATGTTTTTCTCTCGTTGAGTCCAAAAAAGCAATAATTTCAGACAAAAGATTAAAAAATATTTCTAATAAGCTTTCTTGGCTGAGCCACCTAATATGACAAAAAAGAAGTAAATCTTCATATTCCCAGTCATTGGCTTCAAATTGACTATTTACAATAGCATACAAAAAAAAAACATATATCCAAAAGAAAGTTTCTTTGCTCTGATTAGTGGCAAAATCTAAATACATCTTAGCACTGATAAAGTTTACGAAAGACGTAAAGTTTTGAGACAATGCTAGATCTATGAAATCATAAGGAGAGTGATCTTCCCTGTAAGTTTGAAATTGATATTCAATTTTGCATGGCATAACTACCGATGGTCTTGACTGATGTAGTAATTGAATAAACAGCTACTAAAGATCGATAGTATTATTACTAAAACATCATATTTGATCGGACGATTCAATATTTCCAAAATCTTGTCTTTTAATATAATATTTATGTAGATTTTCATAAGGTATATAGGAAGTTTACCACAAGGTGTATTCAGGGAATTAGTCACGTCAGTTTTACATGTTTAATTTTAAATAAATGTTTCATCGCCTGCTAACTTTTAAGTAAATATTTAAAATTAACCTAGTAAATTATTTTAAATGCTCTAGATCGACCGTTTGCCACTCTTGGACTAAATCATCCTTAAATCTTATTTATCTTTTATTTTTGACACTAAAATTAACATTTTTGTTCAAACCTCTTTCACATCCGTACCCATTTCAGAAATCAACATAAAAATGATGTTGTTTGATCGCAATCCAACCCTATTCTGACTCTTTGTAGTAACAAAACATATCAAAAGATTCTTAAATCATAATGTTTGAGCCGAAAATTGGCTTTTTCAACCTGACCATTTAAACAATTATTCAACAATTTAAAATGACTGAAACTTAATATGGAGACCACTTTAATAAAACAAAATTTCAAATTGGTGATTATGCACTATGGTTTTGACTTATTGCATAATATGATATTGGCATGCTATTTAATCCAACCATGACATGTTACATAACATGACCTTGACCTTGAGGTGGTAGTGGACTAGGCCGCTTATAGAGAATTACCCAAATAAAATATAATTTTAAAAGTTAATTTATTTGATAAACCGATTTTATGATTTAAACTTATTATTTTAAGTTTAAATACCTTTAAATCTACATTTCCACATTGTTTCTAGCAATTCCTTCGGTGCCATTGCTACGTATCAATGTACATAGGCAGGATAATGGGAAAGTGTATATACTATGTATTACAATTCCATATTTGTGTCGTCATTTTGCCCATATCCTCCACTACAAACTTCATTCAATTTAGTAGTAAAAAGACATGTTGCCAACCAGGCGATCCACCAGATGTTATTAAAATATATTTTGCAAAGAAAACAAAATACGATCTTTCGTATTTTTGAGTAAATCAACTGTCAAATTTGCACATTCTGCCTAATTTGATGAAAAAATGTACATCAATTTTAACAAGCACTTTTTAAACTTCACATTTTTTTTCTATTTTAAAATATAAACAAAAAAGTGAAATAAAATTTTCATATTTATTTTAGTTAAACAATTTATTATATGCACATATTCGACAATAAAATATATTTTCTTCTATGAATGATTTTTGAATTTATTTACTCCAAATAATAATCATATTAACATTGAAAAATAATTTTTAAATTATAACATCAAATCAAAATTTGATATTGCATTATTTTAATTATTTGTTTTACTTATATATATAAAACAACAAGAAAGTACAAAATACAAAAAGAAAATATTGAATAATAAAGAAAGATTTGAATGCTGAACATTTTAAGTATTACTTTTCTATTTAATTTAGCTAAATTTTTATAAAACAAATACAATTTTTAAAATAATGAAAATTAATTTTAATTTAATTTCACTGTACTTATTATTTATTTATTCATCTATAATACTTAATTAAATAACTAGAAATATAAACATATAAATATATTTAAAACAAAAATTGAGCAAACAAGAAAAACAAACAAATGAATAATAAAGAAAGCTTCGAATGCAAATTATTGTTAAATGCAAAAGTATATTTAATGTTTTCCTCATATCAAATATCCGAAGTAGCCGCAACCGAAAACCACGCCTGCGCTAGCAATCATTGAATGGATATTTTGCTAAAATATTTGCATTTTAATAAACTCATAATTCTCTGACACGCTAGAAGGCCACTGATGCGAAAAGGAAAAGAGGAGAAACTTTCATAATAAATAAGAATAGATTGATGAAATTTAATGATATTTTACCGAGAAAAAATTTCTCCAGTTGCTCACCTAATGAGACGGTTTTGTAGAGTTTACTGCTGCAATTTCTAGAGGATATTTGCTTTCTTATAAGAAAATTAAACGTTTTAATTTTATAATTAAAAGCCGATGAGACTTTTTTTAGAGATTTAGTCTTATCATAAAGAATAAACGGAAATGACTGAATATTAAGTCTGAATTTATTACTTTTTAGAAAATTATTTATTATTATTATTTATTTGTTTATTCAATCATTATTATTAATATTATTATTTTTATTATTATTATAATTATTATTATTATTATTATAATTATTATTATTATTATTATTATTATTATTATTATTATTATTATTATTGTTATTATTATTATTATTATTATTATTATTATTATTATTATTATTATTATTATTATTATTATTATTATTAAAATAAATAAATATATATTTTAAAAAAGTTATTTCTTGTTTATTTTGTCATGATTACGATAAAGCAGAGTTCGATTTGATATAAATTTCATTGGACAATTGTTTAAATTTTACTCTTTATTTTAATGAAATTTTCATAATTTGATAAAAAAAAATTTCATTTTCAATTATATAATAAAAAAATTTTTAAGTATTTAATAATTTTATTTTTTTTATTAGTAAATATAATATGGCGTCACGAGTTACGATATAAAAATTATTGATAAAAGAAAATTTTTCGAAATTTCATTTTCTTTCAAAGAATAACTGATAACACAGTCAAAGAGGAAAAAAAGAAGTCGAATAGTATGTGGATCTTTTCAATTAATTGCTGACTATGACAGAATGGATCCCCTTCTAAGGTATTTTGAAGAAAATATTATAAAAGAAATGAATTGCAAAAAAGAACGAGAATAAAGGAAAGAGCGATATCGAATTTCACTTAAAAAAATAGAAAAGCTACTTGAAGTAAAATAATATGACATATTAAAGTTAGTAAATATATTCCGTGAAACATTGCAAAAAAATGAGAGCATTGTCGATTTCGACAAAGAGTCAGAATGAATTGCATCAATTATGGAAAAATTCTATATGAGCTAAAGTAAAGGTTTTAATAAATGGCATGCGTACTATGTACTAGGCAAGTACCTTAGAACTTTTAAAACCAAAGACTCAAGAAGAAGCATTATTGAAAGTAAAATAGATGAAGAAAGAAGTATTTGCATTGTTTTTTTTGACAATTTAAAAATAATAAAAAAATTAACAAAAGTAATTTAAAAAGAATTAAAAGGCAACTGAGGAGACAAAAAAGGAAATATGATCAAATCTTTCAACGCAAACATTGAGAATCACGTTACGCTGAATCGGAAATCAGAAATTTAAAGTGATGTCCGACAGCCGGAGCCAATTTCAATGTTATAAGAGAAAAGATATAAGTAGAATTACAAAAGCATAAATCCTCAGTCAAAATATATGAAAATTTAATTAAAGAGCTTCATAGTAAATTGAATAAAGTACAAGAACAAATTTAGAAGTCAAGTCGCAAAATGGAAACTTTTAAAAAAGAAGTAAACTATCTTGGTCGCATCATTATTGAAATCCGGGTTCTGACAGACCAGGAAAAAGTAAATAGCATAACAATGGGAAAAACCAAGATGTAAAAAAGAATTGCTAACGCTCTTGGGATTTTTGCAATTAATACAGAAAATTTTATAAAGAACTCGCATTAACATAGGAAAGGTTGAGTGGAATGTTAAAAGGTTACAAAGAAAGAAAAATCACATTCAAATAAGTAAAAAGCAAATTAATTAATCCAACATTTTTAGTTTAGCCGACAAATGAAGGCAAGTACGTACTTAATACAGTTCCCTCACACAGTATCATGGGAGTTGCCTTCTCTCAAGAGCAAAATTAAGTGGAAAGAGTAATAACCAATGCCTTAAAACTGTGACCAAATGTCAAAGGCAATACTTAATAACAAGAAAGGAATTACTAGCAATATATAAATTCGCATTGAAATTTAAACATTATCTTTTAGATACGTAATTTTTAGTCAGGACTGATCACCAAACATTAAAGTTATTACTAAAATGGGATAGTCCAAAAACTTAACAATATTGTAAATGAAGAGCAAGTTTAGAAATTTTAGAAATGATCTTCGAATACCAAGAGAAAAGTAGAACATACTAATGTAGATGAAATCTCAAGACTAAAAGCATGTGAACAATGCCTTATAAAACATAATGAACCAAAGAAAATACGTAACTTAAAGATATATCAAGAGGACACATTTTGAGAACAATTTAATAGTTGATAATTTAGATTCTGAATATTATTATGTCAAGTAAGCAGTGAAATTTGTCCTATCTAACACACTTTTTGATATATTTTTTTATTTTCCTTATTTGATTATTATTAATTTTTAATTATTAATTTGTAATTAATTTTCTTTATTTAATTATTTATAATTATTTATTTATTTTTAATATTCATATTACTCAGTGAGATGCATAATAAATTCCAATTCGGAAATTTATTTAATCTATTAATAAGGATATGATGCAAACCATATTCCGTAAATTATGAAAACACTACAGACAATAATTCTACAGCTTTTCTAGATAAATTGCATTGGCTACATGCAGGACCAAAATATTTTCTTGTAAAATGATCATGATCTTTAACCTTGACTACTATCTTTTTCTTACACAAATAATAATATTCACTACATTGCAAGAGTGTTCTTCATTCAAATTAATTAGTGAGATCAGTTTGTGGCCTTTTTGTCATATGGAATTACGATATCTGTTGTTATATCTGATATTTTCTTCAAAATATTATACATACAGTTTTGACCAACAAGTTTATAGTAATTTGATATTCCAGTAAAATGGTTAATCAATAAGAACGCAGCAGAAATTGACAAATGCGTTTAAAAATAAATATCATTTTTTGATAATATAGATTCAAAATTCGCGTAGTTTACAAATTTGGTGTTATTTTCTCTGACCAATTTTCAAATATTTATCTTCGGATAAGGTATGTAATATAATGTGTTACCCAAATGACTTTTTTTTACATAGCTCGGTGGAATTTTTGACATTGATATCACTTTTTGACATAATTGTTTACTATTTTTCTACACAAACAAGTAAATAACATTTTCCATTAATGCTTTCAAAATGGAAATTTACAAATTTTTTTAATTTTATAATTTTAAATGTCGAATTTTTAAATTTCAACGTAATCTGATCCAAATCCGTGCGCTCGGTGGCAGATTAAAACGTTCCCCAGACATTGAAATATTTATCAAATTTCACAAGAACAGAATTTCTCATGAAATATTTACAAAATCACAAACCACAAACAAAAAAAATCCGAAATAAAAGCATCAAAATAATATTTATTAATCAACAAAAAAAAGTTGTAATAACAAATGAAAAATTCACTAATAAAAAACAATAGCAAAAATCCTTGGAAATATTTACCAAATTCCATTTGAAAAAGTCTACGAGAACAACAAAAAAAATCCTCATTGTTTTTATGAACAAGAAAATCTGCAAATATTTGACCAAAATACACGATATTATATAAATAATAACTTGCCTAAAGGAACTGGATTTGTTTACAAAATAAAGTTTCAAATTTACTTAATTGACGAAAAATAATATTTTTCAAGTTTGTCTGGAACTTTAAAGGCTTTTTTTATTTGAAATGGTTAAATTTTTTATTTTTCAATTAAATTACAGTTGGGACTCAGATTGCATCAATTAGTGGGAATTTCACTTCATTTACTCCTAAAGATCGTTTTTATGGCTTTAAACATTTTTCCACTTTTGATGCTAGTTATATGATTATTTTGTTTATAAATTCACTATTTTTAGACTTTTATCTTTCATTTCTTATTAAAATCTAGAAAATGACGTTATTGGCACTGAGGATCATAATTTATTAAATTAAAAATAAAAAAAATTAAAAACCATATAAACAAAATAAAATATGGATTTTTGCAATATTACGTTATAAAAATAAATAACAGTTTTAAAAGAACTACTGGATGAAATTGAATTAATTATTTATGGTTTTATATAGTAAAGTTGATTTTCAGATAACATTAAAACAAAAATGTCAAAATTCTGGTTGAATTTTAATGTCGTTTTGATTTCTAAATTAATTAATTTAAAATAAAGTTGTTGAAGAAAAAATTTTCATAATTAAAATTAGTATTCGAAATAATAAAGTTTAAATTATTTTATTAATCACAGGATTCTGTGTTGAATTCTCTTTTACGCGTCTGTGTGCGCAGGTAATGTTGTGTACTTGCATCTGTGTGCGCAGGTAATGTTGTGTACTTGCATCTGTGTGCGGAGGTAATGTTGTGTACTTGCATCTGTTGCACAAGTAATGTTGTGTACTTGCATCTGTTTGCACAAGTAATGTTGTGTACTTGCATCTGTGTGCGGAGGTAATGTTGTGTACTTGCATCTGTTGCACAAGTAATGTTGTGTACTTGCATCTGTTTGCACAAGTAATGTTGTGTACTTGCATGTGTGTGCGCATTTGGATTTATTATATTTTGAATTTTTCTAGATTTGTAAATTGAATTTTGGAACTTTGGATATTTAACAAAAAATTGTTTTTTTCATAATAAAATAAATGTTTGGAAATTATTGATGTGATTTAATTCATTTACAATCTATGTTTCAGTCAATTGTTAGCCGACAAAGACGTTAAGGTTCTATGGTTGGAACGGGTCAAAAAGATAGCTATATTGAACACGGTATTTGGACATATTAGGATGACAGAATTTTTAGCATCATTCAAATTACAATGAGTTAAAGCAGCACCAAAACAACACCTATTTTGGTTAAATGAAACGCAATTTAGTCTTAAGACAAAACATAAAAAAGATGATTTAAATTATGTTTGAGACTATGAATTCTCCATCTATGTATGGGGAAATAAAAGTAGTCCTTGCGTTAAAAGCTTATATATTCGTGGTACGCGTATTGTTTTGGAGTCTGGAAATGAATTATCAAATACAATCTTTATCACATTTTATCTTTCTATCAGTACGAGAGGAACAAAGGGAACAATGCAGATTATTATTTATTTGATAAAATTTCAATTTTAGAAATTTGAGAAATTCTGAAAATGACGATTTTTTTACGTAAATGAAGTGACTTGTCAAAAACGCACTGAACAACGTAATTTAAAATTGAAATATTAATCTTATAGACAAATAGATTTATGTTTTCAAAAATGGACAATAAAATTAAACAAAAATACGCAATCGGCCGAAAGACTTTTAAGGAGACGAAAAAATTTGTAGAAGGCTAAAAAGCCTGTCATAAATAAAATTTATTTCAAAAATATATTAATTTAGTGAAAAATGTGGCTTTTAACTTACCAGCTGCATATAATATTTGTCTTTGTTGTCCATAATTTATGACAGCAGATTAGTACCCGGTACATTTAATCAGGGCCGTTCCTGGGTACATGGCCGCCTGCGTGCTGGTATGCACGGCCGCCCTTTGATATAACATCAAAATCAAAGAAAAAAAACAAATTTTAATTCATAATGTTTATTACTATACTTATATATCTAATGTAAATATACCCATTGAATATAAAACGTTAATATATTTTGACACGCCTATAAATCTATAATATTACAATCAAAAATTTACTCTACGCGATTTTTTAGAGGCAAATTCTTCAACCGCACCTTCAATATTTGTGGAATCAGCAATTTCACTTTCATTTGCAATAATTGATATATTACTGAGACGCTCTTGAGTCATTGAAGTTCTCAGATGGTTTTTGATTATTTTTAATTTTGAAAAACTTCGCTCTCCAGATGCAACAGATACTGGAACTGTCAGTAATAGTTTTAAACTTGTGGCGACATTTGGGAAAGAAGTCTCTAAGTTGTATTTGTATAAAAACTTTATGAGTTCTTCGGGCTGCTTTCTGTCTTTTATGATAATTTTTAAAGAAACTAACTCTTGATATAATTCTACGCCACTAATATCACAAGATTCGCCATCTTTAAATTTATTATGGAGATCGAAACAACTTTTTTTTATTTCCCCATGTTCCATATCAATAAATTTGTATAGAAATTCAAAACAACGTTTGAAACCTGACAAAGTTTCAAAACGGGTGGTAAGAGATGAAATAGCCGTATCGAGTATTACATAGAAAAAACTAATTTGAAAATGTTCTTTTGGAGTAAATTGAATATCTTCATCTCTTTCATAGCTAAATTGTTTTCGGTGATGTCGGCTACGTACACTAATTTCGGCAGGAAAATCCGGTTCAGTTTCAAGTGCTACACAAAGTTCATTAGAAATCTGCAAATAATTTTCGAAACTTTCGTCATTTCTAATGCTTTTAAAAAATTTCAAAACTTCCTTAATTGATTCAGCGCACGAACTGATATTCCAAGAAACTTTCTGCATCATTTTGCTAATAAAATCTACCTTTTCCAAGATTTCGTACCATATTATTATTGAAGAAATAAATTTATAAGATTTAAGTTTCATTGCCAAACATTCAGCTTCATGTCGAACTGTTGGCATTGAAGATTCCTCAGCTATTTCTATAAGGCTGTCATAAATTTCACCTAATTCATTTCGCAGTGGTCTTGCTTCCCATCGAGTTTCACTAACTTGTTTTAATGTTAAAGATTTTACATTTTTCTTTAAAACTTGCCATCTAAATGGTGATGCACTGAAAAAGTTGTATATTGCAGATACATTACTGAAAAAATCCACCGTTGAAAACGAAACATTAGCTGCGTCATTAATGGCCAAATTTAATGTATGCGCGTTGCATGGCATGAACAGAGCTCGGGGATAATTGAACAAAATTCGTTTTTGTAATCCTCTATGTTTTCCGGACATGTTAGACCCATTATCGTATCCCTGGCCCCTCATATCGCTAATATTTAATTCAAGATAGTTTAACTTTTGAATTAAGAAGTCGTAAAAAGATTCTCCAGTACATTTTTTAGCTTGGTAAAAGCCAATGAAATTTTCTCTTACTTCAACTTCATAATTTTTAATATGTACATACCTAATAACCATTGTAATTTGCTCGACATGTCCAGTGTCCGGCGTACAGTCCAAAATGACAGAAAAATATTTTGCCTCTTTTATTGATGTTAATATATATTTTTGAATTTGGGTTGCAAGGATAGCGATTATTTCATTTTGAAAGCGATTTCCCAGGTAATGTGGCATGCGGTTCTTTGGGGCGTTTGGTTCTTGTACGCGTTTTATGTGGTCTGCCATTATATCATCGAATTTTCCATCATTTCAATTGCTTTCAGGAAATTTCCATTATTTTTTTCGTACAATTTGCCGGAAGAACCTCTAAAAGCTAAACACTGTCCTGCTAGAAATTGCACAACAGATATCATGCGTTTTACAATTTGACACCATCGTTTTTTCTCGGCGTCATAATACCGTTGCATATTCTTATCAATTGTGGTTTTTCTTTTTAAATTTAATTCCAATTTTTTCCAACAGGTGCAATTTTCGATGTGCAGCGTTGTTTTTTCGTGACGAGATAAGTTGTCGGATATGTGTTGCCAATCGTTGAAGCCTTCATTAACTAATTTTATTTCCTGTTTGCCAAATAATTTACAACAGAAGCAAAATGTGGCATCATTTTTTGGAGAATAGATTAACCACTCACGATTAAACTTTTTCCCATTTGGCAGTTTTCTATAGAAATAAACCTTTGAAAATGAACTTCCAAATTCATTTAGTGGATATGTAGATTGTATATTTTGAACAGGGCCTTTTTCAATTAAAATATCCAGCACTTTATCGGTAAGTGCCAAAGGCCAGCAAGCTGGATCATTTAGTTCTATACACATATCAAAATATTCTTCATTAATTTCAGTGATATCGTCGATATTTGGAGCTGCAATATCTGTTATTTCATCATTACTACCAATATTGTCATTATCATTTGTTTTTTCGGCAGATAATACATTTTCATTCGAAAAAAATTCTCTGCTTGGATTTGCTTGGCTACTGCAAGCATTTTGTATTTCAAATATTTGGTTAGTGAACCAAAGATTTTTTTTAGTAACACGTTGTTTTTCTACTCTTTTTCTTTTATAATGTGCTCCAGACAATCTTTTCGTTTTTCTTCCAGTCATTCTTAGGCCTTTTAATAAAATATTTAAAAATATCAATAATAAAATAAAATATCAATAAAAAAATATCAATGACACTTCAATCAACTATTTGTCTATTTCCACGATTATATATGACTATATATTAACATTGTTATTTTGCTTTTCATTTTTTTTGTTTTTCTGGTCGTCAGGCCGCCTTTGAATTTGGCCGCCTGCGTGCGGCGCACGTAATGAACGCCGGTCAGACACGGCCCTGCATTTAATACAAAATTCATTTTCCCAAAAAAGAACCTCTAATTTTAGTCAAACCTTTTTCTTTCCAAAATACTTTTAAAAAACTCTTTTTTTATCAAGCCACTTACTCTGCCACCCCTGGCGGGATGTCAAAATGATTGGGCGTGATCACATCTTACTACTCGTTTTATGTTCTCAACACTACCATCAATTGTTCTGGTCTTGCAAGTGAAATTACTACAAGAGCTTTCTACTGACCATCGAAAAGCTAGTTTGAAAATAAATAAAATTTTCTACTTTTTTCAGCCTGTCAAACTGTAAATTTTGTTTTAAAATCAAAATAGTACTGCTAATAACAATTATATTTTAATTTAATTAATTACATCAAAGTTATTCGATTTGATTACATTATAAATTTTTTAATTAATTCTCACACTTAAATAAAAATCAAAAATATTTTTTAATATATATTTCATGTAAATCTTGGTAGTGATGCATTTCTCACTCATATATGAATAGTTTTTAAAAATATATGGGTAAATAATGATGGGCTCATTTTTGTTTATACTTTTTAGAAGAAAACATAAATTACGGTATATTTAGCCACAAATTAAAATCTGTGTATGGTTTAATAAATTTATATTTATAGAAGACTAGCACACTTAGGGTCAAAAAGTTATAGGGCCAAAAGTTATGGAATACCGACATAAAATAAAGGAATTGACGACAGAAAAAGAGAAATATTTAGACTAGCAAAATAAAATACAAACACAGATACATTTCACAACTTATAAAAAATAAAAACAGAAGACCCAGATTATGAGCAGCAGTCATTTCATTTAGAATTTTTTAACTATAAAAACATTTAATTTAAAGATATTTTAAACACTTTATCACTATCACTTTTCAGAAGTATAAGAGAAGCAAGAAGAGCAAATAGGAACAACATAAATTATAATTTAATTAAACAAATTCCAATTTAAAACGATTTTAAAAATCGTGTAAAATGTAAGATATGATTGAAATATTAAATTAAAAATATTTAGATTACCAACTGCCTTTAATTTATGAAATTTGGTAAAGAGTTTCTCCAATCTCAATGTCGTGCGAAAAAATTATTATTATTATTATTATTATTATTATTATTATTATTATTATTATTATTATTATTATTATTATTATTATTATTATTATTATTATTATTATTATTATTATTATTATTATTATTATTATTATTATTATTATTATTATTATTATTATTATTATTATTATTATTATTATCATTATTATTATTATTATTATTATTATTATTATTATTATTATTATTATTATTATTATTATTATTATTATTCACAACAGTTTTTCATAAAATTCAATAAACATGTTTTACTCAACATTTGTTTTCCTAAAAAGGTTTTAAAAAATTTAATTTTAAATTCAATTTTTAGGGTGTAATTTTATTTTACAAATTAAATTTTATTTTCTTTTTTATGAATTTATAATAATTGTTTCTTTAATTGATTTATTTTATTTTCTTCTCTGATTTAAATTCTTGCTTCAAACATTACTTTTTTTGTAAAAAGTAAAGATAATATCCTTTCAGTTTAATTTGATTTTTTCAAATTATTAAAATTAATTTCATATTTTAATATTTTTGACATCGCCAACAAAATGATAATATAAATTTAATGTGTTTATTCTATCGTAAAGATTGACAAAAATAAATCTTTTATCAAATTTTTATTTGCATTACCATTTTATTATTTAGAAGTAAAAAGGTCTGTAAAACAAAGTTTTTGTGCAATATATATTTTTAAGAATATACAGTGTCAAATTAACACTGTTATACACCTATCCTGATGCACTGGATATCAAATAAGTTAGTACTGATGAGAGCCATTAGCTCGAGACTAGTATACTATTGAGAAATGTACTGAATATCACTTAATGCAGCGATTCTCAACCAGGGGTACGCGAAAAAAAAGTTTGTGTTCGAGTTAAAAATATAATTCCGCCTTAATTTAACTCTAAAGTGATGGCATATATTGGACAAAAAAAATTTTTAACCCTCACTATTTATAACATTAAATCTTAATGTATCGTATATTCTTTGAATATAATTCAGACATAGTGATCAATGAATATATTTTTAACTTATATTTTAATTAATATTTTTTTATATCAGTGATAATTTGAAGATATCCCCCGTCTCATTTTCCTTCATTTTATTAAAGAACGAGTCAAGAATATTTTTTGCGCCAATATGGCAGCCTCTTGAATATATCTGTATGAAATTCAATTATTTAAAAAAGAATCAGGTTTGAAGAAAATATTTTACGTACTTCAAAAAGAGCAAATAGTTTGTTTTCATTTAATATAATTTCAGCCAAATCATAACATTGTATGTGATTTATTTTTATGAATATATATTAGCAGAAATATATTTTTAAAGGTATTAGTAATATTTAACATTTATTAAAAAATTATTTAATGGTGTTTTTGGTAATACGAAATGAGTAAATTAATATCATATATTGAAAAAATATTCTCACCTACTTGAAACAAAAATAAAAATTATGGCATAAATTAAGTGAATTAAAAAAACGAAAAGTAGAAAATTAGTTTGGTGAATAATAAAATGCGAACACACATACACTGCACAACGATCTTGTGGAAAGTAAATATATCTTTTGAGTTATACGAAAAGTGTGAAGGGTTGATTCAATAAGTTATTAATTAAACTGTAAATTAAAAATTCAATATTTTTTGAAGGAAAAATTGCAAATAAGTAATAAATGAAAGAAAAGGAAGAATTTGATAGGAAGTCATCAAAGAATGTAAAGTTTAAACTACAAATCAAATAAATAATAACTGTTTTACCTCTAAAGCACTGAAATCTAAATTGAGACAATAAAGTTTTAAAAGGTTTGATAAAGGGTATAATAATTGACAAAACACACCAATAGCCTTATTTTATAGGAATCCAACCGAAATTATATATATATATATATATATATATATATATATATATATATATATATATATATATATATATATATATATATATATATATATATACCCAACAATATGATGAATTGACAGCTCACGGTTGAAATGGAAAAAGTATTAAATTGGTCAGTTTGATGGCCTATCCAATTACTAATAATATGTAAAGGTTGTGAAGCGTATAAAATCTCATATCCCGAAGATTGTTCACAACCAATTAATTAGGGATGATTGATGAAACAGTTAAACTTTCTCTCTAAAAACTCGTGAGAATGACTTAGAAAATCGAATGTTCTTCACTTCATATTCGCTCTTGGAAAGCTAATCAAATGGTTGCGTAAAATAATACTCTAAATATATTCAAGGTATTATGATGACAATGAAGAAGTATCAACTAGATTGCTTATAAGTAAACTTTTATAAGTTTTATAATTTTATAACAAAAAATTATTTCATTTTCCTTTTAATTTCCTTTTTTATTAATAAATATTATGAAGTTCTGTAGTTTTTTAATTAGGTGTTTATAAATCTTCTTTGAAAGCCGACATCGTCAACTGAGTGCAATTAAAATATTATATTAATTCTGTATTTCGGATTTACATCTGATAATGTTGCCTAGAATCAAAAGGAGTTTCTCAATCTTTTGATAATAATCAAACATTATTAAAAATATAATTATAATAGGATATTCGATTCTCCTGAGTCTTACTCTATGCTATGTAACTCTTTTAATTATTGCTTATTAATGCTTGCTCGTTTGCTCATTAAATATTGAATGTATGAGGCCTAAGTTTAGATTTTCGATAATTATTTATTCCAATAACTAATATTGCTATGTGTTGAAGACATAAATGGAGTATATATGTCTCAGTTAAAGTCTTAACTCAGTGAGTGTAAACAGCAACTAGGCAGTCTATGCATTGACTAAAGTGTGTCTTAAAGTATAAGTTACAGTTGAAGCTCAGATTTTTATCAGATTTCACACTGACTTGCTCACACCTACCGTAAAGTTATAGTTTAATTTTAAAGTTAAATGAAAGTGGTTTAACATATTAAAATTAAAAAAAAATTAAATCTCTTAAATTAAAAAAATACATTAAAACAACTAAATTTTTATTGCGTAAAGTATAAGAATATATCTTAAAATTTAAGAAACTGCTTCAAAAACATTTTTAAGCTGAAAAATAGTATAATGACTGAATGTCTACTTTAATATAAAATATTAAGCGATTCTGAACATAATTAATGTTTGTATCTTTTATTAAAGGGTTTTTCGTGTAATGTGACTTTGTATTTTATTTTTCAAACCAAAATTATTTTTCTGTTTTTCTATAGTATATACACATAATTTTTACAGGTGTCCTTTAACCTTTGTGTATATTTGTTCTATAGATTTTTATATTGTAAACATTTCATCAGTTATTTATGTGCTTCTGTACATCGTGTTTTATAATATTGTCGAATTTTTAATAAAACACATCATATTTATATAGGGTTGATTTGATTTTTATTATGGAAGTTTTCAAAATGACTATCGTATTTTACGTCATAAAGGGTCTTATGAAGTTAATATTGGTAAAGGATCTCAGATAATTTAGGTTCCAATTAAATGTTAAAATTCGGTGAAAGTGAGATGAAAAAAGTAATCAAATAATAAAATTAATTTAAATTATTAGTAAAATGTATTAATTTAAATTCATGTATTATTTAGACATTTAAAGCTTTGGTGAAAGAAATTTATTCTTAAACAAGCAAAAAGTTTAATTATTCCTAAAAAGGTCAAAAGTGATCATGACAAGGAAATTCAGTTGATAATATCGTTCAGAGATCCCATAAACTTTATTACAATTTATATAAATAAATTCAACAAAATTGAACATTGATACTATTTAAATCTGTACAAAAGTTTATATGAAAATGTTACATTAAATTATTATGTTTTAAATCCTCAACAAACGAAAATTTCTTGTATTTTTAACTATTTTCATTCTTATAAAATTAGCCAATAGAAAACCTAGAAAAAGCAACCAATGGGAAAACAGTTTGTGATTTAAAGAGTTAATAAACTTCTTTAGACATTATTCAAATGTGGCATAATGTCTTCAGGTTTCAAACTCGAATTCAGTTTCTTGAATTTTCTATTGTTCCGATTGTCGGTGATGTTATTCGATTTAGTACTCGGACATTCTTTCGTGTCAGCTAGAGACAGTTCTTCTCTGTCTTTTGGAACTATCAACTACTGGATAAAAGAAAATCAGCCTCCGGGTCTTGTTGTGGGAAATTTACTGGATAATTTACCATATAAGCAATATTTCATTTCTCCTGGATATCATTTTGTTCTTCAGAAAGAGAGTGAAGAATTCTTTTCACTAAAACCGGGATCGAGTATGTTGACAACGAGCAAATTAATAGACCTGGAATCATTGTGTGGTAGTAGCGATTGTTATAATGGCACGAAAGAGTTTCAGGTCGTGGCATTGGTGATGAGAGACAAACAATTTATCCAAGAATTAAGAATTAATATTATCGTTGAAGACGTCAATGACAATGATCCTTTCTTCAAAAATGCTTCATACACTAAAAATATCAAAGAAATAATTTACGGTCCTGGAAAGAGTATTGACTTGCCTCGAGCATTTGATAAGGATTTATCTCTAATAAATAATCAAATTTCATATTCTTTGCAAGAGACTTCTACGTATTTCCATTTCAGTGTTTCAAAAGACGGAAAGCCAATTTTAATTATCATAAAAGAGCTGGATGCAGAAACCATTGATACTCATAGACTTATTCTAATAGCATGGAATCAGAACTATCCTAGCAGACCGACTGCCTCTTTGTCCATTACTATTGTCATTGATGATATCAATGATAATGAGCCGAGATTTAGTCAGTCTATCTATAAAGTTCCAATTTTGGAAAATGTTGAATTAAATCATCAAATTCTCCAGGTAAAAATTTATTATTAGTTTTCATTTTTAATTAAATTTCAAAAAACATTTTCACGTTAAGGGGATTTAAATTAATCATTAGCTTATAATTTAAAGCATGCAGAAAATCCTTTTTGATATTTAGTTATTAAAAAAACCGAACATATTCGTTATTAATTAGCGGATAATTAAATGCTTCAAAAAAAGATTTTATTTGTATTTTTAACCAATAGAAATGATATATAATTTTGAATGAATTTTTTAAATTTAAAAGTATGCTATATGATTTATTTATTTTTATGTAAAAACAATGGTGACCTCGCAAAATAATAATACTTTTTAAAAACATTTTTATTTATTTGTGATAATATTATTTTTTAAATTTTACTAAACTCACAATGACTTCTGAGCACAAATTCAAATCAATAAAATAGATCTATTTCAAATAGATTTTTAATATTGAACATTCTACAAAAGCTTTAAATGAATATTAAATAGATTATGCATCATTCGATAGAGAAAAGTTGAATTATTAAATGTCCTGTTGCTGATTAAAATTAAAAATTAGTAACAAAATCCATTAATTTTATCAGGAAAAGATTTTATGACAGCAGCTCTTAAACTTAGGAACGTTACCCATAGAAGTGCGAGATGAGTTTCTAAATGTTTGATGGAAACTATAATCTGTGATAAGTTTGAAAATTCTACGTAGATCTTTGAGATTTACCTTTGCCTATAACGCATTGTATTACAAGCAAATGCAGTGCAGTATAAAACTAGTTGATACGCGCAGGTGTATGAATACTCTGAGTGCAAACGTTAACGGTGTGGTTGGACGACGAAATTAACATTAATTTTCACTAATTCACCAACATTTGTATGTTTTTAATAGAAAAACTATTTTAATATATATCTTATTATTTTAATAAAGAAATAATAACCATTTTTTTCTAAGAGGTGCGGATCACTAAATGGTTAAAACCACTACTTTTTAAAGTGAATCTGTAAACGCAAATTTTAGGTTTTCCAATATGTTGTAAATTTAAATTATAATTTTTATTTTTATTAACATTACTCAATTTTTCTATATGTAGCTGGTCATTTGGAATCCAAAAGACTTCCAATTATTTAATAATTAATGAGTTCAATCTAAAGCGTAAAATATCAAAAAACTGAAATAAGCAAACTTTTCATAACTATCTGTTTGTTTAAATTATTGTTATTATTTGACTCTATTTAAATAAAATTACCTTAATCCACTATTTTCACAGACCCCTATAATTACATTTTCATTACCTAAAACAAAATTCCACAAATATATTGTTTTTAAAATTCATCCCCCCTATTCAATCTCTAAAGAATTTTACTTATTGACGTTTTTAAAGTCTGGACTCTGGAGTGATAAATCTCAAAGCGCATAATTTCGTATGTATTTTTTTGGAAGATTAGGAAGAGTTAAAATTTAAAATTTGTCAATAGAACCAATTCATTAAAATCGGACGTCACTGCCAATTTTTACATCTAAATTTATATGATCTCACTTTGCCATTTATTTCCGCAAATAATAATTTAATTATTTTGGATAATTAGTAAATTTGGATTGGTTGTTCCATCTCTGCACTTTGTGCCATTCTAGAGAAACTATAATAAATAATCTACAAATTATTTATGACCAAATAAGGTAGGATTAACTTCAAAATCTAAAGATTAAAAATTTATTTGTAATAATCAATATATTTTCTAAAACTCCGAGTATTTAAAAAAATTTTTATTTTAATAATTCAGCGATATCTGTGGCAAAACAAGCGAGGCGTACTTTCCATGAAATATCTAGGCAGCGATTTGGCAGCATTTGGTCTACACAATTATAGAAATCGATAAAATAATATTTCAATTTCGTAGAACTTTAAGCTGATTAAGTTGGGCGGAAATACTTTCAAAAACGTATTTTTGCAAAATAAAAATTAATTTATTGCTTAATCGTTGTTCTTATTAAACAAATGTTTATATTTGAATATATAGACAGTCTTATACATTGTGCTAAGAGGCCATTCATAAATGACGTCACACACCTAGGGGGAGGGGGTCACACATTTGTGACGATGTGTGACGGGGGTATTTAAGCACTGTTATGTCGCATCTTAGTTTTTGTATTTTTTCAAAGAGAACTTCATAGTAATTTCAGCTTCCAGGGTCTCCTTTTTAATACATGTTTTCTCATATGACATTAGTGCAGCATTGCACTAAATACATAACAAAATGTCAATAAAGTGATTTGAAACATATTCACTTTCAAATATGAAATACGGATTTTAAAAGGGCTGAAAAATTGGCCAAAATCACGTGATGTTATTTATTGTCACTTAGTCATCATTTAATATCAGGAATATGTCATACACTTAGTATAATGAGGCGTCGTAAATATAATAAATAAGTCTTTTGTTTAAATTAATATGTATAAAAAAATCAAAATTTTCAATTTGTTTTTATATTTCTTAAATTATTCCAGTGAATTTTTGTTGCATATCCATTTCAGGTATAATAAAATTTCTAGGATTTCGTACTAGTACTAGGTACATTTAAAGTGGTGCAAAAGAAATTTAGATGTTCAGAAAATTGAGTGCTAACAGAAAAATGGCGAGATTTATAGAAATTCAATATTAAAAAATTAATTAAAAATTTTGAAAAAATTGAAATTGGCACATTGATGGGGAACTGAATATGAAAAAATAGCAAATAATTAGAAAAAAAAACTAATGCAAAAATATAAAATTAATAATGGTCCAAGTAACTATGTATTCTAGGAAGTCAAAAAAATAAATATTAAATTAATATGCTATGTAAAAACCTGAGTCATGTAAAAAACATGAATTTTTTAGAAAATCCAGTCTTGTGTAAAACTCGAGGGATAAGTGTAAATTTAATGAAATTAGACCTTCCTTAAAATGTTATCGAATTAAAATTTTCTTTTAAAATGAATAAATTTTTTATTTTGTAAAAGATTTATTAATTGTTTTTATTTTCGTAAATAAAAAATCTGAAAACATTTGTTAAGCGGCTTTTATTTTCATATGACTCTACTTTCAAAATAGATTTTATTTTACTAAAAAAAGTGGGATATTTTCTTAACACAAACATTGCTGAGCTTGAAGAGGTCAGATTAGTCATTTTTTTGGAAAAGATTCGTAACCTTCCCTTTGAGAAAGTCAAATGGATACTATTATGAAATTAATTGATGTTAAAATAATATCTCTCAAATCTCAGGAAACAATTAATAAGAGCCTTGATATTCTCCAAAATACATTAAATTGAAATTAGAGTCTGGTAAAAGAATTTTAAATTAAGAACGGTAGAAGATTTATAATTAGAGATTAAAGAATTGTTATCAAAGTTTTCATCACGAAAAATTTATCTATGCGGCATATATTAAATTATTCATAAAGTATTGAAAAATTATGAATACATCTATTAAATTTAAACAAAATAATGCATTATAATTTTAAAGAATGAGTTGAAATTTAAATGTTAATTTTCGGCCCCGAAATGTCTTACCCAATGTGAAATTTTCTGGATTGATTATTTTCTGAATTCTACAACGGAAAAGTTAATATAAATATTATTATGTAATAATATTATATATTTTAAAATTGTTTGATTGATGTTAAAAATGACAGGCTTTTCAAATATAAATAAAATGTTCATAGTATTTACAATTTAAATTAAATACAAACATATTGAATTAAAATTAAATTTAAGTAAATATATTTAAGTAAATATAAATTAGTAAATATATATATAT
The DNA here is from genome assembly GCA_022537955.1 of Schmidtea mediterranea. Lineage (NCBI taxonomy): Eukaryota > Metazoa > Platyhelminthes > Tricladida > Dugesiidae > Schmidtea > Schmidtea mediterranea. Next base: position 218,589,830 of record CM039680.1, read on the forward strand.
ATATGTGTGTGTGTGTGTATTTCAAACAAAAAATATATTTTTTCCTAAAATGCCACTAAATGAAAATATAAAATTTCCAATTTCATTCCCAGCAAAAAGGTTGTTTCTCAAATTGTTAAATAAATTAAAAATTTCAAATCGGAAAAAGGTAAAATAAGCTAATCTAAAAGTGAATTGCACTGGGGAATTTCCTCGATTAATAAATTTAATGGCATTAACTAATAAATATTTTAGATCAAACTTCATGGGATATCTGATGATTCTATGTGAAAAAAATATATTTTTTTTAAAATTTTATCAATAATTTTAAATTAACCATAATTTTGAAAAATATTAAAAATTGTTTTTATTGATTTATTGGGAAAATATCTAATATTTGATCTTGTGAGTTTTATTATTTGGGATGAAAACATGATTTAAACAAAATAGTTTTAAAAATTTATATTTTTATTTATTTAATTTAATTATTTGATTCTTTTGAAATTTTAATATTATAATTTTTCTATATAATATATACTGATAACGTGGATAAATTTATATTTGTTACAAATATTTCATTAAAAAGATAATTTATATTGTAAAAAAATGAATTTGTAAGTCGTGTTTTATAGAACGAATGTAACGAGTAACAACCTAAATTCCATAATTAAAAATACCAATTTAGCTGCGGCAAATAAATTTAATAGAATAATTTCTATAATTTCAACTGTTTCGAATATATCAAAATATTGGAGCAATATAAATATTCATATAAAGGAAATAATCAGGGACGTCACAAGAAATTTTATTAAAAAATGTTTTCAAACTTTTTTTAGAAAAATAAATTTGTAAAAAAGTTTTAAAAATTGAAAATTTTGATTTTTGTTTATTTATATTAATTCACACAAAAATAATTTATTTATTAAATTAACGGACACCATCATTCTAAAAAATCTTTAAAAAGCCTAAGTAGATTTGTCCAAAATTGTTTACGATTTTTATATATCTAAACAATAATTTGAATTTTTGTTTTTCTAAATCGAATTTTTTCTATAGTAAAAATTTTAATAAAATTATTATATAAATAATAATGTGGATATATAATTATTAGTTACATGTATTTTTGAGAAAGGTTTGTTTCCTTTTATAAATACATAAATTCAAGTAACTGAGCCTATATTCGGCCCTTGAGTCTTTATGTAAAATAATTTGTTTTCTTTAATTTGAATTGATTTACAATAAATAAAAAAATAAAATATGTTGACTTTGCAACAAGAAGTCTTAAATCCTATATTTCTAAACATATTTCCAATAATATTCAATATCTTTAACCACTAAATATATGCCCTCTATTATCACGTCATTGGACATCATGGAGTTTGTCCAATTGTACAGCACAGCCTGGATCACCTAATTTTGGCAGCACCTGAGAAGGATCGAATTGACTTAGCCTAAAATTTAAAGAGATGTTATTTGCTTATACTCAACTTTTTTGCAATATAATTTAACAAGGTGGTCATTTTTAGATGAGTCCACAATTCATCTTGTTGTACCTTGTTTCCATTTTAACCGTTGTTAAAATTCATGTGATGTTCGTAGGTTTTCCTAGACCCGTGGATGGCTCTCTGAATCATTTTCATTCTCATTTCTTTTCAATCTTCGTACCTGATTCCTATCTGTATTAGGACCTTGTTGTTCCTTTTATCCCAGGTTCCCAAAGAACAGAAAACGAAAGTTGAGACTGTTGTTTGTAACCCGGTTTTTGCACGCATTTCCTTGGCCAGTTCTCGGTATTTGTCCATGTTCTTATTTCTGGCACTTTCGATACCGGACTCCTCATCAAATGGGCATTTGATGTCCACTATCATTATTTTGTCATTAAGCCTTATCACCAAATCTGGTCTTAGGCTCTCCTTAGACTCTTTTGGTATACTGTCCTTTTCAAAGTTGATGTTTCTCTTTTTCAACTCATTTGCTAGTTCCTTTTGCATCTGGTTATGCTTTTCCAGTCTACTCCAGTTACCTGAGGGACAGTGGTTTATAACTTGGCTCGCCGACTCTTTTTTTGTGCTTCCCAGCCTTCCTCCCTGGTTGGCCTGCTTCATATTTACGTCCAGCATCTTTGTCTTGGCTTTAGTCAGGAATCTCCAGTCAGGGTCAGGAAGGCCTCTGGGCATTTTCCACTCCATAAATTCGGATGTTTTTAGACTTATGATGTATCCTTGGCATTTTAGGGCTTTCCACTCCCTATAATATGCTTTTTTAGTCATCCAATGTAGGTTCTTGGATAATTCCCTTGAGTCATCAAGCTCTACTATTTTTTCTACTATTTGATCTTATACCCAATAAAAATTTCCTTGGTTACAAATCTAATTTTAATCTTGTGCTTTTTTCTCATTGTTTGGAAGGCCTCGCTAACTCTTGTGATCCAGGTGGTCTTGGCATTTGAGTTCTTTTTGTATTTGTTGGTGCCATCCAACCATTTTAACGCTTCTTCAATGGTATTGATCTCTTTTTCTTCTCTTAGGTTTGCTACCTGTATGAGCTCCTCATAAATAATAGCCTGAATTGCCTTATGGCTGCTATTTAGGAGTTTGGCTGTTCTATTGATTGTTTGAATCGTTTGATCATCGATTATCTTTGTTATTCCTAAACCCCCTTTCTCTCTTGGGGAGTAGATAACAAAGTCCGTGAATGGGCTTTTGTCTTGAAGCTTTAGTACCTCACTTTTATGAGTTTCTTTATATCTTCGTCATAGGTTTCAATCTTGGTTTTAGCAATGTCATCACCTTGCAGCACATATACAAATTTGGATTGACCAAACATGTTATATGCCTGTAGTTTTTGGTCATTTCGCAACTTTGATGTAAAGATTGCCATCATTTTTCTTTTGACCTCTTCAAATCTGACATTTAGGTCCTTTTTCTTTGTGTCTCCGATTCTTACACCTAGGTAGATGTAGACATTCTTTTCGTCCACTATTCTGATTTCTTTGCCATATATCTTCATTATGGACTTTTTATCCCTTGGGTCTCTGAAGTAACCACATTTGGCTGGTTTGAATATAAGATCAGCTTGTTTTGCTAGATTCTCAATTGTTGTTAACAACATTTGCATGTCTTGTATTTGCAACAATTACTAGGTCATCTGCATAAGCCAATATACAAACCTCCTGTCCTGCAATTGTTGCCCCTTTTTTCTTTTCTGATATGCCTTGTAATAGATATTGGATACAAAGGCTGAAAAGTGTCATTGACAGGGGGCATCCTTGTCGGACTCCTTTTCCAATTTTTATACTATCCGACTTATTTTTACCACATTTGTATTTTGTGATGCAATCTTTGTAGATTTCTTTGAGCAATTCTATGGCATCCTCATCCATACCCAAATTTTTTAGGGTATGCCATATAACTTGGAATGGGATACTCCTAAAAGCGAGGTGACATTGCTCGTTCTTGTAATAATTCCTGTTTGCTTTTTCGATAAGCGCTTGTATAACATAGCTGTGTTCATCACAACCATTGGCTTTGTCCACGGCTTTCTGCCATTTTGATTTTAGGATTCCTTTATTGGCCCATTCCAAGACTCGTCTATTTAAAACTTTTATAAATATTCGATAACTTGTTGGTAATATCGATATTGGCCTCCAATTAGCAAGGATATTGCTTTATTGGCTTTTCCCAGGTTTTATTAGCAACTTTGTGGTGTAGTTTTTCCAGATATTTGTAATATCGTGTGTCTTTTTGGTGTAATTAAACATATCAAATAGGACATTATCGTTAATCCAAATCATCCATCTTCTCCGGGGGCCGAGTCTGTGCTATTTTTAAGAGTTTCTAATATCTTTTTATTATTTGTTTAAATAACTACCATAAATGATGCTTTCTGCAAAGACTCAGACTCGATTGGCCCAATGGTCGTCGACAGCGACATCTGCCATCAAAATGATTTTAAATAAAATTTTGGTAGTAATTTTAAAAATGTGTTTTTATTTAATCATGTTTAATTGAGATTTTAATAGGATTTAAGACTTCTTGATTTACATTATTATTTTTAATTTAATCTATTTATTATAATATTAGTATTTAGTATTACACTATTATTATTATTATTATTATTATTATTATTATTATTATTATTATTATTATTATTATTATTATTTTTATTGATAAAACATAATCACACAAAATTGGCAAAAAAACTAAATTAAAGCGAACAACAATCCAAAATATATATTCAGCTACAATATATTTCGACTTATTAACAGTCATCGTCAGGTACTTCATTTTGAACTTTAAACTATTTAGAACAAATTATTATTACTCAAAGAAATTTCTGCTTTTAAATTCTCAAAACATTATCAAAAACTAAAAATTTTGCTTTTTTTTAAAATCACAAATTTTACAAACAGAGACTTTAACAAAATTTAAATAAAATTTTCAACGAAATATTTAAAAAAATTTTTACCAAAATTATTTTACACTTAGTTTCATCCAGCATCAAAAAATTGCGCTTACTAATATCTATCAATTCATCAATCGACTGTGATCGAAACCTTGACATATAAATTGAAAACCAAGATCCAAACAAAATCTAAGTAGAACTGAAATCTACTTATAAACACAAAATTCAGAAAACAATTGTATTCACTGACATTAATCAATTCTTACTGTCGACAGTTATAAAGAACTTGAAAACGGGGATGACGTGTAGTGTAAAATAGTTTTTTGGTAAAAAATTATTTAAATATTTCGTTGAAAATTTTATTTAAATTTTGTTAAGGTCTCTGTTTTGTAAGATTGTAAAAAAAAGCAAAATTTTTAGTTTTTGATAAAATGTTTTGTGAATTTAAAAGCAGAAATTTGTTTAATTAATAATGATTTGTTCTAAATAATTTAAAGTTCAAAGCTGATTATATATTTTGGATTGGTGTTATCTTTAATTATTATTATTATTATTTATATCAAAAACCCATATGATACAATCTTTAGATAAAACACAAAAAATGCACTATAGGGGGCTCATAAGGTATGTTCAATAGTCAATTCATGTTTTCAGAGTTTAATGGTGAGTGAAGGGGTCAAAATTTAATAGCAAAATGATTTCATGGTATAAAAAATGTTAGTCATGGAACGTAGGAAGAGCATAAAATTATGGCAGTTAATTCCCTTTTCTCTATCCTCGTTATGCGGCAAAAGGTAACCTTATTAATGTGAACCTTGAAAGCTTACAAAGGGGTAAGTATACATCAATTTTACATTTTAGCATGCCTCAACGAAAAAACACATAACCTTCCCCCCATTAATAGTTAATATATCTTATAATTTCTATAGTTTCTTTACAAAATCAAAATGATTCAATACATATTAACTTATCGGTAATTCAAGAAATACTTTCATTATTTAATCCTTTCTCCATCTTGGTTGCTGTTTAAGCATTCTAAATGTAATCCTGACTGTAGACCTAAAAAATATATTAAACCAAAAGTGACTTCACTACAAATTAATTGCTTCATAAATCATCTTAGAAAAATTACTTAAAATTTCAAAAGTTAGTTTAAAATTTCATTTTACATTAAGTAATGTCTGCACATCATGTCCCACTGAAGCTCGAAATAAATAGAAAAAGAAATAGAAATAATAATAATAATAATAATAATAATAATAATAATAATAATAATAATAATAATAATAATAATAATAATAATAATAATAATAATAATAATAATAATAATAATAATAATAATAATAATAATAATAATAATAATAATAATAATAATAATAATAATAATAATAATAATAATAATAATAATAATAATAATAATAATAATAATAATAATAATAATAATAATAATAATAATAATAATAATAATAATAATAATAATAATAATAATAATAATAATAATAATAATAATAATAATAATAATAATAATAATAATAATAATAATAATAATAATAGTAATTTAATTTTTTGTATTTTTCGACTTGTAGATTTGTTTGACTTTGATATTTTTGTAATACTTTATTTTAAATAATTTTTAACAATGATAATATTTAAACAAAAAATAATCATCAATTAAATAAAATAAAATAGAATAAATGTTTGTATGATTATTTTAATGCAAATAAATGCAAGAATATATATTCATTAAACGATTAATGGTGCTTCCAAAACCTGAAAAATTTAATTAATTTTTTTCTCATTTATAAATTTCCAAAAAATAAAAAATAATTATTTTTGTTTTTCATAACCCGTCTCATGTCAAATAACTAGCAAAAATGCAATTATATTCCCACGATTAGTTTATTTTTATTTTTCATTTAATTCATTATTTCTATCTATTTTCACTAAACAATTTTTAATTTTATTTATTTTGTTAGCAATAATTTCGAGCAATATAACCGAAAAAATTCAAATAAAAATATAAACTTAAATGAAAACTTTATTACAATTAATAATAATTAATTAAAAGCTATTAATTATATAATGTATAATTAGAAAATTACCCTATGATGTTTTTGCTATGTCAAATTTCTTTTCATCACCAAAGATGAAAGAAAAAAGTAAAAACAAAAGAAATATATAAATAAACGAAAAATAGATATAATTAATATAAAAATAGTGAGTAAAACAATATTTTGAAAATACTATTTTATAGAAAAATTTGATACCAAAATTTAATTATGAAATTATAACCATCATCAGTTGGTTGATAATTTTCACTCAAAATTAAAATTTGTTTTAATTTTGTAAATCGTTTCTGATCCATCTTAAATATTTCTTCTTCATTTTCAAAATCTGAAAGTATGTTTAAATTTAATTGCGTTTTAATTCCACTATAAAAAATATTGTGAAATATAACTAACAGAAATTATTGAGAAATATTTCTGTTTGAAAATTAAATGTTGAAAGTTTAAATGAGTTTCAATTAATAGATAAAAGCCGGAACTCTGGAAATAAGAGATTCGGTGAATATTGAAAGGGTGAGTAAAGACTTTTACCCTTTTGAAGCAAGATGCGGATAAATCCGAATACTATTGAATAGACCTTTGTTTCAACTTTAAACAACCATTCAGGGAAAAACATTTTTTTAATATATACTTGACAATCATTTTTTCGACGAATAATTGACACATTTTCTCACATTTTCTGAAATTTAAATCCGCACTTAAAGGGTTAATTTAAAATAAAATCATGGATTTTTTATTATTATATTTTTGAAGGTCAAGTGAAATAAAAAACCTCATTGTTTACTGTAAATTTTAACATAATAAAAATAATCAGTTTTTTTACGCTTAATTAAAAATAATACATTAATATGAAATATTAACTGTTAATATTCAGTCAGTTAATTTAATTTATTAAATTTCTAACATTATTTATAATTATTTATTTAATCTTGTACACAAATAATAAATTTATACATTTCAACAAAATAAAATATTAAAAACAACTAAATAGAAAAATAAAATTTGTTTATTAATTTGAGTATCGTTTTACTGTAGTGCTTCTGTGAATGAATTATTCAATTGGTAATTTATTGGTCCATATTTAATTAATTAGGTAAGGCGCCATGTTTTTTCGTTAAGCATTTTAAAATATTTAATAAATTTGTTCTTTCGTTTTATTTAATAAAAATTCAATACATTTTCATCTTGTTATTAAATAAAATCCTTAATAAGATATAAACATTGACTAATAATAGTTTTATTATTATTATTATTATTATTATTATTATTATTATTATTATTATTATTATTATTATTATTATTATTATTATTATTATTATTATTTTTATTATTATTATTATTATTATTATTATTATTATTATTATTAGAACGTTTACTCATTTTTCAATTAAAAAATTTAAAAAATTATTATTAAAAAATTTGGTCTATTATTAATAATGTATCCTAAATTAAAAAGGAATTATTCAAGAAGATATAATGCCCTCAATAAAATAAAAACAGATGTTTCATTATTAATATTTGCTCAGTATCAATGCTGATTTATTTCCCCTTTTCCTATACGAATCGGGATATATGCGACTAATTTATTACGTCTTTTAAGCTAATTAAAAACTATCCCATGAAAAAGATTTTTTTTTCAATTTAAATTTATATCATAATTTATTTTAAGATAATTCAATTATAATTTTTTATTATAATTATTATTCGTATAAATTTGATTATCCTAACGAATATTTTATTTAATTATTTTTGTTATGATTTTTCTTTTTTTAATTTGGATATAGTTTTTGCAAAAAAAAATTATTATAAATTGTTTTTTGTCTTTGTTTAAGTCACCGTGTCACAAAGATATATTGATTATCTGAAACATGATTTTCCATGAATTTTAATTAAAATTAATTTGATTTAATTAGAACATCGGATTATTAATTGGTCTGTTTCATTTTCTAATTAAATAAGTTGATAAACAAAAATTGTTTTAATTTTTTATAATTAGTTTATTGTGAATTACTGTGACTTATTAAATATAAATAAAAAATGGGTATAATAATTGCATAAATCATAAATAAATGCTAAAACAACGATAAAATTGATAAAGATTTGATCATGTCCATTATTCAGCTAAAAGCTACTGACAAAGACAAAACTAGCAGGCTCCAGTTCATAATTGTGCCGACTATCAACGTAGAGATTGCAAAAACATTTGCAATCTCAGATCAGGGAATGATATACCTAATAAAGCATTTAGATTATGAAACCGCTCCAAAATATGAGATTCCAGTCAGGGTCACGGATGGTGAATTCAGTTCCAATGGCCGAGTCGAAGTGGTCATCATCGATGTCAATGACTGTGCTCCTCAGTTCACTTTGAATCCTGAAAATTTAGTCATCTCTGAAAATACTCTCTCTAAAACTTTGCTTGGAAATGTATGAATTCTTAATTTTGATAAAGTATTTTAATTTAAATTACAAAAGAGCGTTTAAGATTTTAAATATCTGTAAATTGTTAAATAAATCAAAATTTACTGTGATCAAATTTTGAAATTTTTAATACTTTTCAGCTCAAAAATTGAACTTTTAATAACAATAAATGTAATAATAGTTTTAATAATAATAATAAATATTATTTATTATTATTATTATTATTATTATTATTATTATTACTATTATTATTATTATTACTATTATTATTATTATTATTACTATTATAATTATTATTATTATTATTATTATTATTATTATTATTATTATTATTATTATTATTATTATTATTATTATTATTATTATTATTATTATTATTATTATTATTATTATTATAACCTGATAATTGTTGAAAATATCGTTATTCTGTAATTCCATATAATTCTAAAATTTTGTGACAAACCTTTTTAAAATTTTTCGGACATGATATCATTTTCAAATATCTCAAATAGGAAGCATAATTTGTTTAGGAAACTTCGGGTTTTCCTAAATCCTTTAGTGAGCATGTTGTCCTCCATCCGGAAACCACATCAGAATTTCGTTTTAAAACTTTTAATTATTTTTTTTTTTTGAATTTTCCATTTTAAATTTTTGACGATGAAATGGATTGCAGAAAGTTCAGCTGTCAATTTTTTATAAATAATTTTCGATATTATCTGCCACAATGCATCCGAGAAGCTTGTTAAATTTGAGTTACGGTTTTATCGGTTAATATGATCTATATGAATATGTATGTCAGCAATAATTGCAGATTTTGAAAGATTTGATTGCTTGTAATTTGATTTTTTATTACAAGGCAAGCCAAATTTTCTGAAAAGTTTTCACTTTTCATCATTTCCCGAATGCGCGCAATTCATTGGCACTGGTGAGAACTTGTTTGTGAGAAATATTTCACATTTCTCTTCATATAATTATAATTTTATTTGTTTTAATTATTGGTTTATTTTAGTAATTTTATTACACTAATATAAATTAGTATATTTGCAAATTATTCGGTTTTCATTTGAATATTCACTACCATTCAATATGAAAACAAAATGCTTTCTTATCATATTTTTTTTGATTAAAATTAACTATAAATAATCATTATATTTAAATTTTTTTCCATTTTTATTTGGTAAAAATAAATAAAAGATAATTTTTCGTTTTTACATCCAAAGTTAAATTTCAATAGTGGCACTCATTTTTAATATGAAGTATTATTATAATAAGACGTATAAAATGATGGGCTCTTAGTAAAAACTTGAATTAAATTTAAACAAATAAATAAATGATAAGATAAGCGTTTGCTACAAAATGTGTATAAAATTAAAAAGTGAAAACTTTCGACTATAAGATAATCCCTTTACAATATTGAAAAGGATTATCTTGCTATCGAAATATTTCTTATTTAATTTAATACATATTTTACAACAAAGGTGTATCTTGTCACTTATTAAGCTTGTATAATAAATATAAATAATAAATATAATATCATTTATTTACAATGAACAATAATTTTGCATTAATTCCACTGAAATATAAAATTCATCTTTAAGCCTCAATGAGGCTGCCTTATTTGTCTCTTCCCGTAAGAGTTTTAGATTTCATTTTAAAGAATAATTTTATATTATACTAAAAGCTCTTTCAACAAGCGAGATTTTTCAAAAATTAATCTTTTATTTTACTATAATTTAATAAAAATATTAATATTTAAATAAGTACTTTGCAAACTACTTTAATTCTTTCAAATGTCATTTGTAACTGAATAATTTAAATTAATTTCTCAGATTAATTTTTACAAGAAATTTCATAAATAGAACTTCAACATATGCAAATATTTATTTCTCAGTGTAATCAGATTTAATTATAATTGAAATTTGTTAAATAAAATATTAGTTAATATATTTTTAATTCGTTTTTCACAGACAAAAATTTGTTAATATATCTTATTTTAGCGATATTATCAATATTTAATTTATTTTTTAAATTCTTTAACTTAAATTTTCCTGTCAAGACTAGCCAGATTTGTCTATTTTGGCAAGAGTTGAGAAACAAAGAAAATTTTCCTTTTTTAAAATTTTTTACAATTATAATTTAAATAATATTATTTATGATAAAAAATGATTCCAAATTATCCCAACTAATATTCCGTTTAAATTATTTACATTAAAAAATTTAAACAACCATAAAATTTATAAAAAATCAATTAACTAAATAATTTTATTTTCTTGACACTTTTATCTCAAAATTATTTACTATGCAATATCTTTACATTTGTTATTATTAAGTATAAGTATAAAACTGTGATTCTTTGATAGCAGCATAAATTAACTTATCAGATAAGTGAATAACAAAATAAGCCCTGATTCGAAGTAATAATTATATTGTTGAAAATAGTTTTGATTATTAAATAATCCTCAATTATGGTTGCTTTTTATTACCATAATTTGTTAAATTATATTTATACAAAAATATTTGATTTTTTTTTCAATATTAAATCCTCATTTATTTATTAGTTAATTAAAAGTGTTTTGTGAATAAATAGTTAATTAATATTAAATATTTTACTAAATAACTTAATAAATAAATTAATTATGTTAATGAATTTCATTAATTTGACGTTGTGATATAATTCGGTGTAATTCAGTGGGAATTATAGCAGTGTTAAAGTGGTTATTAAATATCAAATCAAATTTCAATTTATTTTAGGAAATACCAAGTCAGTGTAAATACCAAATGTTGTGAATAAATATAAATAAGATTTAACTAAAGAAAGTAAGGAAAATTTGAATAAAAATATTTGTTTAACTACAATAAAAAAAGTAAATATTTTTTTCAAAATAGATTTATTTTATCAATGAAAGCAAAGTAATTCTTGGCTTTTTCGATTAAATACATTTTGGGAGATTCATTTTTGGAAACAGTGCCACGAAAAAATTAGTCTAACTTGTGTACAAAAATGCGGTATTTTTGAAATAATCTGCTATTAGCGATACAATATAGTTATATATAAATCAATAAATATATTGAAAAAATGATGGTTCATTATTAATAAAAAGATGAGAAAGCCAAAAAAAACGAAATATATTTCGAGGAAATTATACTCAACATCTTTGTTAAATGGTATATACGGAAACAATAATGATGTAGCTAAATAATCTCAATGAATTTGTTGCCGGTTTTATGCGTATTTTAGGGGATTGTAATTTAATTATCAATGTGATACATAAAACTCTGTCACACTTATTATTAAATTTTGTATATAAAATTTTAAAATCTTTTAAATCAGGTGTTCCTTAGCAAATTTTTCTATGCTCAATAATATTACTCTCAATCGTCTATGTTCCTGAACCCGTTTGCGATGATGACGGGAAATCCTGCCAAATATAAACACTAAATAATTAAATATAAAGTTTTTTTAAATTTACATAAATTTTGAAAAAATTTGTTGGAAGAAATAATTTAATCAGAAAAAAGAAAAAAGCAAATGATTTGTAAAATTTGTTAGGTCGAAATATTTTTTATTTCATTTTATGAATAAACACTTCAGAAATTGGCTTACATTGTAATTTATTTTAATTGTTTATATTGAATTCTAAAATATATTATTATTATTATTATTATTATTATTATTATTATTATTATTATTATTATTATTATTATTATTATTATTATTATTATTATTATTATTGTTATTATTATTATTATTATTATTATTATTATTATTATTATTATTATTATTATTATTATTATTATTATTATTATTATTATTGTTATTATTATTATTATTATTATTATTATTATTATTATTAATTAAAGTATTTAGTAAGAATTTTTAATATCAAAAGAAATATTAAATTATATATATATTTGACAGGTGCAAAAAAATATCACTTCAAAATGTGGCAACATAAATTATCCTTAAATATAATCAACATTATTATTGTAAAATTAATTAGTTTTATCAATTTTTGAACAAAATTGGTGAATATTTTACATATCATAGATTATGTTGATTTCACCGAAATCAATTACTGTAAATATTTAATTCAACTCCCCCTTTCCTTTAATGTTTTATTATAGTTTTTCTAAAATCGTCTTTGCAAATGTTATGCATAACTTGTAATATTTTTAATTATTTTTTATTGTATTTAATAAATATTTCTGTCTACCGAACCGCATCATATATTTTATGCATCTTTTAATAATACAAAAATGAATTAAAAATGATCATAATATAAACAAAAATTATTATCTAATATATAGTTGTAGTGAAGGGTAATGGAGGGTTTGTTAAATTTCATTAATGGAGTACAATAAAACAAAGAAAGGTTCAACATTTTCATTGAAATTTAAAAAAGCCCAGAACTCAAATAAAAACAAATCCGAATCAATTTGTTAGTAAACATTGAAATCTTTCCTATAAATATTTTTATTAAATTTTTTAACAATATAATTGTTAGGAGTTCCGCCTTTCGTATTTTGGTAATTTAATCTAGATTCCCTTAATAAATCCATAAATTTTATTTCAATCAAAAATTAACTATCTCTCTTTATTCTTCTTATTTAAACAAAATAAAATCACTTATTAAATAGTAAATAATATATAACAAGCATTTTGATCGAATTTAGAATTGAATAAGAAATCGCCTCCAAAATAATTATTCGAATAATGCATAGTTTGTTTTAATATTGAATAAGTTTGTGGGGAAAATGTTTATATAAGTTTGAAAGCCGATGAAAATGAATGCGATAATTGTAAGAAACATTTAATATTACCTTCTCTATTTTCACAAAAAACTGGTATAAACACTCTCAACCGGACTACTCGTCTTAATTAGTGACTCTCCAGTACTATATCACTTCATAAATGTGACATAAATAAAAAATAACAAATAGAACATCATCCATATTAATATGCTAATATTTTGTTTTCAAATATTTTTTTCCCTCTCAACATTCGTTAAACAAAGTATATTTTTTATTTTTATTGCTTAATTTTTATTAATTTTACTCCATTCCATGGAAATTTTTCACATAAAATAGTTCAAAGAATGTTCAACTAATTTTGTTTAATTGATCTACATATTACTTTTTTCGAAGCAGACAAAACATTTTATTTACTTTGATATCAATTAGTTAAAACAAAACCATGAAATTAAAATTTTTAAAGGTCGAAAATGATTCCTAAAATGCATATTACAAATATATTTGTATAATTACTGTAATTATTGGAGGAAATTTACAAATGACTGCGATCTTTTTTATTTTTTCATTTGGAATTATTTTGATGCATTTTTTACTCCAAAAAATTAAATGGAATATTTTGTTTGATATATAAATATTTCACTTTTTCTTAAATAAAGTTCGTTAAGCTTAAATGACCTTGTTTGTGGTCTTGTAAGTAATTTATTAAGTTTTCTATTTTGAAAGGAATAAAGAATAAAATTTGTAAAATAAGAGTTTTTATTATTTTTAATAATATATAAGAATGAAAGCACTGCCACTTATATGTCATATTAAGAAAAATGAGTAAACGTTCTAATAATAATAATAATAATAATAATAATAATAATAATAATAATAATAATAATAATAATAATAATAATAATATTAATGATAATAATAATAATAATAATAATAATAATAATAATAATAATAATAATAATAATAATAATAATAATAATAATAATAATAATAATAATAATAATAATAATAATAATAATAATAATAATAATATAAATAAATTTAAATAAATGAATCCGCTACCGACAAAAAACAAATGATTTTTATAGTTTATCAAAAAAAAATAATAATAATAATTATTGTCTGAATAGTTAAACAAAAAATAAAAAAAGAAAACAAAAAATAATTACAAAATAATGAAAATATTATATCATAATTGGACGTCTTGAAGTTTTTGTTTATTTTGGATTTAGTATTCCATTTTCAAAGACTTGCTACAACCAAAACCCAACAAATAAGTAAAACAAAAATGTCTATTTAGGAATATTATACAAATCTTTCAAATTCCTTTATCATTCATCGTGTTATCCTTTCGGAATTCCTGCTATAAATATGTACCACCAAGTTTAATTGGTTAGATTTTGTTTAAATGCTTACCAATTAGTTTTCTAATGCTTCAGTATAATGTACGCTCGTCTCCCAAGGACACATGTCATGATACGGTCAAATTTCTTTACTTTTTAATTATATAAGAATTGCAGTTGATTTTTGATGAAGAATATTTATTAATATTTATTTCAAATAAATATTAATAAATCTTTATTTTTGCCTTCAAGGGGCTTAAAATACTTTCAAAAAATCTTTCTAACTGAACATTGAAAAAAGCTGTACCAAAATATTTTGTATCCATTATAAAAAATAAAATTTTTTGATCTAAAGTTTGGCAAATATTTATATAAAAATTATTTAATTAAACAAAAGGTCAAAAATAAAATCAAAAATTAACGATGAAAATTTTATTAATTCAAACAAGAATCTCAATAACAATATTCAACCAAAATCTTCTCGAAGAAAATCTTTCGATTTAGTAACGTATAAATAAAAAATTCAACAATATGCATTCACAAAAATTTTTATAATAATATTAATTATAATAATAATTAATTAATTAAATTACATTCTCACAGTGGAGATTTTTATTTCTCCTAGAATTTGATGTAAGTTCTCTCAAATTGGAAATTAAAGATCAATTGACGAAACTTCTGAACGGTTTACAGAATCTAAAAAGGAAGACTTTTTTAATTGGATCTTTTACCTAATATGCAAAAGTCTATCATTAGAAGGGATTTTCAGAATCTTGAATATTCTAACTACTGAACATCGCACCTTAAAAAGAAAGGCAATAAATGCTATTATTTCATTGGGAGCAGGGACTTTTCTGATAATATCATTTTCCCAGTAAAATAATTATTAAAATTTTTAAAATTTGTTTATAATGTAAAATTATTTTTTCATATTTAAAATAATAACTTCTGTATACTGAATTATAATTTTTACCATAGAATTTTCTATTAAAAAATTAAAATAATAAATTATAAAATGAAAAAAAAATAAAAAAATTTTACGGAATTTATATTAATGTATGAAATTTTAATCAGAACTGTTTGATTATTCTGTAATAATATATTCTTTATTTGTTTTAATAGATAGATTGATTACTACATCAATTTGTGGATTTTGCCTAAATTGTTATGAAATTAATAATTGAAATAAAAATGCAACCGACAATGAAAAAATAATTTATAATAAAATTTTTTGACACTATTTAGGGGGTCCGCTTCCAAATTATTTGAAGGAAATGAAATATAAATAATCATTATATTTAAATTTTTTTCCATTTTTATTTGGTAAAAATAAATAACAGATAATTTTTCGTTTTTGAGGTTTGTCGCTATATCTACTACTGTTGCTTTTCGTTTGAAACTATCGTCATTATCAAGATTACAGATGGAGTAACTATTCTTAGGTTGTTACATTTCCCTGATATTTGAATCCAAAAACCTCAACGATAAAATATTTTTTTAAGAAAGTAATTGGAAGCTGAAAGAGCATTACATCTTAATTTTCTATTTTTGGTTCATCTCTGTTGTTTAAAGAAAAGAATTTAAAGGGGAAAACTTCTTTTTGTTAATGCTGAAATGGTAAGCCAAATTAAATGTAAATTTAACTACCATTTCACGATTTACCCACAAATAACCTTCTAAGAATCTTTGAAATATTGTTCAAAAACTCTAAGATTTTTATTTTACAGTTTTTATTGAGTCTTCAACAGCAGAACGCTAGTTACCATTTCAGAAGACCTCAAATTAAAATTTATTTTAATTTTATTTTTTAATTAAATTTTTCCCAAAATTAATCTTTTGTATGAAATCTTTGAGAAAAAATTAACCAACTTTCTAAAATTCATGAAATATTTGGCTTGACTTCTAAATGGATTTGAAATTAGTCTTATTCCGGTATAATTTTATTTACCATAAAAACTCTCCTTAATCCCCTGAAAGTAAATAAATTGCTTGGAAAAACATAAATATTTTTCACTTGACTTTCCCGAAATTCGGTGGGAAATAAATTACGACATCATTTTTTTTTTAGGAATAATTTAGATGGGTTTCATTGGAATTTATTACTGTAATTAATTTTTCTCATATTTTTTATAAAAGTTTTTTCGATCAAATTATATATTTATTTATTCATTGATTTCAAATTCTTAGCTGTCTCATGTCGTACGAAAATTGTTTATTTATTTATTTATTTTCAAATGTATTTTGATGGAACTAAGGAGCAGTAATTGCTGGGAGGGAGAAACCTTATTTTTAATTGCCAACTGGAAACTCTTGTGATTTCGAAATTATTTATGTCGTTACTGTAAGAGTACTTAAATTTTCTGACATCTCAGACAAATAATTTAATAGATATTATTTTCAATAGTTAATTATTATTATTATTATTATTATTATTATTATTATTATTATTATTATTATTATTATTATAATTATTATTATTATTATTATTATTATTATTATTATTATTATTATTATTATTATTATTATTATTATTATTATTATTATTATTATTATTATTATTAGTTATTTTCTTTCAATATTATATTCATATGCATTTAAAATCATTTATTTTATAAAATATTAAATTAGAATATATTTGAAGCCTAACTCTCAAAGGTTTTTAACAATTAGATAGTGACTGAAATTTTCTCCATTTTTACAGCTTACTCAAATTAAAACACAGGAAAATGTCTAATATTTTCAGAGAGGAAATAAATTATATTAATTTGTTCTGAAAATTTCTTTTTCTATAAAGTCTCGATTAATAATAAGGATTTTTTTTATACTAAATTTTATAGACAATTCTCTCTTAAAAATAATAAAAAATAAACGAGTCAGACTTTGTGACAAAATTTTCAGGTGAAATGAACAATATGCATAGGATAAAATGTTCATTATTTATATATGGATTTTGCGTTAATTAAAACAAGAACTTGAGACAAATGAAGATATGAATGAATTTTAAATAATGGAGATTTTCTGTCTCTTTCTCAGAATTAAGAATAGCATGAAAAAAATATATTATTATGTTATCGATATTTTGTTGATAAAATTTTTTATATATTTACAATGTGCAATTTTCAATGTGATTTATTGATTTTTAGATCAATTCAATATAGAAAATATGTAAATTATTGTTGAAATTTGTCACAAGTAGGCAATTATAATTTAGCAACGAAAGCAAAAAAATATTTCAAACACTTTGAAAGAGCGCAATCTAAGTTTTTTATTCAATTCATATGCAGTTTGTTGATCTAGTTTAATACAGTATTTTGTTTTATCTGAACATTTTGTTTTAAATCGAACAGCTCTATGTACCAAGTAAATGCCAAATTTTAGGTTTTCAAAATATATGTTTAAAAAACTATATATTTATAATGAAATTATTATTTTAAATTATTTATTATGAGAACATTTAAAGTTTTAACTGCAAAGCATAAAATTAAATGTTATAAAACAAACTGAATAAAATATGAACCATGTTATGACTGCCAAATGATACAATTTATTTTCAAAATGAATATTATAGAGTGTCTATGTAAAACTAGTAAACAGTATTATTTGAAATAAAATGAATTTTCTCAAAAAATTATGATGTACTTTATTAAATAATAATAATAATAATAATAATAATAATAATAATAATAATTTTCTCTTTTGTGTTGAACATAATTTAATGGAATTATCTACATTTAAGCACAAGAAGAAAGAATAAAACTAAACTTATAAAAAAAACTATATAAATATATATATATATATATATATATATATATATATATATATGTGTGTGTGTGTGTGTGTTAAGAAAAATATATTTTTAATTTATTGTCATTTTTAGGTCTAGTCTGTTGTTCGTTCGGATTGACGGCTTGTTTTAGGTTTAATTTACCGATGTTTATTTGAGAATTTCCCTTTGTTGATGTCGATTTTAATTGACAGAAAAGTGTAAATAAACCGAATAAAAAATCAAATTTCTGTTTAAGATACAAAATAATAAAGTTTTCACTTTGATATTTTTTTCATATAGTCTTTTAAATATTGTAATATGTCTATCATTTACATTTGATTTTTTTTATAATTTATTTTAATAGTTTATTTAGAAGATTGAAAGTGAGAAAACGATTAAATTCAATTTCATAAATTATAATTTTTATTTAGCTGTATTTCGTAAAATTTATTGATAAATTATTAATTGTTTTATTTACATACAATAGAACTAATAATAATAATAATAATAATAATAATAATAATAATAATAACATTAATAATAAAATATTTATTAACACTTTTTCTAACATGCGAATTAGATTTTAAAATATTAAAAATCATTTATTAGAATTGAATGAATAATTTTTGCTTTAAAAAATAATTTAAAAATTTTTATTTTTATTTCTTAAATTTATAATATTGGTAAATTTCATTTGAAAAATATTTTGGAAATTTGTTTAAATAAATATATTTGTTGACTACAGTTGAGTGACAGAAAATATCAATCAGAGAAAAAGAGGAGAAACTGAAAGTCTAATTAAATTTTGGTTATGAGTGATCAGGGCAGTTTTATCAGTCGAAATAGTTCATATTTTATAAATAAACATTGCGGAAATTGCTATAATTGATAGTTATTTAAATTTAATTTAAATAATAATAATATTTATAATTAAACTGAATTCGGCGTATTTTTGAATCAATTTATTTTAATTATAATAAATTAGATATTACGATTTTTTATTGAAATTAATTTCCTTTACTATATTTAAGCCTTGTATATTTTATCGAAAGCATAAATCTACAGATGAAAACTTTGGAATTCTATAAGAAAAGTGATTTTCTTTAAGGTGGAGTAAAAAAAACAGATGCCAACGCTATATGGAATAATCAGTAGTAAATGATATTTATAGCAAACAAACAAATACAAGTTGTAAATAAGGGCTAACAACAAAACACATGTCAAAACTGTAGTTTATTAATTTGGCGTTAATTCAAATATAAATTGAAATTTGGAATTTATTTTAGCTGTCTACAGGAAATTTTGATAGACGGATTCATGCTGATATTGAAATTAAAAATTTAATTTTACCTGATGCTGAGCGGGAATATTTTGTTTAAATTCTGGAAAATTATTATTTGATAGGTGAGGAAACTTTAAGTGATATCCTTGAGAAAATTACACATTTTAATGTAAAATGTAATTATTATAATTATCTCTCTGTGATAGTTCTTGTTTTCTAAATTCGATTATCATTTTTTCCGACTTAAAAAATTTTAGTTAATAAAAGATAATATTTTGTATTGCAGCAGTAATAAAATAGAATCTACATAATTGTTTTACCTTTGTCATATCTTATGTTAATTCTATATATTTAATGAGATATATTCCCGCACAAATGAAAAATTTAGTGATTATAGTTTTCACAAGTAATATGATTGTTAAATATATAATGAATTAATTGTTTTAATATTTTTTAAATTTTTAAAATTTATTTATTGTTTTAATTTCTAAAATTCACATTTCTCTATCAAATGATGAATAAATTAAAATTTTAAAATCTTTAACTGTAAATCAATCTGTAATTATTTTAGTTTTATTAAAATAATAATTAGTCAAAATTAAGTAATATTTAGCACAGGGAATTAATAGTATTAAAAATTTGCTAACATAAATTTATAAGTTATAATTAGTAATAATTTGATTTGATGCTTAATAGTCATGGTAACGGTAACTTAATTTGAATAATCATCTGGTTTCTAATGGATAACTAATGTTAATTGTACATAAAATTAAATTTTTCACTCTAACTAATTGAAGACATGTTTAAAGAATTTTGTATGGATAATATTTTAAATAATTAAATGTAATTTGTAATTAATACATTAAATATAAGCGCAATTTAAACACGTTATACAATATCTTATGGCAGATTAACTGTCATCATTACTTTTTATGTATTTTAATATATTGTTTGTGTTATAAAATTTTTACATTAACTTTTAAATTTATATTTCACTCATATTGTGCTCATTTATATTGTTCAACCCCTTCAATAGACAATGCTCTAGAACTCGAGTACAAAGATGACGGGAAGTCTCTCCGATGTATGTGGCATTACACCCATTACATTCAACCCGAGTTTGTGACTTATTAATGAACATATTGCTTACATTACACAAATTAGAAATCACCGTATTGTCCTAAATTTCAAACTAATTACTAATAATTTATTTTTAAAACCTTCCGAGTACGACAATACCAACACAAATTTATGTTCATTATTCTTATATATACTACTGATATTAATTAATTCAACAATAGTTATTCATTCATTAATCAAATTACAATCAGACATTTTCAAACTTAGATTCTTAGGATTTTTAATAAACAGTTTCTTTTATCATCAATAATAAAATTGATTTCGAATACTCAAGTTTTTCAAATAGCTCAATCTTTCTATTAATACTTATTACTGAATTTTCAAAAGTAATAGATAAAGACCGTGAACGATCAATCAACCCTTTCACTATATTGTCTTATACTTGTCCTTTAAATTTCCAATATCAAGCCGTCATTTTCTAATTTAAAATCAGTCCAAATATTTTCAGGGTTTGATTATTGGTTCCATTATCTTCATTTTATCTCTGTCAATCATTACGTAATGCAAAACCTTGGAGCGTTTGATATGTATAAAAAATGTCAGGAGTGCTCTCTAATAATAGTTATTTGACTCGTTTACATTGTTCTCCAATTTTGCTTTTTTTATATTTTCAAAAAAAATTATAAATGCGTTTTGGATAAAAAAGAATATATAAGACAAAATAAATTTATTTCTCAACTTGATCTTAATAATATGTTATCTTAGCACTGAATCTTCTTCTCCCAAAAAATTCTGTAAAGGATTTCACCATTTTTTTTGTGATTTCAGAATTAAAGTTAAATTCATACTTATTTTCGTCTCAATGACATCGTAAAGCTGAATTCTATTTTGCTATCAGTAAATGTCATTAGATTGCAAACTCTAAAAGAAAGCATAACTGAATCAGGTCAGAAGTTTTTAAAGGACTTAAGTTGAAAAAAGAAAGAGGCACACAATTTAAATAGAGTTTGCAAAGAAAAGAATTGGAGAAGGTTATAAACAAATTAAAGTTATCGATCGAAAATAATTTCAAGTTAAGGAAAAGCTAAAAGATTGAATCTACCGATCATTAAAATACGAAACAATAGACAAGTGGTTGTAATTCACAGTTGTCTTGTTAACGTGCTATTGCTCATGAAGAGTTATAATAAGCCCTCAAGTTGTAGTAGTATTGAATTACTGGTGTCGCTGAAAATTGGTAGTCAATTTGGTTAATAAATTAAAGTTTATACTATCTAGAACTCGATATCGTTGTTAAACAAGACACGCTTGGAGTCAGATCGATTACTGACAATATTAAATTTTATCGACAACCACAAAAAAATTGAAATATTGTAAATTTTTCCATATATCAGAAAAAGAAAAAATAAAAATATTTTTTACGATTTTGTTTTCTTTTGTAGAACTTACTGAAATTTAAAAAATAACATTTTTTGTTAGTTGCTTTAATGCTGCAATTTTATAAAACGCCCTCGCTTGAGAGGAAACTAGAAAATAGATAAGATTAATGGAATAATTCATCAAACCTTGATTAAGAGTCTTCGCTTAGTTGGAAATTATTTGGAGAAAAGAATGGTTATTTAAATGAGTTTGTGAAAACATAATAAGAGATTAGTTTCCCAGACATCTTTAGGCGTATAAAGTGAATTAAAAGAGCTCCGAGATTCATATAGTAATCGGCTGAAATTTAAACAAACAAAATTTCCAGAATTTTACATCAATTCGTTGTTATTATAAATCGCTAAGAAAGTCAATTAAAAATATTTTATAATAATAATAACTTTATTTTTACTATGAATCAGATGTTTTATTGATATTCACAAATTTTGCGGCACATCCTTTTCAAGTGATATTGATCATTTTATATTGATCCTTTTGGTTAAAAAGTAAAATTGACTTTTAGATTTTAGTTTCAGATTTTTTTTTAAAAAAATGTTTTATGTAATTTTACCAAGTGTTCATAATAATTACTGGTTTTGTTTTTGATAATTCATTGAGTCATGTTCTGAATAATCTATGAGTTTTTCCAATGTACGTTGCATTGCATTTTGTGCAAGTGAGAAGATGAACAATGTTTTTCGAAAAGCAAAAAAATTTGTTTGAATGATCAACAAAGGCAATCTAGTTGATAAAGGTCTGATGTTAGAGATTGTAGGGATTTACGTAGTTGTGATTTTATTTAAATTTATTATTATTATTATTATTATTATTATTATTATTATTATTATTATTTTTATTATTATTTTTATTATTATTATTTTTATTATTATTATTATTATTTTTATTATTATTATTTTTATTATTATTATTATTATTTTTATTATTATTATTATCGTTATTATTTATAGGCCGAATATTCAAAATATTTATAAGTTGAAAACTATTCTAATATTTCCATTTTTGTAAAATAAGTAAATAAATTCAACTAATCATTTATTTATAAGCAAACAAGAAATAATATTTATGAATGAAAAACATATTTTTTTATTTTTTTAATGTTAAAAATGGAATCGACCAAAGTTTAAAAACTCGAAAATATCAAAGAAATTATAATTTTGTTTAAATGGTAGATAAATTGTTTCTTGTAGTCGGTGATAAATTCTATAAGGATTTAATTCTGCCCATGAAACCACTTAACAACAGAATAATTCACATGATTAATTTGCTAAATTGCCCGTCAAAATAAGCATAGGATAAATTTTTCTAAAGAAGCATTATTTGTTTTTCTACACAGAGTCAATTATTGTATTGAATTAAATAGAGTCTGGGAAATATTAATATCTTTTTTTTTCAAGCAATATCTCCACGAGCTTTATCCACTTAATTGCTTTTTATGATATACAGAAATCTACGACAGAAACGTTTTTGTAAATTAATTTTTCCGATTCTTCTTTAAAATTTATATTTGAAATATTCGAAAAAAATTTACTTTTAAATTATTAATTGAATTCATAAAACTACATTAAACATTTTTTGTTTAAATTTCATTTTTACGCATAATTTATATATTAGAATTAAAATAACAAAAAAAATTCTTTTACTTCATATTGTTTTCTTTAATATCAACTGCCTAGTTATCACTTTTAGATATTAATAAAAATAAAGGTTGAACTCATTTGTTTGAACACATTTTTTAACCACTTGACTGGTAAATCCGTGCTAAGCAATTGGCAAAGAGTTTGTCATTTATTTTCGTTTAAATGTGCAATTAAAGTACTATAAGATATATAGCTTATTGGTAGAGCTGCACTTATGTCGATATTTAGTACAGATAGCAGTCAACATGTAGATCACCTCATTCTAGTGGTTAATTGAAAGAAACCAGACTGATAGTTTTTTGAATACCACCTAAGTGTTACAAAAGTACGCTTTTTGATCCATCATTGGCGTTTTATACTTAATTGGCACATTTTTCTATTTCATTCATCTCTTTCTTGAAATAGTTTCATAAAGATTCTGACATGATGAATATCTTCTTGATAAATACACAAAATGTTTAAATACGTAAGATTTTTTAATTTTAAAAATAAGGTAACTGCTAAAACAAAGTTTCTGTAGTAAGCATGAGTTACATTACATGAGCGAAACCTCATTGAACTATATCAAGTAAGTACTAGAGTTTTGTTTCATTATATAAATATATATAAAATAGCAGTTACGTTTCCCGGATTTCAGCTTGGGGGGAATAGAAAATTGAAAAATGGAAAAATATAAACAAATATTTTACACAAATAAAATACTCAAGTAAATATGTCAAGTATTTTTATTTTTTGGGGGAGAGAGGCGAATGCCCTTTATGCTACCCTCTGGCTACCTCCTTGTAAAAGAACATAAAAAAATATTCTGGGAAAATAATTTTGGAAAAGCCACACAATAATTAGATATTTATTGAACAAGATTTTATTTACATAAAATATGAAGAAAATAGAAAGTTCGGAAGTAAGCTTATTAAAATTAGAAAAGGTTGTCGTTAAGACTTACATGGAATTTTGAGTCTTTTCATTATATTCTTTTCTTGCATTATTTTCAGAAATCGAGTGTTGATAAGTATAAAGATACCTATACAGATTAAAAACTGATCTAAATCATTTTATATTTAATATTATTTAATAAATGCTTGAAAAATATTTATTCAAATGTTGTTTTAATTAATAAATACATCATCAATTTAATATGTCAGATAATTTCAGATAGTTGTATACGATCAAGATTCGGCATACGTCGATAGCGGTATAGAGTGCAGGGAAGGTTCACCAAACGACGCAATGAGGTTTGATATAACTGAAAACAATAGTGAAAGAACGAAAAAAATCAACATCTACCTTAATCAAGAAATTGACCGTGATCAGATCAACGGTGATCGACGATTTTCCGTAATTATTTGCAACGACATGGGAATAAATAATAGGTTAACAGCAACATTCACCGTTACGCTGACAGTTTTGGATGCCAATGACAATTCCCCGCAATTTACACTTACAGACTATGTTGTCAGAGTCAAAGAAAATTTGAAACCTCAATATCCACTGATAGATGTTATTATTATTATTATTATTATTATTATTATTATTATTATTATTATTATTATAAATATTAATATTGCCATTATTATTATTGTTATTTCCATTGTTAATAATAATAATAATAATAATAATAATAATAATAATAATAATAATAATAATAATAATAATAATAATAATAATAATAATAATAATAATAATAATAATAATAATAATAATAATAATAATAATAATAATAATAATAATAATAATAATAACTGTGCGAACTTAAGTATACTTTATTTATTAAAACAATTTAGTTATCAGTGAAAAAACCTGATAATATATTTGATAACACCCTTGAGAATTTAATGTTTGCCTTCATTCTATCAAAAATTTATGCCATCTTAGAGAATTGTAGAAATAAATTCAGGCATCAATGAAATAATTATTTCTCTTAATTATTTCTCTTTTAAATTTAATAATAATATTATATATATATAATATTATTATTAAATTTCCAGTATTTAGAGCTGTATTCAGGGCAGACTCAGAAGTCGGGACTTCGGGGATTTTTCCCAAGGCCCTGCGCTTTGGTATTCTCAATGAGAATTATGCTAACAACGTCTGTTTCAGTAGCTTCTGCCGAATGCAGGTTTTCCAAAAAAAGTTTACTAAAATTTATATAAGATCAACCATGCAACAACATTGGTTAAATGGGTTGGCTGTCTTGTCAATAGAGCATAAGAAAAACAAAACAAATAAATTTTGATGATATTTTTGAGGAATTAACAGTAAAAAATGTGTGTACGAAATAGGAATAAATATTATGTTTATGTATTTGTATTATTGTATATATTGAAGAAATAAATATTTCTATTAATAAATTGATAGAGTTATGTTCATGTATCATTTCTTCCTTTATCTGAATAGGCCCCAAAACCCACAGCCGGCCCTGGTTGTATCAATTATGGAATTGAGATCCTTCTTAAAAATTTGAAAATATAATTAATTTCAAAAGATATATATATATATATATATATATATATATATATATATATATATATATATATATATATATATATATATATATATATATATATATATATATAATATATACATCATGATAATACCGTTACTCAAATAAAAATTACTCTAAATATAGTCAAATGGTTATTCCAAAAATAGTGAAATAATCGCAAACCTTTCTGATTTGTTTCCGAATAAAAGCTTAAGTAAACATTTAAGGTTAAAGTATTTATTAGATTACAACATTACAAAATATGTAAACTTTGGAAGACTATTTAAAACGATGGTGAGAGAAATAATTAAACCCTTTATATCATTGTTATACATATTGAATTATGTTTTTTGTAAAATTACTATACAGAAATAATACAAAAATCGAGCGGGATACTTAAATTTCAGGCTATAAAATTATTCTAGCGCTGTTGCATTCTAATTCATGTTGTGTTCAATTGATGACAACACTAACAGATATGTTCATGCTTAGCTCGTGTTACCGTTTTGTACTAAATGGCGTTTTAACATTTTAAATATACAATTGGATATTACCACCAGTAGTCAATAAAACTTACATTTATTTATACCATTATTTAATTATATTAATTTTTATATTATCGTAACTTATATATTTATTTATAAATTAAAACAAGAGCTAGATTTTATGAAGGCGGCACGTTTCCCACCAAATTAGTTATTACGTATCTGCGTAAGGATAACGCATTTATAACGATATAAATTAGCTTTTGAAATTTTTATAAAATGATAATATATTCATTTTTGAAATTATTTATAAGTTGTCTACTAGTAATCGTATCAGAAATTTAGTGAAAAAATATCACATAAAAACAATATCGAATTTAATTATGAAATTAGATAAATAATTTTTTTTTACAAATTCATTAAAAATTTTTATATAATTTTGGTCCAATAAATAATAATTATTGAAACTAATCAAAAATTAATTTGATGGCATAATTATAATTTTATATTTTGAATTAAAAAAATTTCAAATTATCAAAAAGCAAAAAAAAACATTATAAAAATATAAATATTTATTCGGATTTCAATATTTGAAAATTTAATATTTTGAGAGTAATATTTAAACTTATTTTATAAATGTTTAGATCAGGGATCGGAAACCTTTTAGCTGTAGTGTGCCAAGCCACACCGTCAGCTAATTCAGGGTACCACCTTATTTTTTTACAAATAAGTAATGGTATATATTTGTCGCATTAAATAATACAGTTCTTTATGAAAGTAGTTTGATTGCAAAATTATCGTTTTAATACATTTAATTGAAAAACAAACACAGTAATACATATTTGTGATATTATTTGACGTTGTGTGGAAAATTGGTGTTTAATAAAGCAAAAAAATACCATTTCAATACCAATACAAATATATATTTTTATCTAATAATATTAGAGAACATATGTGAAACCGCTTTTAGCAGTATAAGAGACGCTATTACCTAGACCACTTTATAGTGGTGTATAAAGTGCCATTGACAACTCCACGAGTGCCAAATCTGGAACGTGTTCCATATGTTGCCGACCCCTGGTTAGATTATTATATTTCTCAGCAGTTATTATGAAGTACTATTTTGTCTTAATAGTTTTTTCTTAATATATTTTTATTTTTTGGCTAGTTTATATAATAAATTTTGTTAATATTGAAAACATATAATATTAAAACAATTAAATATTTAGGAATACCTAACGATATTTTAATTAAACCCAAATAAGATCCTAAGTAATGTCAGCATTCAATTATACCATAAACTGAAACATATATATACAATATATATACAAATTTATATGTATAAAAAATTCTAGACTTATAAATATATTATTAAAATTTTATAATTAAAACAGTCTTCAATATAGTTAATATACATTAAATTGTCGAGTTATTAAGTTATTTCGCTCAAAAGTCAAATATAAAATAATAAAACAAATATAAATCATTTTCATCCAATTGCATTAATTGAACAATCAGTAAATACAAAAGATTTTCTTTTATAAAGAATAAAGTATTTTTTTTCGAAGAATTTTATTGAAATTAAAATAAATCAACTAATAATAGAAGGATGAATTTTGATTTATTTAAATGGTAATTTTTCACAGGTTTCTGCAACAGATAAAGATGACGGGGTCAA
The DNA here is from genome assembly GCA_022537955.1 of Schmidtea mediterranea. Lineage (NCBI taxonomy): Eukaryota > Metazoa > Platyhelminthes > Tricladida > Dugesiidae > Schmidtea > Schmidtea mediterranea. The sequence continues at coordinate 218,618,642 of CM039680.1, forward strand.
TTCACAAATAAAATACTTCATATCGGATCATACGCATCAACAGTACTTTAAAATAGATGAAAATTCCGGCAAGATAATTGGTATTCAATCACTGGACCGTGAAAAGCAGGATTATTATCAAGTGAGAAGGTTTTTATCAACAGAAAATGAAGAAAAAAAAATACATAAATATGTCACTTAATAGAAATAATATAAAAATAAATTTAAAAAATTTAAAAAAATAAAGTTAAAATATTCAATAATCCAAATTGTTAGGAAATCCATTAAGTTATTTTATGTGAATTTGCTAAATTTTTCCTTTATTGATTTTTGAAAAATTAATTTTTAATTCTTTATGTGCATTAAAAATGTATTTGTAATTTTTTTCTTCAGCTCTTCTTTTATTCACGATTTATTCAGTGGCAGAGATGAGCTGTCTGTCAAACGCTGCCATTCCCTTTTGACTGACAATGATTTGCAAAACCCTTTGTCATACCATGGCAATTTTTATACAATTGTTTTTATCAACTTTAAAAAGAAATTTTAAAAAGTGTTTATAAGTAAATATTGTTATTATCATTATTATTAAGATTATTATTATTATTATTATTATTATTATTATTATTATTATTATTATTATTATTATTATTATTATTATTATTATTATTATTTTAATTTAAGTTTAATTGTTGTTTTTGATAAAGTTTTTGATATTATACTTTAGTTTAAAAATTAAAATAATTTTATAACAAAAAGAAAACTTTTAGGAAAAAAAATCAGAGTAGAATGGTGTTTATGTATTGAAGTTGTTTGTGGAGGGTTGTTGAATGGGGTTTTTTAAGTATTGAAAGTTTTTTATATAGTTTTCATAAACTTTTGAAAACTCAAAAACTGTATATTATTTTTCTCTAAATATTGTATTAAAATTCACAAAAAATATATTCTATGAAATAGAAGAAATAAACAGTTTTTAAAGAAAGGAAGTTATTAAAAATTTTATAAATTTTAAAATTCGATAAAAACGTAAAATATCTTATTAAAAAATTTTAAAAGAAAAATTTGAACCTATCAACAATCAAAAAATAAATTTTAAATGAAAATGAAAATCAGGACGTATTTGGGTATTGAAGATAATTATTCCGCAAGAAACTGGTAATATTTAATAATCGAAACTTTTTTCTACAATAAAATAATAACTTTACAGCAATGGCTTATTTGTTTATTCACTTATCTGATAAATTACTATTAATATTTTATTATTTTAATAATAAATAATCATATTATTATTATTATTATTATTATTATTATTATTATTATTATTATTATTATTATTATTATTATTAGTATTAGTATTAGTATTAGTATTAGTATTAGTATTAGTATAAAACGTTGATTCCTTGGTAGATGCATAAATTAATATAACAGATAAGTGAATTTTGTTTTCCAATAAATATTTTTTTCTGAAACAGAAAGAAATCATACGAAATACTGATTTTCAAGTTGGTTATTTGTTGAGATTGTTTCCATTTGAATAATTTACATTTCCAGAAGTATTATATTTTCTGTATCAGTTGGGAAATCGGGTTTACACTGTTATTTGCTGACAACAGAATTCACCCCCGTCGATAAATTGGTTATTTAATTGCACATAAGAATGTCAAATTTTAATATATAATTTTTGGCAACTTGTTTGAATGTCTGTTGAATGAGATATTCTTTAAGATTCGACTGTTTTTGAAATTTCTATAAATTTATTTGTTTACGATTAATAAAACTTAAAATGGCATTTTTCATGTATTTATTAAAATTGAATTTAGTACTATTTCCATATTCCAATAATAATTTTCTACTATTTTCCATTAATATGTCGGATTTTACATAATGCAGTTGTGAAAAGTTCAAACTTAATTCCAACCAAATACGAATTAAAAACACAAGATCTTGCGCGCTAATTCTGCAATTCTGATTGGCCTAAAAATCACAAGTGCTCAAGTTTGTGTGTGCACAAATTTTCATTATGTTGGAATGCATACTTAATTAAGGGTTTTACATTTGTTTTATAATCATTTTAAAAAAATACAAATTTTAATAATAAAAAATATTTAATTATGGTCTATTAGTATAAATCATACAAGATAAATAAAATAATAAAATTTAATCAGAAATTAATAGTGGTGTAAAATAATTAATATAATTTTCTAAAATAATCTCGGATTTATGGCAAAAGATCCAATGAACTTATAAAAAATGTTACAACTTAACACAGGCAAAGATTTATGAACGGATTTCTACAAATAGCAAATTTCGACTATTGAATTGTTAAGTTTTCGTCAATTTTTTTCAGGCCTCATCTTCGAATCATTTAAAATATTAAAAAATAATTAAAATTAATTAAAAGAATTAATTTTGATAATGATTTAATTAAAAAAAATCTGTCATCCATGGGCGTAGCTACCATATAGCAAGAGTAGCAAGGAACCTATAAGCCTATTAATTTTAAATAAACTTCATTACTTTAATTTATTCAGATAATATTATGCAAAATTGGATTTATGCATCCAAAACACTTCAGAAGAAAGACATTGATTTAACTGACGCTTCATGTGTGCTAAATCAAGTCTGTGAAAATATTCAAAACTTTAGAAAATCGTATTTAGAAAATTTTCAGAAATCTATACTGCTTTTATGTTGTTCTTGACACTTCCGGTTACAGTAGCTAGTGTTGAAAAGTCAATCAGCAAACTGAAAATTATAAAGGAGTACAAAATAAATTCAATTGGCCAAAGCAGGCTGCGAGATATTGCTTTGCTATCCATTGAGCATAAAGTAGCAGCAAAAATGAGTTACACCGAACTTATTCACGACTTTGCAAACGTAAAAAGCAAGAAAGAAAAATTTCTAGATTACATAATTACAATTGAAATTTAACAAATTTCAATCTTCGTTTCGTATATATTATTGAATTTCTAAAGGAAATAGATTAAAATAACGTAGTCGTAAACATTCATCAAAAATTAAATTATGAATAAATTATTTTTTATGACAAGTTTTGTTATTTTGTTAAACAAGTAAACTAAATAGGGACTGGGGGCTCATAGCAGGGGTCCACACACTGATTGTTGCCTATGGGCCCAAAATTTCTAGTTAAGCCACTGCTGTCATCCAAAAAAATATATTTAAAATAGTTTCTTTCTGAAGTCTAATATAAATATTAAACCACAAATCATTTATAATGTTTTATAGGCCACGAAAATCATATGTACCAAGAGCAAAAGTCAAACATACAACTCAAAATCCCAAAAATGGAAAAAAATCTTTTCCTAAAGTCACTAATGATCACTAATTAAAAAAATTGTTAATGTAAATATTTAGTTAGCTTTATGATGAATAGTTTTATTGGAGTGCAAAAATTGACCTATTATACTTCTCATACACGAACGAGATCTTTTAGGCTTTATTTAGAAACCCTTAGATCGAGAACGTATCCAATTGAGATTAAGCAGTAATATTATTGAACATAATAAGAAATGCAAGTTAAAAATAGAAATTTCTAATTTTAAAGTGTTATACAAAAACAAAAAGAAAAGTATTACCTATGAAGCCTTTGTGTTAAAATCATTTAACCCAAATATCAACATACAAAATTCATTATTAACGTACAAATTTTATGTAACAAATAATTATGTAATTACTGATAAACCTGCAAGTATAATCGTTTTTATTGAAATTGTTCAGTGTCTGATGATAACAGACGCGTTGATATGCATGCATTTATATTTTTACGCAACATAACAAATAATATGAAATAATATTTTAAAAAGATTTTAAAAATCAAATGAAAAAATTAAATATCTATTATATGAAAACAGATTGAAAATAAAAACGATATCAGAAAAATAAATTGAGAAATTACTAGACCATAAGCAAAATGAAATTGAATTGGAAATTAAGAATTTCTAAAAAGAATGAAACTTTAAAAAAAATGTAAATTGAAAGCAATTTTATCTGATTCGGATAATAGAAAATTAGTTAGAAAAATTACATTTGGAATAATTGTAATTTTATTTTATTGTGGCGTAGGCATAAATATTCTCGCCCCCTGCCTCTGTCCCCAAAAAAGAAATTTTAAAAAGAGATCTGTTGCAAGATTTATTTCAGATTTTAAAATTATATTCACCACTTAGTTTCTGTAACTAGTATATGATTTTTCTAGAAAATTTGAAGTTTAAGGTTTATTAGCCTGGTGCCATTATAACTTGTTACTTTGCAGATAAATCTGCAATGATAGAGTCCCTGTATGAATGGTTTCCACCAGGAATTGAGTATTGGAGGGATGTTGCTAATGTTTTGGTAAGGAGCCAACAAGTAATGAAAAACTCATGAATTTCCAAAGACAAACATGAGGTGTATTTTATTATGTATGTCCATATGAAATACTTCGTGACTTCTTTTGGTGCCACTCAAATAAGCATCTTTCAAAGAAGTAATCAGGGCCTTCTTGAGATATACGAAGCAAACTAAAAGAAAGTATAAAATAAGTAATGATTGGATCCTACAAGCTCATATTATTTCGTATATACATGTATCATAGATCTCTGGATATCCAGAGGTTTATGGATGGTATGTATAGTACATCATACATACCTTGAAAAATGATCAGGTGTGAGATGGTTCCTTTCACTGCAAAGAATACGGTTCATATTTGAGAAAGATCTCTCAACACTGGCTATACCAATTGAAAGAAGTAAAATTGTAGTGGCCAGCTTAGAGAAGTGAGGGAACATACATTTCAATGCAATGTCTGTAGACAGTTTGGCAAGAAATTCTGCTGCAGTCAGGTCTGGAACTGGTAAATTGCACAATATCCTCAACTCTTTATTTACCGTAGACTTTTCTATTCCAAACATTACAGTCAAGTCCGAGAAATCTGCTTTGCAATTCTCTTCCTGTAATAAAATATTGAATTACACTTTATAGCCTATAAATTCTGTTACATTTACCTTGAGATAATTTTGAAAGGTTACAAGGCTGGTAAACTTGTCTGAAAAACGGGATTGAATATTGTCTACAACAGAATTCCTGTAGAAATCCAGACTTTTGATTGTTTTGTGATGATAACTTTCTTTTAAGAAATTTGCCTTTCTCATTACACTGAGATACGATTAGCTTAACTTCCTCAAAAATGGGAGACATATCCATTTGGCTAATCTCAAGTTATAAATTGTTAAAAATATAGAATGCAATATCAGTGTAAGTCTGTAACAATACATAATGCTTCATTAAGAACATGCCTAATACCCACATACTGATTTACAGACAAAAAGCCAACTACATTCTTTTACTCAGATACAGCTATACCGATTCAAATGATTTAGACAGATTTGCCAAAGATATCAGCAAAGAGATCAACAAATTCAGTACAAATAGAGTATTTTCTTTGCGAAGTTCCAAAAGAATTCTGCCAGATGAACTTGACAAGTCTCATAATCACAAATATATGATTAGAATAATATTTGTATACAGTAATATGATTATAATATAGATTTGTATCGATAAGTATTATTTACCAGATTCAATGTGAATAGTCTACAAGGCCAAACTGAGATGTTGATATTGCTGAACAACCACTCTATTACTACCCTCATAATTCAACCAGCGTGTCTCTCCAGGCTGGACTAGTTTTCGTTGGGTCATCTCAACGGATTTTGCTGCTACTTGCAACACATGAAGCTTTTTAGGGTTCTTTGAAAAGTGTGTAAAGTTCATTGCATAGTGAGAGAACTGCTTTTATGGTTTTGGTTTTTGCTGCTCTAATGAGTGCAAATTGTAGCAAATGTGGTCTGCAGCGCACATACATCAATTCAGAGATCTCTGTTTTCAGATAACCATAAACACCTCCTGTGTTACCAGAAAAGCCTACAGAAAGAATTTTTGTCAGTGGATGAGGTTCAAGGAACTCTTCAAGCACCACAACCAAGTGCTCCTTCATTGTGAGAGCATTCGTAGATGGTACAACACAACTATAGAGATTAGCCATATGTTCACAATGGTTTCTTTAGATGCGTATGTGGCATGTTGTGGCAAGCTTCTCTTGAAGTTTGCAAAGTCAGGGTTTGTCACGCATTCAATAGTTACAATTGTAAGCCAGAGTGTGGTATGTTGTACTTCTTGCTTGATCAAGAAGTATGCCAGTGTAAACATTCTTTGGATATGCAGTGAGAATCCTTTATCCTCACCAATCTTCCTAGTATGAAGCAAATCATAAGTATTTGTATTACTTTTCTAGGATCTAAATGAAATAAAAGTTACAAAATCATTAATAAATGCATCACTGCATGATACTATATTATAAATACTGTAAGATAGGGTGATTTTGTAAATTTGCAAAAGGTTTTATCATCTATTGTTAACTATATATACAAGAATGCTTTAAAACCTTTGATCACAAAGAAAATTAACTTTCAAGAAAGGTTATTGTTGAAGTTTTGATAACTTCTTAAAAACATGGCTAAAGATAATTTACGAAATCACCCAACTTCACTGTAATATACAGTATGGTAAATGTAACTTGCCATACAAAACTTTTGCAGACTGTTTTTATCATGTTTCTCAGCATTCTCTCTAAGTCTGTTAGCATGTTATTTCGCTTTTGATCTTGAATCTTTGATCAAATCTTTCCCAAACTCATAAAATGACTGTAGGTAGAGATAAAATAATGTAGATAAGTATTACGTAGACATAGATTACATAATCATAAAAACCTGACACAAATAACTTTCTAGTTTGTTTCTAAGCCACGGGTGTGATTTTGAGCTAAGGGTAACAGTCGTAATAGACAATGAAGCAGTTTGTGGTTCATTCACATCTTTGAACTTTTTATGTGGAACTTGTTTGACAGTAGAATCATTAGTACTTAAATGTATAATAAAAGTTTAAAAAATACTTAATTAAATAACAAAAAATAATTAATTAAATAATAAATAAATAAATAAATTCTAAACGCAATAATCAGAACTTACCAGTTTTGAGAATCATGTGTTTCATTATCACAATCAGCATCAACACAATCAACATCAGGTGAAGTGTTCTTGGCAGTAAAAAAATTCGGATATCTGAATTTCATTTCATAAATCAAAGTTATGAGTTAGTGTTTTAATCAATTATAACAAACGATAAATAAGAAAAGATTATCGAGCTTACTCTTTTATCAGTTTATATTTTTAAACTTCACTGAAACATTTTTTTACTAGACATAAAAAAGTTACCATAAAATCATTAGCATAAGGATAATTTTTTTTGGGGGGGGGGGTGTTGTTTGGCTTTTTGGGGGGTGGGTGTTTCACCCCCAATGGAGGTGTAGCAGAAATCTTGCCGGTATGTTGACATATATCAGTGTTATTTTATTATGAAATTTTGAATTTTTATGTTTCTCATCAGTCGTTCTCAAAGTGGTTGATACCACTTCTTAGTAGGAGCTGAAACTTCTTAAAGTATCGGCGTAGATGAGCCTCAAGTTGAGGCCCTAAACAACTAAATTTGTTGGGAAATTATTGCAAATATACGGGGACAACTGTTTTAAAGGGAGTGTTTAAAAATATTTTGTCTTGGAAAGTAGGCGATGGTCACAAAGTCTCCTGATCAAAGTCTCAATAATAAACTGATAAGTGGTTAAATTCAAAGAAGATTCGGTTAGCTAAGTGTTTGACGCCAAAGTATGGCTAATAGATATGTTTCAACCAAACATTTAAGAAATTTTAACTATTCAGTTTTTTGTGTAAAACATTGTAAAAAATATTTTATTTCGACTTTTAAAACAACCGCTTGTTTTGTCAGGGGATTTCACTGACCTTGGTGAAAGCCTCAAATTATCGTTTTCAATTAATTAATTGAAAGCTGGACAGAACTTTAGAAATGGCATTTCAATTGAAATGCCAGTCAAAACTTTTCTTTAGTATTGTGACAGATAAAAAGATTTTTTTGTATTAAAAATAACCCCGTATTCCCATAGGAAACTCTCAATTAAAATTTCTACACTAATGTGTTATGTAAAAATTTTATTACGTATTAATTATGTATTAATTTTCATTATTTGTAATTAACAGTTGATGAAACTTTCAAGCTGTCATTATAATTGTCAGATTTCATCAAAACAATTTTAATATTCCACATGTCAAACCACTTCCTTCTAAAACCAATTTGCTCTTTAAAACAAAATTGCTGCGTATTGAGTTTAAAGTTGTGGGAAGAAAAACTGAAAAATAAAAAATAATATTTGAATAATATAATAATTTTTGAATTGACTATAAAATTATTATTAATAATAATAATAATAATAATAATAATAATAATTATTATTATTATAATAATAATAATAATTATAATAATAATAATAATAATAATAATATTATTATTATAAGGACTTTTTGTGTTTTTCACCTCTAAGTTTTTTTATTTTTCCTTATAAAAGACATTGTATTTTTGACAAAATTTGACTATGAATCAGATTTATTTATGGTATTCACGAATTTTCGTAGCAGCATCTTTTTCTTATTACCTTATTACCTTAGTCATAAATAAATCTGATTCATAGTTAAATTTTGTAGAAAATACAATGTCTTTTATAAATAAAAATAATAATAATAATAATAATAATATTGTTAAATAATTAATAAATCTGATTCATAGTCAAATTTTGTAGAAAATACAATGTCTTTTATAAGTAAAAATAATAATAATAATAATAATATTGTTAAATAATTAATAAATCTGATTCATAGTCAAATTTTGTAGAAAATACAATGTCTTTTATAAATAAAAATAATAATAATAATAATAATAATAATATTGTTATATAATTACATTTTTAAATTTAGGTCACAGTTGTAGCTACTGATCTCGCAATAAATGAAATAAGGCATACATCAACGGCTACTGTACATATTCATGTAATTGACGTCAATGATTGCGCTCCAAGAATAAATGAGTCTTTGAACACGTTTTCAGTGTATGAAAACCAGCCAATCGGAACAGTCATTGGAAAGCTTATAGCTACAGACTGTGATATCGGTCAAAATGGAAAATTTATTTTTACTCTTATTCCAAGTGCATTTTCTCATTATTTTGAGCTCTTGACTAATGGATCTCTTCTAACAAAAGTGTCCTTTGATCGAGAAAGTTTGGTAGGTTTAATATTTTAACATCTTATGTATTTTCTTAAAGGAAACAAATGAATATTTTTAATATATATATGTCTAAGTACAACACTTACTAGTGCGGTAAAAGTCTCAACTAACTAAAAGGAAATAGGACAATAATAAAAGAGGGAATTTAAGTATTTCTCACAATATAATTGATTTATAAATACAAATACTTCTTTCTGATACAGGAAATGTTATGGATAAAAAATATTGTCTTTCTATAAATGAAAAATGTAGTATAATAATAATAATAATAATAATAATAATAATAATAATAATAATAATAATAATAATAATAATAATAATAAAAATAATAAAAATAATAATAATAATAATAATAATAGTAATAATAATAACAATAATAGTAATAATAATAACAATAGTAATATTAATAATAAAAATGATGATAATAATAAAATTATAATAATTAGTAATAGTAAAATATTTGACATATTAAAATAACAGTTTCAAAATTTATAATAATAAAACAAATCAAAAATAACAACTCTTTAAGCTGATTAAATATTCATGCTTTTCTTCATTCAAACAATTGAATTATTATTTATTAAAACAACATAATAACAAGTCGATTTATTTTTTACATTTTCTTCAGTAGAATATGGAAAGAATTATAGAACAATAAAAACAGAAATCATAAACATTTGCCTTTTTGAGATAAATATTAATATATTCACAATTTATGTAATAAATAAAAATAAATGTTAACCCAATTAATATATCATAAAATCTGTTTTTATGATTTTATTGGTGTCATTTTTGGTTTCTAATAAATATTTACGACGCTCTTTTATTAGGTAACTATCAATCTGAATATAAATAAATATATAAATATGCATTAAAAAATTCTAATATTTCCACATAGTCTCCCTCGAACGTAATAGATTTCATTCAACGGTTTCAGGCTTTTTTATATCATTTGACAATTATAAATTGTTGAAGCCTACAAAATATGCATTTCTTTACCATTCTGCTTCTTAATTTTACTGAAATCGTCTACCTTTTTGAAAATGTATTGGATACATTTCAAATTTGTATTTCTATATTGAACAAAACCAAATGAAGCCATGGAAAACCTTGAAAATCTCGTGTTCCTAATTAGGAACTGTATGTTCTAACTGTAATAAATGGTAATGTTTTTACCGTCATTTGCGGGAAAGACTTTTAAATGCTTTTTGGTTTAATAATTTTAGTATATATCTAAAATTATTATAACTTATAACTATTATATAACTATATTATATATATATAAAAATGATGTCTATATATGTTAAATGTTATTGTGTTTTTATTTAATTGCTTTAATAGTTAATCAAAATATGGGTTTACTGTTATTTGAACAAGAGGTTATAGCAAATTATACTATTTCTCTTAATACTGCGCTAAGATCTAACTGAAAGATGATGGCTATCAACAAACTTAATGTTCTGTATGATGAGTTTATTGGAATGAAATTGTCTGGGAAAGATTTGAAAGATTATTTAATGAAAATCCTAATAGAACGAGGTTACATTTTTACAACAACATACTAAAGAAATGAAAAAGAATCGACGACAATTGAAAATTTTTGGAATATAAAGATACAATATAAACAAAATAAAATTATAATAATAGTATAGTACAATAATCAAATAAAATAAATAAACCTTAATAAAAACTTCACCACAATATATTAATAAGCATAACATAAAAAAATTGAAAATATTTAAGTGTATTAAAACAAAGAATAGATACTTTTTGCAAAATATTTAATAATTATATTTATGAGAATTAGTTAATGAATTATTACAAGGAAAGTGATAAAAAATGAGAATTGAAAGAAATTACAATTAGTCTATTGTCTATAATAAAAATTAATAAAAACAGAAATTAATTAATTAATTATACTTATCATGGTAAAAGGAATTAATTTACTGTCATTACTCGTCAGCATCATTAAACATATAATTTTCAATATGCTAATTTCTAGCTTCACTGTTAAAATTATGAAAATTACCGTTTTTTTCTCGTTTTAAATGATAATTTTTGTGAGTTTTCTCTCCTGTTATTTTTTGATTAATATAAATATTAAAAACTTTTAAAAAATTAAAGGACTAATTTTAAAAATTATAATTTAAAATAAGAAAATAAACTATTTCAACATTGAGATAAGAGATAATCTCTTAATAAATGTCTAAGGAAACATACATTAATTATGTCACCAATTTTTAGGCAATTTTTAACCCCCCTCCTCAATTGTCATACTTCACAACCCCTTTAACATAATTATGTCAAAAAAGTTTTAACCCCCTTGTACAAACTATTAATATTTTATAAGACTGGCTTGCATGTTTAAAATAGAAAACATAGAGATTAAAAGGACAATATATTTCATATACAAGAATTTTCAATGCCTTTAACGATCGAGGGGGCATATTATAAACTTTTAAAGTCTGGTTGAAGAAAAACGATGCAAATCTGTGAAAGTCAACCTGAGATTGATCTGATCCAATGGATTTATAGGTGATAATCTATAAATACGAAATTCTAATCGGTTTGCAACAATTTATATCATGGCATTTAATAATTTGTAAAAAGTGTCGACTTGTTCTTAAATGGTTTTTGCACCAATCTTGATCCTTCGCTCTCAAATTTTCTGCCTCAAGCACAGACACTTCTTCAATTGTTAGTCGGCCAGCTTTCTATCGGATCTACAATTATTTCCTATTTTATCAATAATAATATTTACTTACTTACCTGTAATTGATTGATTTTAAAATGTTGACGGATTTGTTTTTCTCAAAATTATTATTTTCAAAAATCTTTGTATGTCAACTTTCCTAACTTTTAATTCTGTATCTGATTCCACTTTAAAAATTATAAAAAAGTTTACGGATTCGAAATCAAAGTTAATATTAAATAAATAATTAGTTCCATTGGGCGTGGCATCGCAGTGAGTAAAGTTTTCCTAGGCACCGGACCTGACAACTGCTGACAGTTTGGTTTATCCATTCTTGATCTAATAATCAATGAAAATAAGTTATTTAAAATATTCTTTTATTTTATATGTTTTTAAACATTTTAAATTTTTAAATTATTTAATTAATTTAATAAATTAAATTACCAATATTTTTAATATTGTTAATTTTTTTTCACTCTAAAATGACTGTACCAAAAATTTGTGAATATCAATAAAACATCAATATCATTACTGACTCATAGTCAAACATTGAAATGAAAAGAAATCTGAGGTGAAAACCATAAGAAGTTTAGAATGAAAAAAAGTTATTCAATTTCTATTTTTCTATTGATTTTTTAAATTTCTAGTAAATTGTTTTCTTTAATGTCAAGAGCTCAACTGGGTTTCCTATTTATTTTCTCTTTTTTATTTTATTAAATTTATTATAGTAACATTGTTGACGTCAATATATTTTTAACTCCCACTCCCCCATGTCAAAATTTGTCAAATTTTGTCAACCCTCACCCCCTATTTTGCAGACATAATTTATTACGTCCTCTTAGTTCAAATAACAATGTAAGAATTGTGTGACAAGAAGTTTAAAAGGCATGAAATTTCAATACTATTACCTACTGTGTTTTTTGTATTTATTGTATTCATAGTTAAAACTGAAATTATATATAAATGCTATCTTCTCGAAAATTATTATTTAAACAAAATAAATAAAACACTAAAATAATATATTTCATCAGTAAAACTCAACTTTTAGCAATACCTTCTAAAAAGGATAAATTAACTAAATTAAGTAATTTAAATGGCGACTAAATAAATGGCCTACATAGGATAAAGTTTTTTAATAGAGAAAAGCAAATAAATTACAACTGTAATTCTAGATATACCAGAATAGAGAATTGTAATTAAAAGAAACTATTTATAACATAAATTACTAACATATTTTCCATATTTAGTATTAAAACCATATGACAAATTTTTCGACAAATTTTTTTTTTATTATTATTATTATTATTATTATTATTATTATTATTATAATTATTATTATTATTATTATTATTATTATTATTATTATTATTATTATTATTATTATATTATTATTATTATTATTATTATTATTATTATTATTATTATTATTATTATTATTATTATTATTATTATTATTATTATTATTATTATTATTATTATTATTATTATTATTATTATTATTATTATTATTATTATTATTATTATTATTATTATTATTGTTAAATTTAAATATATTTATTTATTACAACTGACACTTTTATGTATATATATATATAAAATAAAATATTTCTTCATTTAAAAAAACATTGAAACAATTGAAAGTTTAAACAACTTTCAATTGTTCTGATATTTTTCCATTGGGATAATTTGCAAAAATGAATTTAACCGCTGTAAATAATGGAAATCTGAATTAATCCTGACTGTAAATGCATGAATATCAATTTATAAAAATAATGAAAATATATTTTTCTCGCTTTTTCTTTCTTGATTGAATTGAATCTCTTTTAATTCAGCTTATATTTAGCAATTAAACAAGCGACATTTCATGGCTATTTCCCACTTTAAATAAATGGAAGAAAGATTGGAATCGTCTCAGCAGTAAATTGCGTTAAATAACGCCTAATTACAGTCATAAATGACTCGACTAACGAAAAAGAACAGAATATAAGACAATTAAATTCGAGAATATTTTGTTTTATTAAAGCTGATTGATGAATTACACAATTTATTTGAATGTTTCTTTAGATTTCTTTAACAATTTCGTGTTAAATTAAAATCAGTTTTAAATCAAATTTTAAATTTAAACAATAATTGACAATAATTTGATCATTAATTAAAATAAAATCATTTTTCTACAATATTTTATTGTTATGGATATTAAATTTTTTTTTAATTTACATTTGTCAAAGTTTTTATTTTTTTCGCTAAAACCTTAAAACAAATGAAAAAAATTATTTACCTCATAAAATTGCAATAATATTAATTATTGTCTAATAACATCGAATCCGATGTAAATATGCAAACAATAAAATTCAACAACATATTATGCCACTTATAAAGAAATCAGAAGTGAAATACAAAAAAAGTCTTTATAATATTTTTAAATATTTAAAGTGCTCAATGAATCTACTGAGCTGGTATGCTCTGTACACTTATACGAAGGACTTCCTGTTTTGAAAACCCTAACTTTCTTTCTGGGATCCTTTCATCAAAAGTAACCGTTGAACTGAATAATTTATTCGAATGAAATTTCATTTATACAGCTGGTGATCTATTTGATATAAATTACATATCTGACGTGCAGCATTCATTATTGGCAATTGTCGCATAAATCTATAGTTAAATCCAAATCAGTTTCATTATCTAATACCTCTATTTATTTTATAGCGTAAAATATCATAGAATCTTTTGTTTTGATTATTTCCCTAGATTCATTCAACTTAGTTTCAAAACAAAACAGAAAGATATTGCTGTAATAATTTAAAAAGAATTAAAAGCATACCAGAAGATTATTTAGGACAATAATAATAAATCCTGAAATGTAATTATCTTAAAAATATATATTTTAAATTTATCTTTCAATTTTCATGATGTTTTTTATGATTTTATAAGGACTTTTTTGTGTTTCACATCTGATTTCTTTATAAGTGACACAATATTTTCTACACAATTTGACTATGAATCTGATTTATTTAAGGTATTCACGAATTATCGGCAAGAGATTTTGATCATTACTTATTTATTTAAAGAAATAGGATAAAAATTTATCTATTTTGAATTTTTTTATATTGATTTTTTTGATTAAATTTGATTTTAATTAATTAAATTATCCCCCCAAAAAAAGAAATTTTCAAATTACATTAGTTTAATATTGATGGTTGGTTTGTGTTTATTGATAAAAAAAAATTCTGCGACTTGTCTTTGTAATGTGTTTTTGAACGCGTCTTGTAGTATTTGGCATTTTGTTTCGTGTATTAGTGGCGCTGAATTCTGTACTTTTTCCCACTGGCTTTGCTTTTAACATGTTCATTGAGTCGTGATCGGAATGTTCTATGTGTTTTTCCTATGTATATTGCGTCGCATTTCTTGCAAGTGATTTGGTATTCTATGTTTATAAAAAGCAAAAACATTTGGTAGGAGAACGCCACAAACAATCTTGATGAAAAAGGTCTGATGTTTGGTATTTTTAAGATTTTCGAAGTTGTAATTTCAAAGGTGCTGCGCTGCAGTGGCGAAGGTTGGACGAATATGTACAGGTAAATCTGTGTTGTGAATGAAAGAGCTGATTATATTGCATTCCTCATTGTTCAAGAAAAGGAAGCGTATGTATATTATTGGTTTGTAGTGTTTTTTTTGTGTGTTGTGACTTTTTGTATTATTTTTAGAGCTGTATTCATTTAAAAAATATTTCTCTATGAATTCTCTGAATCCATTTTGCAAAAAACGTGTTTTAAAATTCTCGAGGGTTTTTGGTTTTTTTGTTATGTCAGAACAGTTTCTCATTGCTCTTTTTCTTTCTCCTATGAATAATGCTATTTTTTGCTCGAGTGGAACCTGACTTTCCCAAGGGAGAATGTGTCCAATGTGCAGATTTTTAGTGAATAGATCTGTGTTAGAAGTGAGTGTGTCAGAAACTTGAGAGGAATTTATCAAGGTATCTAAAAAAGGAATTTTGCCTTCAGAGTTAGGCAGTTCAAGAGTGAATTGTATATTTGTGTTAGTAGCGTTTGCATGAGATAAGATGAGATTGAGAGGTATCGTGGAGACTATGAAAATGTCATCAATGTATCTTTTCCAGAATAGGAATTTATCCCTAAAAAAAGACCGAATCTTGTATTCTATATGATTCATATAGATAATGGCTAAAATTGGTGGAAAGTTGTTACCCATAGCTAAACCCTGAATTTTTTTGAACGGTTTTCCCCTTATTAAGACAGTGTCCGAGATTATGGCTAGTTTGATGATTTCGATGAAATATTTTTTATATTAGTCTGCGAAATCTGTTTCCTTTTTAAGAGTTTCAAAAAAGAATCCTTCGACAGTGAAGACATTGTTTTTTCCAGTGAGAGGTATGGATCCGTAGAGATTTGAAACGTCAAGAGATCCACAGAAATATTGTTGTTCTGGCTTTGTAGAAAGAGTAGGTTTGAGATTTCCGAAACAAAATGGTTTCTGTTTTTGAGATGACAAGAGACAAAGTTTAGAAGATTTTTAAGAATTTCAGCAAGAATTTTTGAAAGAGTTGTAGAAGGAGTGTCAACAACAGAAACAAGAGGTCTACCCTTTAATGGATCTTTGTGATCTTTAGGCAGCATGGTCATGTTGCTTGGTCAAGGTTCACTTCAGTTACATTTTAAAAGTAGGTCTCTTAGTTTGTTTTTTAACAAGGACAAAAAGTTATTTGTTGAATGTAATTTGAGAAGAAGCTGGTAAGATCATTTTTTTATTGGTATATAGTTAGCCAGAGGTTCGTTGAAGAGTGATTCGTAGTGATTCGTGTTAAGTCGGTTTGTTTTGTCGGATGGGAGGATTGTGAAATCTTTGCAGCTTTTTTTATATTAAGGGCGAGAGATTTCTGTTTTGAAAGATGTTTTTTCATGAGGTCAGTTTGTTTCTTGATAATGTTCTTGAGGTTATTTTCTAAATTTTTATTCTTGTTCTCGAGATCATTTTTGTTTTTGATTGAGTATTTGTGTAAACTAGAATATTTAAATTTATAAACTGAAAACCATACTTTATATATCCAATTATGGTGATTGATTAAAACAAAAAAAATATTCACAATATTAACAAAATAGATATTAAAACAAGTTACTAAAATAGATATGATATAAATGTATTTTTGCATAAGTGTTTCCAAATTTACTATTGAAAATGAATTTCCCATTTCATAAAATAATATTTATAAGTAACTTTTATTATTTGAAATCATTATTTAATTTTTATTGGTCATTAAATTAAACTTAATAAATAAGATTTATTAAGTGTTTTTAATTTTATTAAAATTATTATTGACCTAAATATAACTTTTCTATAACCTGTACTTAGGATTCTAATGAAAAAATTACGAAATTTATTTTTTAATTTAAATTTTGTTTAATTTAATAGAAAATATTAATAAGAAAATTCTGACAAAGTTGCTTAGTAAATTCAATTAAAAAACGAAATATGAACACCATAAGTAATATTTCAAACGATTATTCTGTCAAGAGCTGCGAAGAAATATGATTTATTATTATTTTTTCGGAACATTTAAGACCTGAAATTAATAATTTAGGCACATTACAGTTATGGAATGAATTTAATGGGGGAAAACCTAAAATAAATACAAAATTTATTACTGAAATAAAAAACAGAGTTAACGCAATAATTGAATATAAATATTATTTTCCGTATTTTATTATTTACATTAATGTTTTAAAATTCATTATAACAAATACAGCCAGATGTTTCTTGGTGAAGATATATAAAACCCGAAATTTAGCTTTCAAAATGGACATAAAATATACATAAATGATTTTGATATTTTTATTTAATACTACTACTACTACAACTAATAATAATAATAATAATAATAATAATAATAATAATAATAATAATAATAATAATAATAATAATAATAATAATAATAATATAATAATAATAATAATAATAATAATAATAATAATAATATAATGATAATAATAATAATAATAATAATAATAATAATAATAATAATAATAATAATAATAATAATAATAATAATAATAATAATAATAATAATAATAATAATAATAATAATAATAATAATAATAATAATAATAATAATAATAATATTAATAATAGTAGTAGTTAATAGATTTGAAGCTTATCCTATATATATATATATATATATATATATATATATATATATATATGACTTCAAAAGATCACAGAAAAGATTTCATGAATATATGAATATACTGCCTCATCGACATTGAAATTTTAAATCAGTTTGAATGATATTTGAATGTGAGTATGTATATATATATATATATATATATATATATATAAGGCACACAGAAAATGCTAGAAGGTTCTTTAAGGTCTCTAGAAGGTTCTAGAAGCTTCTAAAAAATTTTAAACACTTGAAAAGGTTCCCGGGAATTCTAGAAAACTCTAGAAGTTTTGATTTTCATAAAAACAGCCAGCGTTACCAGTGCATTTCAATTCAGTTACAAATATCAAGTGTTATAGGATCAAGTGTTGCGGCTATATAAATATCATTCATTTAGTTATGACTACTAGGTCGAAATCTGTTGTTCATTTAATTGTTCATTTAAACAGCGACATATGTTTTGAGTGTCTACTTTTATTTACACAAAATTAATAGAGTGACCAAGAAAGATGGTATTTCTGATGTCGTGCAAAGACTGTTGAGCATCTGAGAGAAAGCGCGTTTCTTTACGGCTGAAAAACGGGCTACCATTAATAGGTTGGAAGTACTTATTGACAAGTACCAAGAAGTTAAGAAGAATTATATAAGAGAGGGACAAGTTCTACGTGCAAAGGAAGCTGAGTTTGTTAGCTTCACATCAGCCATCTTTGACATCGAGACATCAATACTCTGATCAGAATTGAAGAAGAAAGGCTTTTCTTGCATGACCAGCGAACTGAACCCAAAAAGATGTAATGAGAACTGAAGACAAAAGATTTGCAAAGAAGAAACAGCAAGCTCAAAAACGGAAGACTAGTTTGTTTGATAGACTTGCACTTGAAAAGGGAAAATATGTTCTGTAATCATAACCATGCTGACCTCTCAGTTCCAAGCAGAAGTGATTGTTCAGAGAATGAAGACGACAAACAATTCTTTCCAGTGCCAATGACACAACGTTGCTTAAAAGCTATCGATGTCGTTTCGTCATTGATAGCCTCTGCTCTTGATAGCACTGAAATAAGTGGTAGACAGTTAGGTTACATTCTTGATGTGACAATAAATGGTGATGCAGAAGCAAAGGATTATGCTTTATCAAGGAGTAGGTGCGCAAAGAGCCAGAAAAAACATCAATCCAAAAAAGCAGCTGATATCAAAGAAAGCTTCCAAGTTGATGGTCCACTGGTAGTCCATTTTTAATGAGAAGTCCAGAGGAGGAAGAGCATGTCGCTATCCTCGTTTCTAGATTATCTGTTGAGAAGCCTTTGGGTGTGCCAAAAGTTAAACAAGGAACACGGAAATTTGTTTCAAAGGCAGCTGTAAATATTTTAAAGGATTGGTGATTGACAGTAAAGATGTTTGCGGTGTCTTTCGATACAACTGTGACAAATACAAGCCCTATCAATGGAACTATTATTGAAAAGAAATTGAGTAAGAAACTGCTTTGGTTAGCATGCAGACATCATATACTTGAGGTGATATGTGCAAAGTCTTAGAAAAACATTTGAAGGATGTGCTGGACCTGATAAGACAGGCAGAATTTAGTAAATGCCACGATGTTAGACTGGAGCAAAATCTCAGAAGAAGAAGTCATCACATTTTTTTAAATATCCTACATAAGAAAGACATCTCAAGATATTTTCCACGTAAAGATTAATCTCAATCATATCTTCCTGGGAAGAATAATCCTATTGGGGTTCATTTTCGTGTTACAGGAGCTTATCATCTTGCAAGGTGGATGTCTAAAATAATCTATATCATGAAGGTTTATCTCTTCCATCATCAATTCAAGGTAACTAAGCATAAAGACTGATCGATTGCAAAATTTGTTATCTTTGCATCTTTGGTTTATATTAAAGCTTGGATCTAGTGTCCCATTTCAGCAGACCCACTTCTGATTGATCTGGAGTTCATCAAGCCTCTTACTGATTATGGGGATATTTCTCCCTCCATTTTTGAGACTGCAATGAAAACTATTCGCCGACATCTCTGATACGTCAGTGTAGAACTCATTCCTCTTGTTCCATTTTCTCAACGTGTCTCAAAGGATGAGAAAAACAGCCTTGCAGCATGCTTGGGGCAACTCAGGGAAAAATCTTCTGATGAGTAAAAAGAAGAAAAGTGCATCAGCAGCACTAAGGATCCTTCATCACTTCATAATTGTGACGTTTTAAATCCAAGTAAACCACAAAACTAAAATGCCCATGATAAAAATCCAACATTAATTTTTTCTATTATAAAGTGAACCACGCTAATATATATAAATATTTTTTTTGACAATGAATCAGTAATGATATCGATGTTTAATTGCTATGAACACTGATTCATAGTCAATTAATAAAAAGATTTTTAAAGTCATTGCAAAATGAAAAGCAATCAGAGTTGAAAATCAAAAGAAGTTCTTATAACATCAATGTTTAATTAATATTCACGAATTTTCGGTACAGCCTTTTACAAGTTCCTATTATATTACCGGGTTACATAAATATGCATATTTTTATTTTCGCCGAAAAAGTATATATTCTTAAATTCCCAGCAATGATAAAACTATTCTATTTTAGTTCTACGTTATTATTTCTTATTTTATTAAAAATCATACCAAATTAATTTATTTTTCTCAAAGATATTTCTTATACGTTTTGATTTTGAAAGGAAATTCTTAAATTAAGTTACGGATAAATAAGAAGTAAATTTTTGACTGTGAATGACCAGTGTTTTTTAATTATAAATATTAAAAAAACATTTCTAAAAATATTAATTAATTAGTTAAATCACGAGGAAAATCATTTAATTATTTTAATAAATTAAATACTGTCGGTAACAAAATAGCTATTATTTATTAAAAAAAAATATCTAACATACTCAATGAAAAAATTGCGGAAATTGTCGGAAATCTCAATAATTTTGATGCTGAAATAAAGTTAAGAAATATTAATTAAACTCACAAAAATTTCAGAATTAAATTCTTCTGCTTCCTAATTATAGAGATCGATATAATAATTATAATTACTTTATTTTTATTACAAATAAATGTTATAATTTTTACAATAATAATAAAAATAATAATTATTACAATTTTTATTATTATTAAAAAGAGTCGAAAATATTTTTGATTTAATTTAAAACTATTTACAAACGATATATTTTACAAAAAATAATTTAGTGAGAATTTGTCGAGTAGTATCCCAATGATTTGATGGCTCTCAAATAATTTCCTAAAGATCTTTTTCAAAGACTTTCTATGAAAAAGCACGTTTTACGTTTCGAATTTGCTGTTGTAAATATATTTAGCTCTACTTAAATAATTTTAAGATCGACTTTCATTATATTTGTTCACAAGTCTACAAAGATGGCAGATATAATTCCCATTTTCTGATTTGATTTGATCTACATCTTAATTATAAAGGATCGCCAAAATGATATTTTATTTTCATTATTTTTGATAAAGAAATTTTTCACAGAAATTGTTTAATTTAATTAAAATATTGTAGAAATTCCATTAGAAATATTTGAGGTGCTAGAATGTTTTTGCAGCAATAATCCTTCATACTCTGAATAGCATACACCTCTGTTTTCTGTTGCGCAAGATTTGACAAAAAATTAAAGCAAAATCATTTATTTAAAAAGTTAAAAGAAAAGGAAAATATATAATTTAATACGTAAAGGTAGACGAAAAATTACATATTGTAATAATAATAATAATAATAATAATAATAATAATAATAATAATAATAATAATAATAATAATAATAATAATAATAATAATAATAATAATAATAATAATAATAATAGTATTAATAATAATAGTAATGATTATTATTGTTATTATTATTATTATTATTATTATTATTATTATTATTATTATTATTATTATTATTATTATTATTATTATTATTATTATTATTATTATTTTATTATTTGAAAAACCAATTAAATATATTGTCTTGCTATATATTTCGACTGTTTGTCAGTCAGTTTTATGCTAGAAATCACATTAGCAATAACCAAATAAAAATAAGCAACACAAACAAATTATTTAATAATAATCAATTATTCAAACTTTGCTTCTTTCTTTGATTAATTATTATCATTATTGCTTTAAGTTAGAATAATGTTAAAATCTCCAAAAGTTGACTTACTAATCAATTAAAACTTCGGGAAAATTAATTTTAATTTAGAAAACAAATTATGTGCAAAATAATAAAGATATTTTTTAGGAGCACATTAAGGTAATGTAATTTGTTTCTAACGAATTATAATTTAGTATAATTAATATTATTTTAAAAATAAAAAAAAGTATTGATGCTTTTTTGAAACCAATTAAATTTCTATTATTTCTAATTTTATAATTTATTTATTAATTTATTATTAAATATGAACTTAATAATAATTACAAAACAAAATAAAGTGTTAATTAAAAAATGATAAATTAATATAAGTTAGTTTTTGATTTATTTATTAGCAAATCAAACGCCTAAGAAAATAATTTAAATTTATCTTTTATTATAATTCTAGATGTTTTGGTAAATTTCAACCCAAAAGTTTTATGTGAAAAATTTTGAATCAGGTGTTGAAAGAATATATTATTTTTAATCAGATTTCCTGTTTATGTCTTTTCTCTTAAACGGTTTTTCTGCACGGTCCAATGTCACGAAATTGTTTGATTAATTCTCTTTTAATTTAATTCCTAATTATATGTGTTTTGTGAATATTTGGTGCTATTATTAATATTATTAATACAAGAACATTTAATATAATAATAATAATTATTATTATTATTATTATTAAACGCCACCGAAACATAACATAGACAATGTATTTCATCATCAAAAAAAAACCAACAGTCTATATAGATTTTAAATTGCTTATTCAAACAAAATCTTTTAAAAATGACAAACCAGATAATTTATTAAATTTTTTAAAAACATATTTTAATAAAAAATAAATTTTATTTTTCAAAACACTAAAAAGTTATTTAGATTTTAATTTAATAAACCTTTTCTATTAAATTTAATAATTTTTTACATTTTTAAATAACATCACTTTACTCATGCGTTTTTCACTGACATACAATCAATTTTTTCAGTGTACACTGATACCAAAATCTTGAAAACGAAAATGGCGGGTAGTCATTTCCATTTATGTGCTTTCTCAACCTTGACATATATAATCATAATCAAGAATCTAAACACAATATAAGCAGGATTTGAAATCCATTAATTGTGGCTTTTAAATCTGACTTAGACTATTTTTGGATCGTGCATATAAATTTAAATGTTATTGACTCTATGCCGCATAAATAGGATTGATGACCCATCATAAATTATGCTCAAATTATTTGATCACTGTAGACTAAGGGAATTGATTATTATTACATTTGGTAATTACAGATAGTTTATCATACAAGTTCATATACAATCAATGATTCATAATTTTTGATAAATTATTTATTTTATTTAGGATTTTAAATTGAGTTTTCATTGACTTAAAAAAATGTTAATAAAATAATTGTTTAATTAACTTACCATTTTTTAAAATTTTTATAAGTTGTTTTAATCAGTCATTTCTATATAGCTTGTTTATTTCCAACCTGTTGAAGAAAGTGAACCTGTCATATTTTATAGCAAAATTGATGTCCGAGTGACGTCTATAATATTTAAATTATGTTTAAGTTTTTGTTATTAATAATTATTATTATTAATTAACTTACAGTATTTATAAATATAAATTAAATTAATTTATGTTGAATAAATTTTTGAACAAAAGTCTTTTCTATTTTTAAACGTCAGTCGAATAAATTTAATGTACAGCTTTACATACTAAAATAGAATCACAAATTATATTTAGTTTCATTTACCAAAATACTTTTTGAATTTCTACTTTTTTGTTTTATTCTTTCAGTTTTGTACGTTTTTCAATTTTTTCAATTTGAAGAAATTCAATTGATTTAATAACATTCATTTTAATTCAAACAAATCTGAACGAATTTATTTGTATGTGTTAAAAGTTTCTGTAGATTTCTTATGTTCAGGGGCATTTATTTCCAAGGATCTGTCAAACTTTTACTTTCTGTTTTTCCATGATATATACAGCTGCAGAAGAGTGTTGAAGAAAGTTTTACATTTTTTAAATGTTTTAACTTTTATCCTTATTATAAAGATATTGTGACTCAAAAATGGCATGAGTACACTATGCAATCTCCATAGGGCGATTAAGAACCACACACAATTAACTTTAATTTTGAAGCGTTGTAAAATTCTATGTCGACTATTGTTTTATCGAGACTCACAAGTTTTGAAATATTGTCATAATTGTAATAGGGTACGGACTAAGACTAAATAAGCCCAAAATTAATTTGTCATTTGAGAATGGATTGAATATCATATGCATTTTACATAAGAAACAGCCGTTTGTAAACTAAAACCATGTTTAAAGTAATTTTTTGTTTTAACCCTTTGGATACCGGTGTGACATATTGGTCCATGTGACTTTGTGTCTTTGAAAGTATAAGCCACAGATCAAAGGCCTTTCCATCATTATTTAGAACTTATAATATCGAACATTTTGAGATATAAAACAAATTTTTTCATATTTTGATCGTCAGATAATTGAGTTACAAATTTGTAAATAGGCCTTTTTCAAAGTGAAAAACTTTGAAGTTGAAGGAAATAATTCATGAAACATAAATTATTAGATAGATAAACTATCGATCCAATATGGGATGTTATTTATGTCGGTAGTAAAACTTCATAGAAAATATAAGTAGAACCTGAGTATTTCTCAAAATAATAAAACATACTTTTGAATAACTTTGAATTTTTTTTTTATAAATTTGAATAATTTAGAAATCTCTGAACCAAATTTGCAAACGTCCACGTATTTCATCTTTACAAGATGAACTTTACTTGTATCAAAATGGAAGGACAAAAGGCATGTATTTATTCTGTCATCAATCCATTCACATATAATGGCTGACACTGGTAAACGAACTCGAACCAATGAAATCATAAGGAAACCACAGTGCATTATCGACTATGACATGAAAATGAGCACAATCAATATGTGAGACATATATCTTGCTGCATTCAACTCGTGCATAATATACAAGAAAAATACAAAATCAAGCATGTCACTGTATGATTTTAAAACAGAATAATATAAAACTATAAATGCTCGAAAAATATAAAACTGATGTTTCAGTTCTTGGTAGACCGTCATCTCAACTTAATCTTTCAAGAATGGTAGAAAGACACTTTACTATGATGGTGGTTCAAATGGTTAAAGAGGACAAAGAAAAAGATGTTTTGTTTGTTCGAAGGAAATGAAGCCAAAACTCTTTATAAATGTGAACAATGTGATGTTGGCTTGTACATTCCCACTTGTTTGAAAGCTTATCACACAAACCTTACTTACTATTATATATTATATATTATTTTTTTAAATTTTGTAGAATTTGTGATATATAAAAGCAAGATTTTTTATTTTTGATAAAATAATTTGAGAATTTAAAAGCAGAAATTTGTTTAAATAAAAATGGTTTATTCTAAATAGTTTACAGTTGAAGACTACCTGAAAAAGGCAGAAATTCTGTCGAAATATATTGTAGCTGAATTTATATTTTGGACTTGTGCTTTTCTTTAATTAATATAATATATACTTACTATTAATATTATATCAATAATATTGAACCAAAATATTCAACTATTTTAGGATTTTTTTTAACAATTTTTGAAAATAATTTTCTTTTAACCTAAAAGATTTTTCAAATTTTTTAAATGTGTAAAATGATTAACAAGAAGTTATCTTCCAAATAAATATAATTTGGTTGAAAAGAAATTCGGTACTCAAAAGGTTAATAATTATAATATTTATGACATTTTAATTAACTTTTGTTTTGTTTCTCAAATAGTAAATCATCCCAAATACCTGAAAGTTAACAATAAGATAATTCAAGAATGAAAACAATATGGTGAATTTAGAACGTAATTTTAAAAAATTGCAAATTTCAAACAGAATATTTATAAAAATTACGAAGAGCGAATAAACAAAGAAATTACTCACGTATTTATTTTGAAATTTTATAATAATTTTTAAAATGATAATTGGAGAATTATCGTATATATGAATTAGAGTGTATTTTAAATTTATGGGATTTTAAATTTTATTTGATGAATTAAAACAAAACGTCACAAATATGAAATATTTGTTTTTATAATACAGAATCGGAAGAAATAAACATATTTATTGATTTAATCCTAACGGAGGCAAAATATTAATTACAATAAATGCAATAAATGAAATAAATGCTAATAGTGAGCATTGGAAATATTTAAAATTAACCCAAAAATCACTAAAAAAGAGAATTTGTAAAACATCTATAGACTAAGTGTTACCAGGCCTTCTCAAATGTTATCTAAAAATGTTAATATTTCCTTTGGACTCGCAGTTATATTTATTCAAGTATTTCGGTTACAAGCAAATGTTGCTAAAATTTGCATTTAATAAAACAAACTTGATAGTTTTTTCAGTTTTTTCAGTTTATCTTAAAAGTTCTATAACTTTGCGGAAAACCTCCGAGTAAAAATGTCGAAAAGGACTTTAATTTACAAATGATGAGTTTAGAGTTCAATGAAACATCGCAAACAATCTTAAACACTACTTTTCTAAATGTTCATTTAAACGTTTAATGATGACTTTAATATGAGAAATATATATATATATATATATAAAATTGAAATCTGCAAATATGTAAAATAAATAAATTAAATGAACATAATTATTAAAATTCGTAAATAAAAAATAATTGATAGAAAAAAGTGGAGCTATTTTCTTTTTTCTTTAAAAATTTGAATTATTATTTTATATAATATTTGCTATATGTATATCAATATTTTTTCAAATTATTTTTTTATCTTAGATTACTTTAAATGAAAATATCAAAAAATTACAATAACCAATTAATAGTGAAAATTTAAAAAATATTTTAAAAATTATTTTTCGCATCAATAGATTTGGAAATAAAGTAAAAGTTGGGTTAAATTTTTTACTAAGAAAAACAAATTAATTTTTTCAAACCTTCAATAGCAGATTGATTTTCCCATATTTAACAGTCATATATATATATATATATATATATATATATATATATATATATATATATATATGGAAATGTAAAAGTGCACTTA
This sequence comes from Schmidtea mediterranea, assembly GCA_022537955.1. NCBI lineage: Eukaryota > Metazoa > Platyhelminthes > Tricladida > Dugesiidae > Schmidtea > Schmidtea mediterranea. Next base: position 218,645,891 of record CM039680.1, read on the forward strand.
AAATTGACTTTTTCTTTTTTACAAAATTTTCAGAAAAAAAATATATATTGACAATTTGAAATCGAAATGTTAAAAAAAAAGAAAAAAGTTTTATTTTTGGAATTTGACATGTTGCATTCAATTCAATATTTAGCATCAAACTATACAATAACTAAATATTTTTTTTAATAAATTATAGAATTCTAAATTTGTTGAGAATGTTAGAAAACGTTGAAGTAAAAATAATTTAATAACGGGTAAATGATTATAATTAATTGGGGTAGCAACTGGAATGGAATTGGAAACCTTTTTAGATTTCACAGAAATTAAATGTTCTAATTAATTATTGTAATATAGAAAACAACAAAAAAGATCATTTAAAAAGTAGAAACAAGGGCTAGCACTAATTAATTAAGGTAGTAGATGAAGAACATTTTGTTATTTATTTATTATATGATTATTTTCAGAAAGATGAGTTATTTCAACGAATTTGATGAAAAGTATTAATTAGCAAGGCTGTAAAAATAAAGATTGATTTCACATAAAATAAAAAATAACTATTATTGTAATTAAAATTATGGTAATTAAAACAATTGTGCATATAAGCAGAGGAGTGTGAAAAATCTGCCTTTGAATTAAGAATGATTACTATTTATCAGATAAATAAATAATAAAATAAGGCGTTGCTGTAAAGTTATTTTTTCATCAATATAATAATTACTTTGTAGTAAGGGTTTATTTTATTTTATTATTTACTTTGCTGATATTTTAATTTATGCTGCTACCAAGGAATCAACGTTTAATGCTTACTATTATAAGTAAAAAAGAAATAGAAAGTTTTTATGAGTAGACTTTAACTTCCTATTCCATTCACCATTTTGTAACAAGCCCCCCTTACTGTTGTATTTTATAAATTTATGTTGCAGTTGTATTTAAAATAAATCATATCTTGTAAAATTGCAGAATTAATAATAAACTAATATACTTTTGGAAGTTTTTATTTGATAAACTTAAACAAACGGAAAAAAGTTATTATTAAACATATATCTCATTCAACCAAACAAAGATCATTTTATTGCATAAACAAGGAGTAAGATTAATTGCATTTGCAATTAAAAATACTTTTGACTTAGTAAATATATTTCTGATATATTTCTAAAAATCAACTCGAAAATGTTTTCAGAGAAATACAGAATCATTTTCTACTTTGCATTAGTAAAAATGCAGTGCATGTTAAAAACCAATAAGAACAAAAAGAGATGTAGAAGAGTTTCTTTGACATTTTGCAGGTATTTTATTTTTTCCTTTCCATCGCATATGTTTAAACAACTACACGTGTTTTAATTTAACAACGACCTTGTGGACCCTTTGTAATAAAAAGCGATATTAAATTTTTTAATTAAAATTTACTGCTCACTATTAATACAATCTGGGTTTCAAGGCAAATTGTAATCACTGATCCATAAAACAAACAAATTCTATTCATTTGAATTAAGATTGAAAATTATTTACTTCCGCAAATTAAAACAAATTCTATTACAAACACCGAAATTGCTACTGATTGATGTCGACTATTAGTTCAAAGATAAATACTTTGTAAAAATATAATTTGATTATTTTTGTCTGAGCCCCAGATCATTGAAAACACTAGTTTTCTGTATATCGGCGAAACATTCTGTAATTTTCTTTTTTGTGTTGAACATAATTTAATGGAATTATCTACATTTAAGCACAAGAAGAAAGAATAAAACAAAATTTATAAAGAAAAACTATATATATATATATGTGTGTGTGTGTGTGTTAAGAAAAATATATTTTTAATTTATTGTCATTTTTAGGTCTAGTCTGTTGTTCGTTCGGATTGACGGCTTGTTTTAGGTTTTATTTACCGATGTTTATTTAAAAATTTCCCTTTGTTGATGTCGATCTAAATTGACAGAAAAGTGTAAATAAACCGAATAAAAAATCAAATTTCTGTTTAAGATACAAAATAATAAAGTTTTCACTTTGATATTTTTTTCATATAGTCTTTTAAATATTGTTATATGTCAATCATTTACATTTGATTTTTTTCCTTAAATATAATAATTTATTTAGAAGATTGGAAGGAAGAAAACGATTAAATTCAATTTCATAAATTATAATTTTTATTTAGCTGTATTTCGTAAAATTTAATGATAAATTATTAATTATTTTATTTACATAAAATAGAACTAATAATAATAATAATAATAATAATAATAATAATAATAATAATAATAATAATAATAATAATAATAATAATAATAATAATAATAATAATAATAATAATAATAATAATAATAATAATAATAATAATAATAATAATAATAATAATAATAATAATAATAATAATAATAATAATAATAATAATAATAATAATAATAATAATAATAAGAGAAAGAATTAATAAAAATATTTTATTTTTCAATTCACCTTTAAATTTTAATTCTTTTTAATAGCGATTCTACAATTATACATATTGTTATTTTTTTTAGAGTCAAGTGAAGTTTTCATTACGCATTACTGTTAGAGATATTGGAGAAGAAATCCATTTGTCAAGCAAAACTGCAGTTTGTATCAAAATCCTTGATGAAAATGATAATTCCCCAAAGATCAGTGTCATTCCTGATTTTATTGCTGCCTATAGTAAGTTCAACTGGATTGTTACTATCTTAATCTGATCTTTCCTTACCGAAAACAGATGTATATATATATATATATATATATATATATATATATAAATTAATATTTGAATGTAACTGAAAATTAACTAGTTATGACGAATACAATTCATTTTAACCTCAAAGGTCTTTCAAGGTTCTCACAATGTCAAATAATTACGTCAAGGTCACTAAAAACAGACTAATCGAATTGTTATTTTACAATTAAATTATTTATATTTTTTTATTTTGTTATTGTATTTTATACATTTTACACTTTAGTTATATAATTTTAATTACTCACTTTATTTAATTATTTTTATTTATTAGATTAAATTAATCCAAAATTTGTAATTATTTTTTTATATAGTTATTTTTATTATTAATAATTATTATTTATTTTAAGGACTTTTTTGTTTTCCACCTCTGATTTCTTTGTAAGTGACATAATATTTATTTATTTAAATTTATTTTATGTTTATTATTTATGTTTTTTATTTAATTATTATTATTCTATACTATTTTTTTAAAATATTTTAAGTAATAATATTATTTATATTAATTTGGTTCCATTTCAAAAATTATTAGGTTATTTTAGTATTTTTATTTTAATAAATATATAATATTTAAATAAATTAATAAATTATTTAATCAAATTCGAACTAAGTAATGAAATATTGCAATAAATTAATTAAGTATTTAATTATCAAAGTAATATCAAAGTAATAGTATCAAAGTAATACAATATTTTAACAAATTACGCCAAATTCATAAATTATATCACAAAGTTAAAAAAATATTCTAAAACAATAACAATTGCAATAAATTTAAACAAATTAATAAATGATTTCATCAAAATGCAATTATGTAATTATAAGTTTATTATAAAAAAATATGAAAATATTACTTATTTTTATTTTGCTATTGTTTTATCAAATTGTTCCAAAGTAATAAAATATTTTCAAGGGTTGCAAAAAATTAATGCATTTGGTCAAGTTGCAACAAAGCTAAGAAAGCTTTTGTAAAATTAAATTAAAATAAATATAAATAAAATAATTATAAAATGAATATAAAATATTTCAATGAATTACATTAAAATGATAAATTATTTCAAGTTTTAATATATATTTTATCAAAGTGCAACCTTGTTATAAAATATTCAAATGAATCGCGTCTAAATAGTAAAACATTGCTACAAAGTAAAAAAAAATATTATAGGGACTTGCAACATAAAAGATTTTTTTCAGTATTTTAAAAAGTAAATCACATCAGAGTTTTGAACTATTTCATCAAATCGCAACAAATAATAAAACTTTTCAGAAAAGAAAAAAGTAAATCGCATCAGGCTTATGAACTATTTCATCCAATTACAACAGCTATAAAATATTGTAGGGAATTGCATCTTAATGATAACTAATTTTTTCAATAACATGAGAATTGGTAGTTACTCAATATTTCGGTTGGATATAATCAACTTAAAGCTATCCAAAAAAAGTAGTAAAATTTATTATATAATTTAACATATATAATTTAACTATTTTTACAAGGTTTCAAAACTTTCTTGGGGAAAAGATAAACTTAATCAAAATCAAATAAGAAAATCCTTGAAAAGCACTAGTGATGCTTTCATAATCTATGTATAAAATAGTTTAATTTATAGAAATGTGTAAATCATTCATTCTCCTCAAACCTCCTGAGAATCGTTATTTGAAGGTGAACAAACACAACAACTAAGAATGTTTTGTAACAAATCTTTAAGGAAAATATAATTTTTTAATATTTATATTTGAATTGTTAAATTACCTATAAATTTCCAAATTTCATTTTTAGTCATTTATAACTCTATTATTATATTTTCTCAAGTTTGTGTATCTGTAAACAAAAATCGTGTATTTTGTTGACAAAAGAGTATTTATTCTGAATATTTTAGAAAGATAAGCCATTTCTATCGTATTTCTTCTGTTGATTTCAAAATTCCTAACTTTCTTCCAGCAATATCCATTGTTATATGTGTCAATATCTGACTTGCAAACATTAGGATAAAATATTATTGTCATTTGATTTTATTATTATTATTATTATTATTATTATTATTACTATTATTATTATTATTATTATTATTATTATTATTATTATTATTATTATTATTATTATTTTTATTTTTATTATTATTATTATTATTAATAATAATAATAATAATAATAATAATAATAATAATAATAATAATAATAATAATAATAATAATAATAATTTCATCGTTCAAGATTTAATAATAAATAAAATTTTATTGATAAAATATGGTTTCTGGCTATGAATAAATATTTATTAATTTGCTTGAGATTCAGCATTATGGGAATGCCTCAGAGAAACAAATGACATAATTTAAATGCGAATATTTGCAATAAATTTCGTATCTGAATAAAACAAATTATGTACAAGTACAAATAATAATTATAATTTTTTTCAAATGAACAATTCCGACACTTTACCGTTTTATGTAAATGCAATTAATTAAAATTTTAGTAAATTGCTTTAGTAAAACAAATATGCAATTTAATTATTTTTTGTTGCATCTTTGGAATGAAAACAGATTTGAATAATTATTATTAATATCATTATTTTTTGTTATTTTTATTATTATTATTATTATTATTATTATTATTATTATTATTATTATTATTATTATTATTATTATTATTATTATTATTATTATTATTATTTTATAAGGACTATTTTTTGTTTTTCACCTCTGATTCTTTTTATTTTTATTTATAAAAGACATTTTTTACAAAATCTGATTCATAGTCAAATTTTCTGAAAACCTAGAAAAAGATAATTTTATTTTGTCAGCACTTATAACATAATTTACAAAGATAAAATTACTTTCAAAGTCAATTAGAATATAATTGCGATAATTAACAGTAATTTTATTTTAACAATAAAATTTGAAATATTAAACAAAATATATTTCCATTATTTTCTTTGTTATCAATTGCTGGCGAGCGTACATTTAATCCTGAATCTTATAATAGCTGTGAAAGTTCGTGCGACTAGAAATATGTCTGCCTTCCTATCGAATTGTTCAACATTTACTCCAAACTTTGCAAAAATTAGTAGTTATCCAGCTGTTCCACTCGTCTTTAAATTGATACTCAGACCCATTATCTCACAAGACCATTATGTAACATTGGATAACTTCACATTTTTTGTAATCTTTGTACAGAATTAAGAGTGCTAATTTGGAAAATAAAAATCAAAAGTTCTTTTTAAAAATTTTAAAAACGTTTCTTATAATAAAGAACTAACATCTCAATTAAATAGTATATGTAATGTTTTTTTAATATTTATAATTGTTATTATTTTTATTTTTTACTTATTTTTCTCTCTCCTTTGAACCATTCCATCAAAGATTTCAACCATAAACATTCATCCGAAAACTTACTATACAAATAATGAAATAGATAAATAGAAATGATTGAAACTAAAATTAAAAATAAAATAAATGTTAATGAATTATGAATTTTTTAAGAACCTTTTTCTTTTAGTTTTAATAAAATTATTTAATTAAATTTTATCATTGTTATGATTACTTTAAATGTATATAAACAGGCACGCAGTGCATACACACACATACATACAAGCAACCCAGCTGTACCGATGCAGGTTTTAAATGAGATTCGGCTCAGCCCATCAATCCCTTTAACATAACATATTAATAACACAATATAACATTAATAATATATATATATATATATTGTTAATGTAACTCTCATTTGAAATTATGGTGTAATTTATAATGATTCTATTATTTTAAAAATATTAAAAGTAAAAGATATTATAGAATTAAACAAATATTATAATTTTGAAAATCACCTTAATAAAATTTTTGTAATATAAATTAAACAAAATTATAATTTATTTTCTTAAACAACCTATAAATAAAATATTTTGTTTTGGTTCTTTAATTCCACAACTAATAACATTATTAAAATCAACTTTCATTCTATTTGCAAAACAAAGGAATCTTTCAATTTTTATGAAATATGTTTGAAAAAAGAATATGAAAATATTGCTAATTTAAATCCAATATATTGCAATAAGTTTTACACCCAAAAAAAATAACAATAAATTATTGCAATAAATATATTGCAATAATTGCTATAAAAAATATTTTTTTCAGAATGTAACTTTAAGAATATTTATAGGAATTATTGAATTATGTATTAAGTTATTATAATCTTTAATGAAATTATTATAATTGTTTTCCCATTTTTATAAAGCACTGTGACCATAAATAAAAATAAATTTACATATTATTAAACCTTTCGAAGCTCTCAAGTGAATTTCCTGATGTTGGGCATCAAACTGCAATAAATGAATCTGAAAATACAATTCTTTCATCTTTTTATTATATATTTTTCGTCATGTAAATTATTTGATCATTTGAAATTTGTTTAATATTTTTTAAATTAGATCCCTTTTAATTACTATTTATCAAATGTAAATTTGAAAAAATTTTAGCATGTGCACCAGGTGAATTTAGGAAATTATTGATTTTAATAAACATAAAATGAAAGGTTTTATACATATATATTTAGACATCAGACATTTTAGATTATTTTGTTTATATTGGCTAAATGCGGAAATTACCCTACTATTTGAACTAGACTAAAAATTCTGTCATTTTTACATTATTTATACATTTCATAATTTATTTTCATTTCGAATAATGATTATTTGGTTTTGATTATAATCTTAAATTTACATTTTATGTAAAAAATTATGTAAAAAAATAATATTAACAATAATAATAATTAAATAAACAAGTATGGTAATGATTTAATTAGAAGAAAACTCAATCATGAAATGTGTTTTCTTCTAGTAATAATAATAATAATAATAATAATAATATACTCATTTACTTGTTTAACAATTAATTTATTTTGTTCCATTAAAAAAACAAATAATAATAAAAACGAATTATGGGAACACGTTTTCAAGCTATTAAGAAAACTATTATCAAATATGAAGGTTTCTAGATTTGAATCCACGAACCTTTAAAATAAAAGGATTCAATAGACTATTTGTAAGGTTGAAAACTTAAGTCAGTGATCATAACAATTTGAATACGACAATGGCATACGACAGGCGTGTCAAACTCGTTTACCACCAAGGATCACATTAAGCATTGCACATCAAGCCGCGGGCCGCACTGCAAAAACAAAACTCAACGTAAGAGTAACCATTTTTTATTATACTAAAATTTTAAAATAGCAATAATACAAAATACAATGTTACAAAATGAAGTATATAACAAATGCTGTCTTTTAATTAACTTTGGAATATAAATTAAATTGAAGAAAAAAATCATCGTATTCATTTTTTTGAAGATATTTGACAACGTTTTTCACTAACCAGATCTTCAAAATTCGCTGAATTTGTTGAGCTGCATTTATTTTTAAAATTGATTGCAAATGCTTGTCTGTTAATCTTAATCTTTCTGCAGTTTTATTGTTTTTTAATATTGAAAATAATTGTTCGCACAAATATGTGTTAGCAAACATTGATAATATACGCCTAATCGCATGCATTAGATTAGGAAATCTGTCGACCGTTAAATAATTGTAAAAATCTGGAATCCCAACTTATAATATTGAATCGTATTGAATTTCTAATTATTCCAATTGTAAAATGTCATCAACAGTTGTAACATCTATGGAAAAAGGAGAATTAAAAAGTTGAAATTGAGTTTTACATTATTTGAAATCCAAAAACCTTCTTTCAAATTCATTTACTTACAATTTAATTTGATTTGAATATTATAAAAATTTGAGATCCGGTGATTTTTATAAAAATGACTGGCAATATTCAAAGTGAGATAAATTTTCATTTTGTATCTGTTTTTGCCAAAGAATTAATTTTGTTTGAAAACATTGATATTATCAAATTACATAGTAACTACATGATGTTTGCCTTGTAGTTTAAGATTAAGCTGACTGAGTTGATTTGTAATGTCAACTGAAAAAGCCAGGTCCTTTATCCATTGATCATCTTTTATTATTCCACATTCATAATTTTTCAATTGTAAAAAAAATAATATTTCTTCTCGCAATTTGAAGAAACGCTTCAAAACTTTATAACTTGAAAGCCAACGAATTTCCGTGAAATACGGTAGATCGGTGAATTCATCTTGTATGTCTTTCTAGGAACTTGCTAAATTGACGATGATTAAGACCGCGTGCACGAATGTAATTCACAGTTTTAGTTACATCTTTTAGTACATGCTCGATTTTTTAAAACTTTGGAGCGCAGTTTTTGTTGATGAATAATGCAACAAAAATGTTGAACATAAGTATTACTTTGTTCTCTGCATTTTTCTTTTAATTTGAAATGACTCCTTTAACACTGCAAGTCATAGCAGGTGCACCGTCAGTTTCAAGACAAACTAGGTTTTTAACAATAAAAACATCCATTAGTTTCTTAAAAATATCAACTCCTGTAGTTGTATCGTACATAGTAACAATTTCTAAAAGCTCTTCACTTACTTTTAAGTTCACCTCACATTCACAAATAAAAATAACCAACTGTACATCCGAAAGATGGAATTGTTGATTTTAATTGTATTAGGTCGTGTAAAATGTTCCCGGGCAGCAGCAGCAAATGAATTTACAAAGCACTTTGCATACATGGAAGTTATAAATTAATAAACTCTTTTTACATGACCTAGTATATTACCATTGCTTGAATTCTTTTAATTTTGTACTGGAGTTTAAATTTAAATTTTACTCTATATTGAAATTGTAATCCAAAACTACCCGGGAACAATTTACACAACCTAGTATTTTTAAATTCTTTGCTATATCATCAATCCTGCTAGCAATGGTATTTCGAGTTGAGCTTATATTTTTGAATTTCTTTAATTGTTCAGGACACAATACTTCCATTGCTTTAATCGTGCATTCACGGATAAATTCGCCTTCAGTGAACGGTCTTGACTTTCTTGCAATTAAATCTGATTAGAAATAACTAATTTTATCTTCAAACAAGTTTATCTTCAACAGGTTTGGTAAATACACTTTGTTGTTTGTGAAGTGTCAATTTTTATTCTGACAATTTATCATCACGCAGTTTCGCAATATATTTTTCATAACTTTTGCTATGATATGTTTCGTAGTGTCTTCTAATATTCTTTGCAAATCCCAAAAGATTATCTACATATCAGACATATAATTTTATTTTGTCTTCCTTGTATACAAAAGTATTGTATCTCGCATTCTTCGATGTTCTTCTTAAATTGACCGATTTTTCTTCATACTGCTAGATGGTTTGAAAAATTCTTAATTGATTACAAAAGAAAAAATAGAAAAATAGTTAAAATTGATTAATGAATGCAAAAAAACCTCACACGTCAGGACACGTCAAAAGGTACTAACATGCGTTTGTTGAAGCAGTGCGTCACTAGAGTTACTCAAGCATTTCTGATGCTGTGCTGCTTCAGTCAAAAATAATCTTATTATTTACTAAGTATCTGATTACTTCATGTGCACATTCATGTAACCGCCTGTTAGGAGGCAAAATTTTATTTTGTCTTAACAAGATGAAATGTAGATGTAAATTTTTGAAATAAATATGGTAATTTACGAGTTATTTAAAAAAATGAAGGTTGATTAAAATGTTAAGTAATCATATTGGTAATCTATCTTATGGAGCCGCCGACAACATGTCGGAATTCATGTTTGAATAAATAAGGAGATTTATATTCACAAAATTTAATTTTTCCTCAAAATATGATCAAAGATGATTTCTCAAAATTAAACACCTGAAAATTATATCAATGCTAAAGGAGGATAGAGGATGATCTTATGTTTTGTGGTTCTCTTAAGGACTGGTTTTTAGAATGAATCTTTAAAAACGAATAATTCTTAATCTTATATAAATTTTATTCCCTTATTTTAAGATTACTCGGACAATAATACGACTGACTGCTCAATTACTGTTTCAAAAACGGAGTCAACAAATAGTCCAATTTTTCCTTTTACATTCTCTGACTTGGATGATGGTCCAAATGGTCAAGTGGCTTTCTCTATGAAAATATATCCCATTAGTTTAAAATCCAATCAGTTATTCTACTTGAATGTTACAGAAAAAGCTATAAAATTGAAAAGGTCCTGGCAACAATCAGATGGGAACAGATTTTTAGTAACCTTGATTGCCAAAGATAAAGGTTCACCTCCTCGTGAAACATCAAAAGTAAGAAATTGAATTGAATTTATTTAATCATATATTTCTTCAGGCCTGAAAAAACCTTTTTCATTTCAGTTGCAATTTTAGATGTATTATACACAAAACAGTTTTACTAAATATAAATTTTAAAACAAAGTTTCTAAATGTTAAAAGTAATTTTAATAAATTAAATTAAATTAAAAATTAAAAAGTTTGAATAATTTGTTTTAATTATTCATCTTCAAAATTTGACATTTTGACTTTTAACATAAAATTAGTACACCGCTAGAATTTCTTTTTGAACATTTAAATCATTTGTTTTATCTAGAGATCAATCAACCATTGTTTTCATAGAAACCAATTTTTCTAATTTATTTTAATTTATTTTATGATTTTTCTTATAAGGTCTTTTAGCTAAAAAAACGACCTTGAAATTTACTAGTGTTAATTAAGCTATAATGATAAAGTTATAATCAATTAATTTTCAAGTTTTAATCAGCGTTTATATTTAATATTTCAAAATAAAAATAGTATAAAAATATTATTTTTCATTTTTTTTCATTTGAACATAAAAATAATTTTGGATTTATAAATATTTATATACGAAGTGCGTGTGTGTTATGAAATTTGTAGAGCGCAACTGAGTCTCCTGTAAAAATGTTTCGTGACTTATGTGGTGTTTGTGTGTTTGTATAAATGATTTAAAAGATGAACACAATTTTACAGCTTAACAGGAAAGCCGATCAAAAAGTCTTCATTTTATTCACGTCATTCTTTTTTTGTGTCTTCTTATCATTTTAATATATTTATACAACCCCGCTTATGTTATGACTTAATCGGGTTCACTAACAGTTGACAAATATATATTTAACGGATGCGAGGCAGATTCAGTGCGTTTCACGGAACGCACTCAATAAAACCACAGCGTACCAATGAATAAATAAAAGAATAAAAATATAAGGATCTATGGAGAGTAGATTCGGATAGTTTAGTCTTATGAAAATGATTGAATAAATATTATGAAATATAAAAACAATTTAGTCAAAATTCAATATTCTTACAATAAAATAGTATTCATTTTCTATTAATTTGTTTTAGTCATTTCATGCTGAAAAAAATTATTATTTCAGCTTTTCATAGTCCATGTCTGCAGGCATCAATATTCGAGGGAAATCCATTAGAAAATGGCCAAAAACATTTTTTTAACAAATCCAAAAATTCCATAATCATACAATATTGTATTTTTCACAACGATTATCACATTCAGAAATTTTCTTTTTTTTTCTCAATTATTCATTTGAGTGTAAAATTAAATGCTACGGAAGTTTTCTTAAAAGAATTCATTTCTCTATCATTTGTTTTAATAGTGTCGACAATTTTTTCAATAACAATAATTTTATTTATTTATTTTTAGTTTGATATGGAAAATTAAATTCTTCACTATTTTTGTTTAATTTAAAAAGGAAAAAGTTCAAAAAGAGATTTTGATTGAATATGCTGAAAATGTGACAAAAAAGGACAAATGAATTGTTTCATTTAAATTTTCATAATTATTTTCTCTGAAGAAACTATGCAACATATATTTCTTTTATAATTGCAATATTGTTTAACATGAAACCTTTTTTGTTGTTTTGTTTTATTTACTAAAAACAAATCCTTTTTATAGACGAAAAATCATTACTGTAATTTTGCAAGTGAAATTAATCAAATTAATTATTTTTTATTTTTTCAGAAATTTATTTTATCAATGCTTTTGTAAATTATAATCTTTTTGAGTCTTTTCCGACTAATAATACTCCATTTAATATTATTTGCTTTTTAATAAGACTTTATTAAAGGCATTTAATTATACAGTCATCCCTCCTATAACGCGGTGAGTGCTTACCGCGTTCTATGGAAACCGTCTACCGCCTTGTATGGAAACCGAGCTATAAGAAACTCGGAATTAGTACAAATCACATCATTCATACCGCGTTATATGGAGACTAATAAATAATCCAACAAAAACAGAAAATATTTTTGTAAAATTATTTAATCTTTCAACACTCATCCTCGCTGTCAGATATGAGTCGCTTAACTCGTCTTCTTTTACTGGGAAAAATGATTTCCTCATTTGGTTCATCTTCACATTGGTTTTCGATTGTATCTTTTTTTCTAACTCTACTAAAATCTCTCTATAGAGAGCTAAGCAATTTCTTAACTCTCTTTTAAATTTTGCGCTGCTCACTATCAGTTCTAATTCTTAAACCAAATTTATATCTTTTTTCACATCTTTTAAATCCAGATTTGGCACTCATTTGTTTTCCTTACTTTCGTTTACCAATGCATTTGAGGTGGGTGCATCAATTAATTTCATCAGTTATTCCTCATCTAAAGTTTCTCCCTCGAGTACCAGTTCTCTTACCTGTTTTTTATCGATAAACTTGTGTATGTATGTTCTTCTTTGACCAAATTTTTATGTGTTCCAATTCTTTTTTTGAGTTTCAGGGCACTTTTTAGCACCAGATATGTTTAGAATTCTGATGATTTCTTGATGTCCTAAATTGTGTGTGTAGCAATTTTTCTAAATAATTTTTTAGTATGTTTTGTTTAAATTTTAGAAAATTATTTTATGGATTTGTAAAATTTTAACATTACAAATTATTTATAAAACATAAAAATAAAAATAAGATTAAAAAATGAATAATTGAGAAACTTTTAAATGAAATATCTAATAAAACATTTTTTTATTGTTATTATAATGTGTTAACTTAAAATATAATTAATATATTACAAAAACTTTACGAAATTACTTAAATAATTAAGTTGATTAATTGTAACAGAACAACATGACATTTCCAAGACACATAATATATGACTACAAATAGTATAAATAATAATAAAAGCAATTACACGATAACGACAATCAGTCGAAAATTTACGATACATTTCGATAATTTTTCAGTCATTACCAGATAGGATAGTAAAACTATGTATATTGTAGTATATATTTAAACAAATGATACAAATTTTATTCATTTTATATAAAAATACTTTAATAAAAATATTTAAAATTTTTCAATTTTTATGATTTAATTTCAACTAACCAATCTTTATTTCACAATACACTTGGAATAAAACACCCAGAACAATCAAAATATCAACAGTTCTACGCATAACTATATTAATTACATTACACGAATTAGAAACGATCTTATAATCTCAATTACCCAACTTATCTTAATTACTTACATAATCTGTAAACCCTCAGTATAATAATAATATTTTTATAGCCTTGAAACTTTAGACCTTTGTCAAATCCTTTGAATCTTTGGACTTACCAAAATTATGGTGATTATTTAAATTTTATTTTAGCCGAAAATATTCGAAATTTTGAAAATCTGACCAAAAACCATTGAAAGACCTTTTAAAAAATTCCCATTGAATAGAGATTATATATATAAGTTATATATATATATAGGTTATATATATAAGTTATATATGCTAAAAAGTAATTTATGTAACTATATAAGTATAGTAAAACAATAAAAAGCAAAAACATATGGATTTTATTTTAAGCAAAAATTTATACAAAATTTAGCACAGGAGTTTTTTTCTTTAAAATAAACAAAACATATACCATTTTAAATATCAGGACTTTTTACATTTTTTTGAAGATCTGACCATAAACGAAGCAAAGGTTTAGAGCTAATAATTTAATTAAAGATCATGATTTGTAAATTAAAAATTGTCCTTTTTGTAAATGTTGCTTTCAGAAGTTAATAATTTGGCAAAAACTGCTATTTTATCATTTGCAACTCCGAATATTATATGTAGGAAAATGAGTAAGGGTTCCCTCCTGGCGGTGAGCCAATTTGGTTGCAATATCAAATTCGGTCGTCTGCAACAATGTCGTATTTTTTATTTAATTATTGTAAATTTTTTTTTCTCAAATTAACTGACCAGTATTGCTGAAAATAATTATGTAAAAATATTTTCAAAATAAACTATTAAACCTAATGCATGTTATAAATACACCGGAAGTAGGTTTTCGAGTCATAAATATAATTCTTTTTTTATGACTGACAACATTTGAAGCCATCGAATACGTAGAATAAAGTAAATAAATCATGTAAATAAAATAAAGATTATATTTTAGGTATTTTTAAAACATCTTATGTTTCAATTTTTGAAGAAAATTGAATTAAATAGACATTTAATTTTTGTTTCTTTTTCTGAACCCGTATCAATTATGATTTGTTTGCTAACAAAAGCAGTGCAAATAATTTTTAACAACAATCTCATTTTATCAAATAATTTTGACACTTAAACTGATGGGAAAAATACAGTAAATAAAGAATATAAATTGTGACCAAAGACAAAACATAACTGACACATGGTATACACCTGACGCAAAACGGTCAATCATTTAATAAATAAAACAAAAGTTTTTATAGAATAATTTAAAAAAATAATTCAAATCCTATAATAATAATAATAATAATAATATTAATAATAATAATATTAATAATAATAATAATAATAATAATAATAATAATAATAATAATAATAATGATAATAAAAATATATCCAGACAATTGTTTCTTTCCATGAATTAATCATAAATTATTGTCAGTATTTGCTGAATTATACTTATATTTACAACTCATACTTTCTCTATTTCTGTCTTTCTAAAGAGGAAATAATTCTGTTTATATTAGACAAAATTAATATTCCGAGAATTTTCGAAAATAGAAAAAAAGGCTTTCTTTCATTTAATCTTTTTCAAAATATTCTTTTTTTGTTTCTATTGATAAGTAAAATGAGATTCCAATTATTAAAATATTGACGATGTAATTAATTTAAACAGATATATTGCAAATAAAAAAAATTGAAAGTAGAGCAAAAACGTCGTTAACAAAATAATGTTATCAAATAATTATAATAATTTTGCAAAAATGATTATACAGTTATTTAAATTTCAAAATCTTTTTATAAATTTACTCCAAATTCTGATTGATGTTTGAATGAAATCTGAGTGATATAATTAAAAATTATGTCTGCATTTCATTGGATACATGTTTGAGGATGATTGATGTTTTCAATTACGAAATCACTTATTGATTTGATGAAATTTGTTCTAATAAAAATAAATAATTATGTTTTAATGTTAATTTACATATTAAAATTTTAAATTCTGATAATAATTTTATTATTATTAAATAAAGGTAATCATGGTTCAATTCGCTGATATTCCGCCAAGATTAATAGATCAAAATATTTCGATGGGCTCATTTTCGAATGTCAAAATTAATGTTTTAATAATAATTATTCTTGTGACAATATCAACTGTACTGACTACAGCGTTAATTGGAGCGATCATTTGCATGTGGCAACCGTGCGGAAATAAACGTCAAAGCGCAAACTGTAGAAATGGAGTGATGCGTGATAACGCTAATGATAACCTCAGAATCAAAGGTTATCAAGATTCGTATTTAGTAACAAGCAGTATCATTGACTCTGTTGAAAATGATGAGACAGAATTTAAAACTTCGGTTAGCCATATTCAACAAAATGATTACTGCAAATCGGAACATCACTGGACTCATGAGGTACGTTAAAGTTACCAGTTACTATTAATTGTTTTGTATATTTTAATGCAAATAGAAGTATGCGGTGGTCTAAATTTGTAATTTTAGATATTTAGACAAAAACGTTAATGTTTACCATTTTGTTTTTTTTCTTTCTTTTCAATTGTGTTGTCTGTTGAGAGCAGGAAGATAAACATACTGGCAAATAAGAAATCAAAAAGAGATAAAGTTAAAATATTGAAATCATTGAAATAGCATTTCGTTCATCAACAATAATAAATTATCAATATTGATAATAAATATATAAATAAAAATAGCAAGTATATAATTATCAACCTTTTAGATGCGAGATGCGGATAAATTCGAATGAACGTCTACACCTCACAAGTGCGAAACTGCGTATTCATCCGAATACTATAAACATATAAACATAAAACAATCACAATTATATCTTTCACTTTTTTGACGGTTAATTGACACATTTCATGAATTTTGATGAAATTTAATCACGCACATAATTGTCACGATATATTTTTACAGTTTTTCTGTTATAATCGATTTAGATGTTGCTTATTTCCATTTTGCATGCTGATAAATGCTGTCGAAATTTATCGTAAAACATATGTTTGAGAGGTCTTTTATAAGAAATATTAATAATACTAAATCTTTCGTTCATTGTATTTACTCTCTTAATAAATGTCTATGAACTAGTTCAACTAAAATGAAAGATACCAAAAGCTCTAAGCCGTTTAAATTGTATTTTTTTAAAAATATTTTAAGTCGTCTCTTCAACAAATATTCTAGATAAATTTCTTTGATAGTCATTGATGTTAGTCACATTCTTTTTCAATAAAAATAACTCTTGATTAACTTCTATATTTAGGCTCTATATTTAGGATTTTGTACATTTGGTACAGTTATGAAATATTATTTTCATAAAATAAGCATGTGAACTATATTTATTGAAAAAATATATTTTTATTGTAATCAAATTATAAATATTTCTGTAAAACCTCTGAAACGTCTTATCACAGAAAGGATTTACCTCAATATTATATTTTTGATATATTTAAACAAAGAAAGTTGACTGGGTGAGATGAAGCCAATGTAAAAGTAATAATTAATAATAATAATAATAATAATAATAATAATAATAATAATAATAATAATAATAATAATAATAATAATTAATAAGAATAATAAGAATAATAAGAATAATAATAATTAATAATAATAATAATAGTAATAATAATACAGAATAGTAATAATGATTATTAATAATAAATTTGATTAATATTTTTAGAAAAGAAACTATTCTGTTAAAGTTTCAATGATTTCTAAACAAAAAAAAATATTAGAAGCAAAAAAAAATTCTACAGAAAAAGATGTACAATAAAGACAATTATATTAAAGGTAGTAGATGCTTGTATTGAGAAATATAAAGAAAAGGATCTTGATTAAGTTACTACCAAAATACATAAAATATGACAAGAGGAAGAGAAAGACATTCAAGCATTAATCATAATGGGTAAAAAATGGCTAATTTTCAAAGTTTCCAAGTGCAAGTTTAAATTATATAATATAACACACACACACACACACAAATATATATATAATGTATTAATCCTACTTTGCAATACTCCTGAGGAATTTCTATCGCATTAGGCGCGAAGGAGTTCAACTAAAATCAAATTAAATAAAATTCATAAATTTATTTATTTATATTTAAATTTATATATGTTATTTTTAAATCGGAAAATTCTCAGGCAAACCTATGAATGTCAAATGTGATTAAAACAGTCAACAAGAGCAGTCTGGGAAGAGAAATAAATTTTCTCTTATCAAAGTATCAGTCTGGATCTAGTGACATACAATTAAAATTTATAAATCATACAATTTTCAAAGGTTTGATAAAGACAAAAGTCATTTTCACTTTATTATCGAATTTAAAAATGATGAATTTTTAATTTGTTTTTTTTTCTATAAGCAACTGCACCTAACTTCATAGGCAAATTTCCATCCCCCACAGGAGATTGAATATATAAACTGACCGTATCTATATTTATAAAATTATTATTTATAAATAAAAGCTCTTAATATAAATAATAAATAAAAATCATGGAATCATCACCTGGATTAATTATAAATTCGGAATTTGTTTCAATTGACAAATTTTTGTTTTAAACAATTTATATTAAGTCTGTATTAAATTATCACACTCATTTTTTGTTAAGTGTATAAAGAAATAAAAAGAAACACATTCGATTTCAAGGAACATAGAGGTGTTTTATTCGGGACTCGCATTTTGTAATTCAAGTTTTAATTATACACTTGTTTTTATTTTAACCACTGATTTCTTTTCATTTTCTAATGATATTATTTTTATTAAATATATATATATATATATATATATATATATATGTGTGTGTGTGTGTGTTTGTAAATGTTACAGTTATATTTTTAACATGAAATTTCAATCCATCTTTTTTTGAAGTATTTGTTTTGACTATTTAATATTTTAATATTATTTGGCTAATCACTACACCCTATAAATTAAAAATACAATAAATCCGTCATAATTACTAACCATAAAAACAAAAAACAAATAAAAATTGTCCCAAACATTTGAGTCATTATAGTAAAATATTGTTTTCCAATGCCAAAACTCCATATTTGATAAATTGTGAAAATGAAAAAAAAGAATTGTTTTGAATATTATCGTGCTAGTCACATTTTCTTCGAAATTTGTTACAATTATGCTTTTTTTCTGATTTCATGTTTTATTGATATTTCATTTATTTTCATTTTGACAAAATATCAAAAAATTAATTCCAAACTTTAATTTTATCAAAAGTTATTTATTAATAATTTTTTCGTGTTGTTTTACTAATCATAACAAACTCAGAATATTGCTGATTTCATGTCTGAATTTTCAAAAACAAAATGGTTTACCTGAACAAAGTAATTAAAATTAAATTTCCCAAAATTTTAAAGAGTAGTTGTTATAAAATTCAAACGTACAAAATATCTCTAAAAAATATCTCACATTTGACACTAAACATATAATTACAATGATCAAATTACGAGTAATGTTACCATTACTTTGGGAGTCTGACATCCGTTTTGATAATGAGAAAATATCCACTTTGTGTTTTTTTTATCATTTATTATGTATTTTTGCGAATATTTTACAATATATTTGTCGTTGAAATGACAAATTAATTCACCGTATTTTTATAGTCACTTTGTTTACTTTCAAACTGAAAAGACAGATGATTGTTTTTATTATTACAAAAAAATAAAATAAATCAATATATTTGTTTAAAAAAATTAATAAAAACTTTTGGCACCTTTCAAGTGTTTTGATTTAAAAAAAAGAAATATTAATCTATTTTTAACTAATAATAAAAAATGACATTGTTTAAGTCAGGTTATATTTTGAATTATTAAAGATTTTTTGTTTCAGTTAATCACATTTTATTGTGATGTAATTACAATGGAATATTTGATTGCTTTGACCAGAATAATATATTAATCATAATAATTATTCTGTATGATTGTGTGCATGCTTAACTATTTAACTTATTAAACGTGAAAATGATTGAATAATTATTATAAATTGAGACCTACTCAATTTCCTGGTGGATATTTTAGGCACCCTTTATAAATTACGTTTCCTGCTTTCTACAACCGTTCCATGAAGACTCATTATTATGTTTTACACATACGATATGTTAATGACGAAAGCCTGGTCATCAGATTATGCTATAGTTTACTGTATAGTCCACTTGCGTAACTATTATATAGACATATTTTTGTAATATTATTATTTTATCGGGGTTACATTTTTAATAAAAAGTGTTAAACCTTTTTTTAAATAAATTATTTATATGTATAATCTTGTCATTAAAACTTTAAATTTTAAACAAATAAAAAATATAATATTTTCTACAAAATTTGACTACGAATCAGATTTATTTAAGGTATTCACGAATTTTCGGCACAGCCTTTTTCAAGTGATTTCGATCGAAATATATAAAGAAATCATAGGTGAAAACCAAAAAAAAGTCCTTATAAATAAAAAATACCATTTTTTAATAGTATTATTATATAATTTTTTACACCTTAATAAACCTAGTCACTATTTTTAATTTTTTATTAAATAATTATTAGTTTGGATATTATATATATATATATATATATATATATATTAATGAATATTATGAATTGGAAAGGACTTTTAGGATTTTCTACGGATTTCTTTTTGTGTAGCAATGGGTTTTTTGTTGGGAGTTAATTACTAAAATATTCTTTGATATTATGGAATAAAATATAAATTTAAAAGTTAATAACAGTGCCGTGCTGTAACTTTTGGGGGTCATGTGCAGACAATAAAAAACATTTTTTTAATTATATTGAATTCATTGTTGATTTTAATTAAAAAATAACACAAAGCAATCATAAAGCAATCTTTCGGCTATCCTGCTGACAAATTTATTAATTATTCATTGTAACAATTTTTTTGGCTGTTGCATTTTCAATCGACAATATTGCAGTAACATAAAAACAACTAAAATTTTAGGTAAATTTGTTTCAAATTAAATCGTAGCCAACTAGATTTGTTTGAAAGCTAAGCGAATTTTAAATTCTATATTTGTTTTTCTTTCATTTCGTGGTATTTTTTGCTACTAGAAAAGTTTTTCTAATGTATTTAATATTTGGAGCCCTTCAAAAATAAAGGACCCAGTGCGATTGCACTTGCGATAGTATGGTACTGATTGATAATTAATTAAAATATAAATGCATTATTTTCATAAAATATGAACTGATTGTTTACTCTAATATTTCGCCGCATTTAATAAAATCAGATAAACTATTTAAATGGAATGTCTTTTTTTCGTAATAATCTGATTTTTTTTGAAATTTCATTTCCCATGAGGTTATTCTCATCTTTCCGATGGTTGTTTGGTTGAAGGACAAAGATGATATTGGGGAAAGACTGTATTTCTCTTGTTTAAATGGTTTAATGTTTTACATTTATCTACATTTTCTTTTTTCATTCTACTTTTTGACTTTCAAACAGTTCTCAAATTAGCATGCCATTTTCACATCATTTATTTGAAATCATAAATTAAATATGTTACAAATCTGTTGGTCTTGCTTTTACATCATTTGAATTGACAACTTGATAAGAGAACGTTTGAATGGAAAGGATCTGGAAAGAGATTTTTTGAAAATACGATAATTTGATATTATATATAGAAAGCACTCAAGTTTAATCAAAAATATAAAAAATATAAAAAAAGACAGCTTATTTAGAATGTCCATTTAGCAGTATACTAAGTCAACTTCTCGTCAATACTCCGTCAATGTCAAAGTCAAGGTCATTTTATGGAATTGTTATTAGTAGTTTGGTTTGGCAAATTTAGCACATCCATTAAAATTATGTAATAATAAGTTCAAAACTTTATTTCAAAAAATTTACAATAATCCAATATCTAAAGCTGGTTTTTATGATAAATATTTTTAGTATTTATTTTGAGGATATTTTAGTAAGTATGAAAAAGGAATATTAATACACAAAAATTCAATAAATATTCTATATTTTTAAATTACAAACCTTCCTAAATGTTAATTTTACAATCTAGCAATTTCATCATTTCCCAATTTAACTTTAAACTTATTTAAATTTATTATTATAATTTCATTAAAGTTCGTTACATATTTTTAACACGAGAAATAACTTTTCTATTTAATTATATTTACAATAGCTATTTTGAATTTTTGTATTAATGAAGTCGAGGTCTTGAATTTTTGTCTTTGAACAAAGTCGGATTTTGATCAAAGAAAAACAATTAACCGCTAATTTTGGATATATAAGCCAATTTTAGTGTCAAAGTTTATGATTAAAATTCAAGTTAACATTATAAGTAAAATAAATTGTGCAGTATATGTGTGTGTTAGTATGCAACAAGCATTACTAGCATCGAAAAAATTAGTTACTTGCTTCTTTTTGTAGTAAACATCTAGAGACTTAATTTTTAAGTTTATAATAGTTTAAATTTTTCCCACTTTGTATATATATTAGATTTTAATTTTTTTACTTTATTAGATAGACGAAACTGGTAGGCCTATAAACTACTACACTTTGCCACCTCAATTACTGGCGTGCACCACCACTACATCCCATGAGGAACAGCGTTCAGACAGTGGCCGAGGGGCCAGTGACGAAGACAATCCTCATTATAATTCCAATTCTGATGTATTCCAATATAAATCACTTTACTCAATGATTCCAAGCGTTGCGTATACGTCTATGACTGGTAAGATTCAATCTTTATTGAAATGTGTTTCCTTCTTTTGCTTAGGAATAATGTATATGTGACTAAAAGTTATCGTTATAAAATAACGGACATCTTATAAGATTCGGTTACCTTCAATACTTCCATGAGTTACTATTTTAAAATATGTTTGCTCATTATTCACTGTAAAATCTTGATTTCAGCGAAATAGCGCAATAAACAAGCGATTCGATTGGATATTGAAATGAAATGTTTTTTTTAATTTGAATTTTATAGTAAATATATTGCAACTTGATTTATATTGACATTGTGTTGCTTAAAATTATATTTTGTTCAACTTTTATTTTGACATTTAATTTTACAATTTCATTGAGACACTATTGTTTCGAATTTACACTCCAAAGAAAGATATTTATTTCTTTAAACTCGTAATTTTTAAATCTAAAATTATTGTTAAAATACGTGACGTGACATAATAATCTCGTTGTTTTCAGCCTTTGTAATTCAGAGTTTGTGAGTATTGATTATTGTCATGAAGTTTATTGAAAAGTAACTGAACTATTGAAACGTTGCAACTTAAAATTTTTTACAAATTTGATAAATAACTGGATAAATGCAATAAGGAACAAATTAAATATTTGTTTAAAATATGTAACAGTTAATAATAACAAAAATCTTTGATAAAACTTTTATTAATTACAATATTTAAACAAAGTAGCTTTATTTATTTTTTATCAAAATTCATTAGATTTTTAAATTGATTGAAAGTTAAAATAGTCTTTAAATGTTCTTGTAAATTTAAAATAAAGATAAATAAAAAAATACTATGTTTATAGTTTATAAACTTAAGGTTACAAAGCAGATGCCATTGTTTACAAAATAAAAAAATTATTTTTATTCGATTTTATATTTAAAAAATGGGAAAAAATATTTAAATTTTTTTTAATGTAATATATTTTTGATTTGTGATCTCAATTTTATCAAATGTCTTTTGAATTTTAAATGACAAATTTATATTGTTTTTTTTCTAAAGTAATCTTTTGGGAATTGATGGATTAGTACTTTTTTTACAATAATTTATATTCATTCGAATTATACGTCCTTCATGTCTAATAATTCTCAGTAGAATTTGAAAAATATATTATTATTATTTGGGTCATAATGTTGAAACCAATCGGATTTTTAAATTTCAGACATTTTGAAACGTTAAATTTAAAGATTTAAGACCAACAATAATTAATATTTTTAATCTCACAAAGCAACACATGTCCACTTCTTTGCATTTTTGAAGAAACTGAAGAGGATTATTTAATAATTTATTATTCACTTATCTGATATCTTAATTTATACTTCTACCAAGGAATCACCGTTTCATATTATTATTATTATTATTATTATTATTATTATTATTATTATTATTATTATTATTATTATTATTATTATTATTATTATTATTATTATTATTATTATTATCAATATTATTATTATTATTATTCGTCTTCAAAAACTGATTTGCCACTGGTTATCACTTTTCCTTTCGAAAATTAAAAGTAAAGAGTATTAAACAAAAGACGAATTTGTAAAATCGAAAACTTGATATAATAATAATTGTCCAAAGTATGACACTATACAGCAGTTTAAAAAGGTTTTAAAATATTGGGAATCTCTTAGTGAGCTAACCTCATTTTTCTCAAAATTATTTATTAAACTTTCGGTTAATTGTAATACATTTAATAATATAATGTGCGATATTAGTTCAGCATCATATGTACAATTGAGGGAGGGGTACTATAGGTCACTGTTTCACTCTAATGATTTGTTTTACATTATTTATATGATTTATAATAATAAAAATGTATTTATTTTTTGTAATTCAACAAATGTTATTTTTATTCTTTTTAACGAAACTACCTAGGAAATTGTGATTTGAACATGTTTAAAGAACAAAAATCAACCTTGAGTCGAGTATTGCTTGCTTTCTTATTAATCGTTTATTAATAATTAGAATTATATTAATGAAAGAAATTAATTGATAAATATTTTTAGAACTAAAACTAATTATTAGGTTTATATAATTTTTAAATTACTAATAACATGTAGATATTATTCAGTAAATACAAGAACAAAAAAAAACTCAAATATTCAGATTTCGAAGAAAAAGGATTATAATTAATATTCTTTATTTATTTTTGAAACAATATTTCATTCAAATTTACTTCTAGTTTAAATGAAAATTTTTTATTAATATTTTCTGTTAGCAGCAATTTATTTGCTTATATTAATTTATTAAATAATAAATTTTTTTCATTTTTAATTTTTTCACTTAAAATCTATCCAAAAAGCATGTTATTTCCATTATTTATTTATTTTATTTAAGCGCCTAGATTAATTTACAAAACTGACACTGGAATATTACACAAATGTTAGATTTTTATTCAAATTTTAATTATAATATAACTTACTACTCTTGAACTTGTTAAGGTTTTGACTAACATGATTATTTAAAATTTTATAATTAATTTTATAACTAATTGCTAAATGATTTTTATGACTACTTTAAATTTCAAATTATTATTTAACATTCGAGTGCTTCTACTACTATGTTATTAAAATTATGACAGTATCGTTCAATTCAATTGATTATAAGTGATTCACCTATGTGACAAATTCATTACTTGTTATCCGTTACATCATAAATTATAGTGATACAAATCTCGAAATAATATAAGAAATGCAACATTAACTTTCCCATAACATGTCAAAAATCATCATGAGATTAATTGTAGTAAAAATTAGTACGCACTAACTAGAAAGTTAAAAATAAATGTTTATTTTTCCAACCTCAAAATATAATAAAACAATATATTATCTAAATTAACAGAAATATATTTTATTCGATAATTTCAGTTTTGAGAAGAGGCTCAATTTTTCACAAATAGGTTGATTATATTTTAGCTAAAGTTTATATTTTGTTGAAGGAGACTCTACCTCTAAAATTGCTTAAAAACGGTATAGAGGTAATATTGAGAAAAGAATTTTTTTAGAAAATCTTTTAAGTTTTTTCCAGTTTGATTGGCGTAATGCCCTTTCAAAATGAATGTGCTAAATGTACTTGATTGTGAACCGCATAAATTTTGCAAATCAAATGGTGACAAATACAAATGATGCATTAAGCCCTACATTGCAGTGATACATATATGCATCACACATTTTTACCGGCTTCAACTTAAAATGAACACATTGTTAAATACCTATTACATGTCGTTTTTCCACCTCAAAGTTTAGTTTTAACTGTCAATTGAGTTTTATTGGAATAAAAGATTTTTATTGTGAAAAAAAGATTTTTGTTTAAAAATTAAATTTGCATTTAAAAATCTCAAGCTAAAATACAATTTGATTTATAAATAATTTAAGAATTTTAGCTTAATTTCGTGACAAATAATTTTAAAAAAATAATAAAATAATTATTAAAATTTATAAATAAGCAAATATTTATTTTCAATGATAAAACAAAAATTACAATATTCATCCAATAATTGTGTAAATTAATCGCAATTAAAAAACCAGTTAATTTAAACAAATTATCTGAGAGTTACAGAATTGAACCGCAAATTCCAAAATCCTACAGATTAATAAATCAATCAAATCGGTGCAAAATTAATTTTCAATAAAAAAATCCCATAATCCAAAATTTTAGGAAATTGAAAATCTCAAACTGGAAAATATTAATTTCAGTTTTATCGTTTTAATTATTAATTTTTTAAAACATTGGATATTACAAAAATATATTTCTGTACTTGTGAGTATTGCCGTAAAATATTTTTTTATCTTAATAGTAAATTTAATTTATGTTTTAATTTCAAATATAAATACTGCATGGAAGCTATTTTTTAAATATTTTTGAATGGCCGAAACAAATAAATTTGTTTTATTATGTATTTATGTCACTGCTATTCATCTTTTAGGTAACTGTAATATTCCATGTCCATTGATATCAGATAACATTTCCTTGAAGACCTTATATTATGAAGTCTTTTCCTAATCATTAAATAGTTTTCTTGCGAAAAGGTTTAGATGGAATATGAATTGTATTTGTTTAGGATTGTTTCAATGTCTGCAAAGTGAGTAGTATATTCCCTAATAAATCTATGTTCTGAACCCGTTTATCAGTTAACATGTAATAGGTAGAATGTTACGTACATAGGACAGACTGTCCGTCATCTTTGTTCTCGAGTTATTGAACGAGTCATCTACTAAATGAATTGACTAACGCTAGTGATCAGTATATATGCATCAGTGAAAAATAGCTATTTTTGATTTTGACATTATTTCGAAAAAGTTGAGTAACTATTGGGAACGAGTAACTTTTAAGGCATTGTTGATAATATCTTTAAATCCTACAACTATGATTCAAAGTTTTAAACAAACAGGGATTTTCAATGAAGTTAACTAATTGAATGCTACAGTTTGTTTATTAAGTGTTTGTTGTTGTTTGTTAAAACTTTATTATAAAACGAATATTAAATTTAATTTAAATTATTTTTTATTCTATAAAAATTTAATTAACAGGTGTTTTATAAATATAATTTATTGACAATTTACAATTTTAGAATTAAGCCTTTTACAAAAGTTTACATTTAATTTTATAATTGATTTATTTTTTTCTGAAAATATATTTAAAAATATGTATTTAATATTTAATGAACATTGACCAAAGATTTAAACAAAAGTTATTATTAAACATTTTTATTTGCACAGTTGAACACTTTATTCTCTTCGCCAAGTCATAACTGTAAATAAGTTAGGAATTAATTATTTATATTTTTCACAACCACTGGCAGGTTTTGTTAAAATTTATTTTAACTGATATTTTTTCCCAACTTAATCCGATTTATGAAAATAAATAATTCAATTTTTCTCTCGCATTTTTAATTAAATCTCCATACAAAACCAAATGATAAAGACTTTTGTTAATTGTAACTATTTAAGTGGAAAACAAATGAATCCGTAATAATGTAATTATTTTTTATTAAAAATATAAGAAAACATATGAAATCATTTTATATTAATAAAACAACATAGATCATTTATTAATTATGTATGTAAGCACATACACACACACACACATATATATATATATATATATATATATATATATATATTATTGTTTATTTGTTTGTATAAACTATGTACATTTAGTATAGAATAATTTATTAAAAATACGATATTATTACGTACATAATAAGTATGGCATACTTGAAATTATTACTGCTGTTATTATTATCATTTTTATTAATATTATTATTATTATTATTGTTATTATTATTATTATTATTATTATTATTATTATTATTATTATTAATATTATTATTATTATTATTATTATTTTATTATCAACAAAAATAAATAAGACGACAGTTCGCTAGGGAAATGTTTAAAAAAAGATTTACAATTACAATTTAATCAAGCATAATAAAATCATGTTTTATAGAAAAGAGATATTAATTTATTTTGTAAACAATAGCAAAAAATATTTTTATTAAATTTTATTGGTAATTTGAATAATATTTTTTTTAATTCTATTGTTTTCAATTTGATATTATTTTAATATTTTTTTTCAGTTTTTCGTTATTATTCTGAATTTCTAATATTTTATTATGGTTAACAAATAATGATAAGATAAGTTTTTACTGCAAAATATTTAATATATGACAATATTTAACATCAAGGCTTATCTTTTTTTTTAAACATTAGGTTTTTGCCGCTTCCAAGAAACTATTATTTTTATTATATAATTTCATAATTTTAATCATATTATTTCATAAAAATATTTTTGTAATGAAAGTTATATATTGTGTATTTGTTATAACCATAATTGCTATGATTTTCAGACGCAATTAATTCTTTGACTACTACAATACCATTGTCTTTATCGAAAAAGACAATTCTGTCACAGATTCCAATGGAGTGTCTAGCTTCTAGTATTAACAATGAATACCCATTGAAAAGCTGTGGAGATAACTTTTCCTATGTTTGCACTTCAGCATTGCCATTTTACTCAATTTCGTGCGGCCAAAATGTTCCTCTTTTGCAACCGGCAATGTCGTCAGTTCCAGAAAGTGACCTAAACATTCCACTACTCAACTTAGATTCTTATAACATTTGTAATAACCAACCAGGTTTCAATTCTTTCAGTCCCGTTAATGTTGCCACAGACAATGTAAATCTTTCCTACGGCAGTGGCACTTACCCTTCAAAGAACTCATCCAGAATTGACAATTTTGATGATGATATGGTCAACTTGAGTTCACATATCGATCAATTATTTTTCTCCAAACTTCCCAATAGGCCTCAACCTTTTGGAAAGGGTTAAAATTTCACATAGAATATGACTTTTCAGAATAAACATTGATGAAGATTATTGTTTGATATTTACAGAATATTTTCTAAATATATATCTTCATAATTTCTCTAAACCGTTTATTTTTATTTGTTTTAATTTCCTATCCACAAACCGTAAATCTAATTAATTTGCATTGATATTTATAATTTCTGTGTTTTCACTTAAAAGAAATGGACTAAAACTTCCATTGGGACGACAAATAAGCAGATTAAAAATTACCAACATTTCAGATTAGCTTTGTAGCTGGAATATATGATCCTACCGGTCACTCCCTAAGATTCACACTACTCTAATATGTCAAACCGTTTATAGATATGCTAGTAGAAGCATTCGGTCACAAAATGTGTGCAAAGTGCTCAGCAGTAATACATGAGAAAAGAACAAAATTTATTTGTTCTGAGTAGTAAGAAGTGAGGACTCCACCACACTTTGAATTCAATAAAGACCAGGGTCATTAAATATGAGCTATTTGAATTGATGGTTTTATTTAATTATCTTAATTATTTTTAATCATTTATTTTAATTATTATTAATTTTTATTTATTATTATTATTAATTATTTTTATTTATTCATTTATTTATTTTTATTTATTTAATTTATCACATTTTAATATTACTTTACTTTAATTAATTTTAGTTATGTATTAATTAATCATTCTATTTAATTATTATTTATTTGTTTTTATTTATTTTTTTTTATTTATTAAATTATTATTTTAAATTCTTTTTCTTGTAGTGTAAAAATAAATACCTACACTTACAACTGTAATCAGAATTGATTGCTGGCGAGTTTCTAGATACTTGATAATCGTCGGACAAATCAAATAAGTCAATAATTTACAATATTTATTTAAATACAGTGGTACCTTGAGATACGAATGTCCTGACATACGAATGTTTTGAGATACAACATGAAATATTCTAAAATTTATACCTCGACATACAGCGAAAAATTTGAGATACGAATTTGGGATGTGCGATAATCGCATAGGTGATCCCTTGATGGCAGAGCGTTCGCTCAGCTTTCCTCCTGCTACTTCTAACCGGTATCTCACTCTGTTTGGTTGTTGAAACCAGAGTCCTCTGTATGGCCGCCATGACAACTAATAAAGGTTTACTGCTACTTTGTGGTGAAGTTCGATAACCTGCATCCTAACCAACCCGGAAACCCTCTTGAACGTCTCGTTCTTTAGCTCGGACTCAGCCAGCTGTTTACGTCTCCACCCTCGCTCCCGTCTACAAAGGTTCCACAGGCACTGGGATATGAAGAAGTTCATTGACCCTCGTCGAGAATCAAAACCCCTATTGTATCGGTCCAGACATCGCTGCCAAGTTTCAAAGACCCGCACCCTAACGAAGCTGAAAGCCCATATTGTCTGATCTCAGAGGATGCTGACCCCCCAGAAAAATTAATTTCACGAGAGTAAGCAATTAAGCACGTACAAATCAGTATTTAAGACACTGACTGAGGTGAGCAGGACACCTTCCTTTCCAAACCTTCTGACAGCCCGTAGTTCTTGATGGAGCAGTTGAGGTATGGATATGTCGATTCTTATAGTGTCTGTAAGCATAACGTTCATTACAATTGGACCAATATCTTTTATCATCCAAACACTGTAGGGTTCGTTTTTCTGTTTTAAAAGTATACAATTGATGGTTGATTCTTCCTATTCTCTTTAGAGGCATGCTCACTATTCCACAATCAGTATATACTTTTTTGTAAGCTTCATGTGTAAGATTAGAATTTTTAAGGCATATTCCTATGGCTTTTAGAGTGTTTTTATCATCTTAGAGTGAGTAGCACTTGGGTCGGGGGAACACACATTCATAATTTTGAGCTCCTTTATTTTCATCTTTCACTTTTCCGATTACAGAACAAATTTTTAACTAAAATCAATTTATTGGTCACCGGATAATTTACCTGTTCATATTCGTATAACCTTCACTACCGCGGCACCTTTGAAATCACAACTCTGAAAATCTCAAAACTCCCAAACATCACATTTTTAAAATATTTATAGTGATGGTAAACAAATCAATTCTTTTACATCTTTTTCAATCTTTTCAACAATTCACTTATAATTTAGAGTTTTTAATCCGAATTCAACTATTTTTCCACTAGAAAATAAATTTACAAACAATGGTTTTTAAGTTACAAGCTGCAATCCAGGAAATATTAACGGTTCATATATAAATTTTGTTTTCTTTGATAAATATTGCAAGTTAATTTTTTGTTTGATATCGATAGTGATTGTACATGATTGTAGTTGAAAATCTTTAATATTATAATGTATCATTTCAAGAGGTTTCTTACAACCCATTATTGTATATTCTTTATTTTTATCTATAATTTGTTGTCCATGGTAATTAATATTTACTAACATTAAAAAACTAATGGTTAAAGTATTGATTATATTTTTAAATTTAAATATTATTATGACAACCAAATCATAACAACAAGAACTTTTTTGTTTAAAACATTTATTAAATATAATAACATGCACAACTAATTTCGAAACAAATTTCCACTAACAATCTTCCATATAGCTATTATGGTTGTATTTGGAGCTGTTTTATAACCTTGAATACGAATGTTCCGTTCCCATTTAATATTTGATTTAAATGGAAATTGGTTTATTTTTTGCATTTTATCGACACTTAAATCTAGCTCACTCTGAAATTTTGACCCCAGTCAGACCAATTTTAACGAAATAACAGTTTTTTCTATCACTAAGATTGCATAAGCTATTTTAACCTGTTTTGCACTTATTTATTATCCTTTGTGGACACCCATATTATAGAGGATTAATTTTTTACGAAAATGCAATAACATTTATTTCAATTAATTTAAACACATTCATTTGTCTTTTATTTTTATTACACTATCCAACTAACAAAGCAACCTAAACTAAATAGATATAAAAAATCTAATTATTTTTAATAAATTAATTTAATTGTTTTAAATGTTTTGTTTTTGTAATTACCGGTCCTTTTTTCAAAAAATAAATTATATTTGAAAAAAAAAGTTTTTTTTGACATTGCGATTATTTCTTCTATGGAGAAAATTAATACTGGAAATACTTAGATAAACGAAATAATAATAGTTTTACTATTAAGTTTATCTTTATTATCAAATATAATTTATTTCTCAAAAATCAACCAAATTATTTTACTAATTTAATATAATAACAGAGATGAAATGATAAAATTATCCCTTCTTTTGTTAATAATTTATTAAGATTTTTTAAAGTTTTTTATTAATATTTTATTGTTTAAATTTAACTAGATCATAATATTTTTGTTTCATTGTAATGTTTGTTATCTATGAGGCAAATATAGTAATTATATTATTTTTATTTTTAATGATAAAATCTACAAAAATTTAATTACAGAAAATTGAACGAAAAAGTGCTCTCACATTGCACCGGAGTCGTTTTTTGTAAAACGGATAATTAATGGCTTGGCGAGGATTTTTCTGATCCGTTATTAATTATTCCTTCAATCATTTCATTTTCTGTCATTCATTAAATAAAATGAGTCTTTATTAACTCCTCTTTCTGGGCATATATCCACAGACATGCCACATTAATAGTCTCTTTAAATAAATTTAATTAAACAATTATGGGCAATTTGAATATCAATGACTGGTTAATATAGAAAATAATAAGTAACAATACCACTAACAAAAACATAATTTACACCAAGAGACATTAAATTGGATATAAATAAACATTATATTTCACCTTAAATAATATATCAAAAAAATTAACCAATAATAATGATAAGTATATATATATGTGTGTGTGTGTGTGTCATGACCAAAATTGATAATAGATAAGTTATGTTTTTAAAACTCTCATAGTAAGTTGGAATAAATTTTATGAGGCATCACAATCTTCTACAACTAGCATTCAACATTATTATTGTTTATATATTATATAACATTTGACTATTTGTAATAACAAGTTCATTGCTACCCGGCAAGTACGGATTCAATATATTGCAACCGAAAACTTTAAAAAAATATTGTCTAAACGTTGGCTTTGATGATTTCGAGAAATCGTCATAAGTAGTGACACATTTTTATTTCTCGCTTTCACGTATGCCATTTACATACTATATTATTCATGAGTGTGAGTGAAACAACATAAAATCAAAACATGCTCTCCAGTATGTATTGTAGCTCTACATTTGGGTGTATTTTTCAGTGTAAGCTTAGATGCGATTTTGAATGTACGCATTTTAATTTAATTGACAACATAATTATTTTTGAGCCTTTCGTAATTTTATGTCAAAAAAGGCAAATAGAAAAATCGGTTAAAAAAATTTACAATGTAGTAATTTTGGGAAAAAACTAAAAATTATTGAAATAATAGAAGATTTTAAATAGGTTGAGTGCGATCAATTGTGAGACAAAAAGATAAAATTAAAGATAAAAAGACAGGTGAGATTGTTACTCCAATTACAACGACAAAAGTTTTCTAAACATGAGAAGTTTTATAAGCAAGCACAGGTTGGTTTGATCAGTTTAGAAAACTGTCAAACTTGCATAACCTTAAAATGATCGGTGATTTGGCTAGTGCAGACAAAGAATCAGCTGATGGATTTCCGTGAAATTGTAGAAAGGTAAAATTTTACACCAAATTTAATTTTAATGTGAATGAGACTGTACTTAATTAAAAACGAATGTTATCACATACGTTTATTTCAATTGAAGACAAGACTGTTTCTAGTTTTAAAGCATCTAAGGACCGTGTACGTAGAGTGTTTGAAAAAATTGTGTTTAGTGAAAATGTTGAAGTTCACTACAATTAAGAAAATGATATTCAAAATATCATGGAAGAGATCAGTCGTATAGCCATTTCTGGAGGCATAGAAGATGTTGATGAAAATTGTATTCAGACTTGTTGAAATTACAATGAAGAACTGAAGAAAATGGACTGCCATAAATACCTAGAAAATGAGGTCTCAAACCTGTTCCCATGCGAAATTTAATTGTTAAAAACATCGAAAAGGACTTTCTCTTTACAATCAATGCATGGAGTAATTAGAATTAGAACGACGAAGATTACGAAAAATCAGGTACGATTGACAGATATCGGCAAATTTTGCGCAATAATCGTAGAGAAGATAAACAAGGGAACATAGATTCCTTTGTGTAACGTGGGACAAAATGAATAAATAATAATTATTTAATGTATGGTTTTTAGTTATTATTAATGTTTAATTAATAAATATTATTTTCGAGTTTTAGAATGTTTTTGTCGAAAATCCTCCATTGATGTCCAGAACGTATCCCCCACGTTGAATGGGGGTATTATGTATTATTATTGAATTATAAGACTGTGATTTGTAAATTAAATATCAAGCAAGATAATTTATAATAAAAAAATAAATTAAAAACATTTATGAAAATAATTTTCGGTGCTGTATTATTATTGAGAAATTTGTAGTTTTGTTTCTTTAAATTGGACAATTTCAGATTATTAATTTTAATAAACATTATATCAGCAATTTTCTTCTTATGCTTATCCTATAGTAATTAATCAATTCTAACTTTTAATTAAATTCTCAAATATTTTACCATAAAACATTAAAATTAAGTCACATAAAATTATAAATTTCAAATCACTTTTCTAAACACATTTAATCATAATACTCACTTATGACAAACGCTAATTTACGCTAAATTATAATCGAAACATAAATACAAGAAAGCTGCGTTCAGATAAATCTTCTATAATATAAAATAAACAAAATAATTATTTTTCTTTTAACGTGCGTTGAGATAAATCCTACATTATATAAAATCAAAAAGTGATAGAAAAATAAAATAATGCACACAAACAAACATATAGTAAAAGATGATTACAAACATTCAACGTGTACCCAATCATTGTTGAGACAAATCTCTATAATAACTTAATTATAGAAATTTTTGGACGATTTTAGAGAAAAAACATGGCGGAAAAAATCTTTAATTTAGTTTTTGAGGAATTTGCCCCGAATTTTTGTGTAAATGAAGATATATCATCGTAAGATTTATTTTAAAAATAAAATTAATTTAATAATTCATAAGTTTTCAGAAATTTCTGTCAAAAAAATACAATACCTGAGATCCGAACAAATAAGTATAAATTGTATATTTTATTTATAAGTTTATTTTAGAATTATTTTAAAATCTTTTAAATCAGTTGTGGCGTTTGTAGAAAGACGGACTAAAGAAACCATTGATAACTTTATGATTACGCTTGATAAAAACATTGGTAATTATAGCCCATCTAATGATGAACCCATAAAGTCGAATGTTTTTTAAATTCAAAATTCATAAGGTTTTAGAAGTTTTAAATTTTCTGTCATAAAATCATAAGGACTTTCAAATTTATTTAAAATAGTATGAAAATCGTTAAAATCAATAAATATGTTTAGTAATAAATTAGTTCATTATTTTCATATAGTTTTAAAAGACACATTTCCAGTCAAACAATTTTAATTTCGACAGGAATACATCATTAGCAATCTATATAAGTTATTTCACATATATTTCTTTCAAAATAACAAGTTAATCATCTGTGATTTCAACCTTATGTCTCTATATTGAAATATTCACAAACCAGCTTTGGTTATCTTTTCTTAATAAAACCAATAATTTAGTTATTTTCCTAAATTTTAGTTTACAACAATAATTTTGTAGTTTTTATGCAGAGTTACAAACTCTTAAATTTATATGCTTTTTCAAATTTTTTACAGTCTTGCTATACAAACTATTGTTTAATCACTTGAGATAGTTTATGCCAAGTGTGTTTGTTAACAATGCCATAAGTTCGATATTAGTTAGTAAGTAGTTAAGTGGACACTGGCGCAATTATGTAATAATAAAAAAGAGAGGGGGTAATAGGATAAATTATTAATGATGTAACTAATATTAATTATGCAATGACGTAATTAAAATAATTAATTTTTGTGTATTATTCAATTTATTTTGTGGACAGATAATTATTCGTTCTTGTTAAGAAAGCACTACTTATGAAAATGAAAGTTGTGTTGTAAATATTGAAGAATATCCTTTTATATTTATTTATCTAATGTTGCATAAATTTTCTTTAACTATTTTTTACCAGTTGAATTTGAATTACATGTGATTAATAGTAATATTTTGCAATATAATGAAAACAACAATAACAAAATAAAATTTATTTCTTAACCACAATCATTGTGAAATACAAACGTCGATGAGCTTTCACCAAGGCCATTCGATATAACGTTGGTACCGGTCAGCATAGCACCTACATCCAATAATTCACGGATACTCAGGATTTATCTCGGTGACGTTTCTGTTTGTTTCGATGTCCCACAAGAAAATACGAATTAAGCTGAAAATCCAGATTCTTGTATGGTTAAACACCAAGTCAGGAATTATAGCTGCTTCTTAATCCCATAGTATCTCACTGAGTTGCCGATAAAAGAACTCAATATGTTCTATAATACTGGCTGCATACTGATCTGACAAACAAATATTACAACAAAAATAATAAATTTTCATTCATCGATTTATTATTAATTATCCATCGATTTAACGGCGTCTGGTGTAATATTCATATTTATAAAATATTTATACTGTGGAATTCATGTAAAAACTAAGCAGGGTTTTATACTCAATCTTTTCAAATGGATTTAATTTTAATTTTAATGTTTGTTTTAATTAAGTTTATTTTTCTCATTATTCATTTTTTCCAACAAACAAATCGGTTTGTGAAACAAAACAATTTAAAAAATTTTTAAAAAATAATTCCCTCCAGAATTTGGTTTTCCCCTTTTAATTTTCCACAATTTAATCATTTTCGATTGCAACGTAGAATTTCATTAAACCTATTGAAAGCAATTTAAGGAATAAATCAAATATAAATTTTGGTTGGTTTTATTTTTTTAAAAATACAGTCGTAACTGCGGTGAAGAAGATATATATATATATATATATATATATATATATATATATATATATATATATATATTTATATAATTTTCCAATACATGTGTGAAAGTTATTCATATTAAAAAGTCATATTATTGTCACCTGGTGTTTTTATTGTCATTCAACAGATAAAAAATCTAATAAACATACGATTAAAACAAATAACTATTATGTTCTTTTAAGATAAATAACCAATTAATAAACAACATAAACGAAAATTATTTTGAAATTAGTTTAATAAACAATTTATTTTTAAAGTGCTAACTAATGTCTATAAATAATTTGTAAAATAATCTCACAGTAAAATAGATTTTTTGTTTTAATGAATTACATATTTGATCGAATTTCTTGTAGAAGAATTAAATTTTAATTATTTTCTTTTGGAAAAAAAGTTTCAAGTTTACTTTCTTGTCAAACTTGATGAAATTGACATTGGAAAATTTAAATGACAATTTCAAAGATTATTTTCTCAACTTTGTTTTTATTAATTTATTGATAAAAAGGTGAAATATTGATTTTATTGTTTATATAAATTTATTTCTCGTATCTAATTAATTTTATATGTTTATAAAATATTTCTGGTTATTCAAAATTAATAATTACAGTGTTAATAATTATAGATCTAAGACAGATAGAAAAAATAGATGTCACGATGGTAAAAATATCAAGATCTAAGATTCTTAATTAAAGATCCTTGAAGTCTCTGCAAAATGTCAACTAGACCTTTCTTTCATGAAAAATCAAAATATAATTCAGGTGCGCAAATATAAACAAACAACTATCAGAAACTAGATTGAGTTAAACACTTATTTTAGAAAGTAATTTAATTAATTAATTAAATTTTAATTAAATTAAAAAAATTAATTAAATTTTAATGAATTAATTAATAAATTTAATCTTAATTAAAGATCCTTGAAGTCTCTGCAAAATGTCAAATGACCTTTCTTTTATTAAAAATCAAAATATAATTCAGGTGCGCAAATATAAACAAACAACTATCAGAAACTAGATTGAGTAAAACACTTATTTTAGAAAGTAATTTAAATTGAAGGACCTTGTTTTTTATAAAAAATTAAAATTGATAATAGTTTAAAAAATGATTCCAAATATATAATAATTTGGAGTGGTTCAATTATTTTTATGAAAATATTAATAATATTATAAATAATGGAAAATGACTCATATAAACAAAAACATATTTCAAATGATTTTTAATATTTATATATATATATATATATATATATATATATTATATATATATATATATATATATATATATATATATATATATATATATATATATATTCAAATATTTGTTAAATAAATAATAAACCTCATAAATATTAATATTTAGTTATATAGTTTTTATCATCACAGTGAAATATAATTATATATTATATAAAATTTATAATTATAAATGAACCAAAGGTGGCATCTCGTGCAATAATGGAGCACTGAGTTTCTAAATATCTGATAAAAAAATTCTTTATTTTTACAGACTGAAGTTTGGTTTCCAAAATAAATTAATTCATGATTTACAGAAGTCACGATATAAATAAATATTAAGTTATAAATGATGGAATATTTAATAACTATTTTGGTTCTATTAACTTGATGATTTATAGTTATTTTTGATATTACTTCTATTAATAATTTATTTCCACATAAATTGGTAATTATTCAGTGTTTATTATATATATATTTTTTCTCGTTTCTTTTTCTTGATAATTTGCTTTTTTAATATAATAATAATAATAATAATAATAATAATAATAATAATAATAATAATGTTAATAATGTCAATTATAAATAATAAAAGATGTGAAAGCAACATTCACACACACTATAACAAAGATAAAATTGAATCTTAAATTTTTTTGTTGATAAAATTTTTTAAGTTAGAATGGATCTGAAAAATAAGTATATTGGACCCGGTATTGGGACAAGTTCTTGGCATCATGCAATATACAATGAACTTAAAGCAGAAGTTTTTTTGTCGAATAAAGCACCGTTGATCTCAAGGCAAAGCATGAAAAGATAACTCAAATTATTTTGAAGCAATGGATTCACCAGCTGTGTAAGAGACTATGCAAAGAATTATTTCTTTGTATGTGTCTGGTCATGAAACGAATGTCAGATGGTGTATCTAATACTGCGACAATTAATGAAGGTTATGCTTTTCCTCATGCAATTTTGGCTGCCGATGATTTGACAGATTATTTGATGAAATTCCTAACATAACGTGGTTAAAGTTTTACAACTATACCCTATATATATATATATATATATATATATATATATATATATATATATATATGATTAAAAATAAACGAGAATTAAACATATTATGTATATATATACATATATTTATAAATAAATAAATAAATAAATAAATAAATATATATATATATATATATATATATATATATATAAATTAATATTATAATATTCTTTTAAAATATGGAGAAAATACAAAAGCCTTCTAAGGTATATGATATGGTAATATATATGGTAATCAAAGCAATATTATTTGGATATTATTATAATAAATTATGTTAAAATCTAAAATTTAAAACTTAGGCTGCTCTTATTGCGCTATTACAAACGCAGTTAAGTAAATGTAATGCTCTGTCAAGCATCTCTGGGGAAATTGAATAAATAGGCATTTTTATCCTGTGATTCCTAAAAATATGATTGACTGCTGGCAAAATTTATTTTCCGCGCCATTTTGATTGTATAACAACTTTATATTTTTCTTCTAGGAGATTAAATATATGATAAGCAGTGAAACAGATTTCAAAACTTGAGAGCCTCTTGAAAATTAACAAGATTTAGTATAAACAATTTTTTTTTAAATATCATAATAGAAATGAATATTATATTGTTATATTATCAATAAAATGTTACTGATATATTTTTTAAAAAACATTATTATTATTATTATTATTATTATTATTATTATTATTATTATTATTATTATTATTATTATTATTATTACATTTAATAAAAGTAAATAATAAATTGTTAAAATTGTAATGTTAAGCATTAATAATTTATTCTATATTAGGCCAAATAAATAAAAAAAATTAAGAAACATTTGATTATTGAGATTTATATGAATTAAATATGAATTTAAGGTCTAATACAAAAAGTTTGAAGAAATTAAAATCCAAATGTGATCCAATTTTTTATAAAAATATTTATATTCTTCTCACAATATTTGCTACTTTGTCGGTATCAACTTGTACAGCAGAGCGTTCTTTTTCGTCACTCAAATAACTGAAGTCATATATTTAGGAAATAACATTGATGAAAAAACGTTTAACGGTTTTTTTTGTTATGTATTTGTTATGTATTCATCAAGACATTAAAATAAGTCCAGGTGAAATACTTTTTGAATTAATGAAAGAAAAAAGAGCAATATATTCTATGTATATTGTTAATAATTAATAATAAATTTGTTAATTATCTTAAAATATTTTTTTCTATTTTTCCGTGTCAACTTTTAACATTGTTCAATGAATTGCATTAATTAATAATTTTTCCCCCCTTCAAGCTGAAATTTTGGCTACGTCTCTGTTAATTACAAAACTACTACCTTTTTTAAAGTTTAATATTAATAAATCCTACGAAATAAAATTAAGAATTTATAGTTTTATTGAATTTACGGCAGGTGAAACATCACCAGAAACGTGTAAAAATGTCATGAATTATTGTTTTATAGATTGCACATGTGAATTAATGCTAATAGACATTCTGTCTGAAAATATTAAATTTTTGTTAATAAATGTTGCTGTGTAAAGATTTTTCAGTTTTATTTTGTACAAGAAATATAAAGTTTACTGAATATTAAATTTCAAAATACGGTTGTTACTTTTTTCACACTTTGAATTTAATATTTATGACAAATCGGAACTACTTACTAATAGAAAAGTAGTTCTTTGTAGCAAAATATGGTTAAAAATGTTAATGGGAATTGCCAAGCACGAATGTGTGGTTTTAAATACAATTTACTAATAAAATGAATTTTTTATTATAATTGTTAAGAAGGTTGATAGTGGGGGGGGGTGGATTGTACTTTATGGTGATCTTTAAAATTATTTTCTAATTTATTTTAGTACTTTTATGACTAATTTCCGCTTGAAATAATTAATTAATAATTAAATTTTGCAAGAATGAATTAAAATATTAATAGCTTATAGTTGAACACGCTTACTCAAATGCTCAAACAAGTGTCGTTTGCGGTTCGATTTTGTTTTACAGAATCAAAATTCTCATTTCAATTAATTTATTTCAATGACATTTTACCGAGATTCTTTCGTGAATTTAATTGAAATTTCTAACTCCTCATTTGAAAAGAAAAATAAATTTAATTAGTTATTTATCTATTGTACATTGCTCAATGGTATTTCAATGAGTTTCTTTTCTTTTTGTCTACTAATGATATTTATCATGTATAACTAATAAATTAATATGATAATTAATTTTTCAATTTTTTTAAGTGAATGAATAAAAATTAAAATCTTACTACAAGTTTTATTTTTAATCGAAAATATGGCATTTTTATTTTAATATTCACTGAAAATATTTTTCTCAATATTGAATGCTGCATAATTTATTCAAATATTATATTTGTTTAAATAATTGCTTTAATCATTTTACAATGACATAAAGAATTATTTTTTATTGATTGACTATGAATCACAAATTTTAAATATCAATAAAGTGTCAATATCGAAATTGTGAATATCAATATACCATCTGATTCATAGTTAATCAGTAAAATAAATTCATTATTAGTAGTAGGATGTGTCACATCAGCACACCACCACCCCTCCCAGGTGAAAATTTTTCTAAGTCTAAAAGTACAATTTCAATATCCACAACACTCGCACATTCACTCAAAACCTCATCCAAACCATCATACACCCAAATAAAATCAGCGTAAGGAAGACTTTGGCTAAGAGCCAAACTATACAGATTATTTATATCTATGTACAATAATTGTGTATCCTCCGAAGCAGCAATGCAATGTTTGGTAACAAATGTTAACCCACACCGTATTCCGCTTTCGTAAAAATTGAACATTTCCATGTCCTGTAAAAGTTCAATGGGTTCCGTTAATGTCATAAACGCTGAGGCCGATGACATACCCGGAATTCCATAAAAATTTAGAGGTTCAAGTCCATTGTAAACAATAGACTTGTCACGGAATTGTTGAAAATAGTCCACAAGGAGAAATACGTCAAGATTTAGGTAAACTAACATATAATCACGCAAAGTTCTACAGTTTTGCTGCGTCCAGATTAGTTGTGCCCTATCGTACTCATTTTCACTTACCCCCTACCA
Organism: Schmidtea mediterranea; assembly: GCA_022537955.1. NCBI lineage: Eukaryota > Metazoa > Platyhelminthes > Tricladida > Dugesiidae > Schmidtea > Schmidtea mediterranea. The sequence goes on from CM039680.1 coordinate 218,688,370, forward strand.
AATTGGAGGCAACTCATAAGTAGTCTCAAGAACTTCCTCAGAAATAGTAAAATTATGTGGAAAGATACCTTTACAGTTAACTATAGAATCTTGAAAGACAGACGAAGTCAATGGAAAAGAAGTTAGTGTTTTCACAGCCTTAGCTAACGAACAATTAACAAATTGCATACTGTCCATAAAGCGAACAGCCAATTTGTTAATGTGAACAATTAATGAAATAAAGTTTTCTGTAGAGGTAAGTATGATGTCTAAATTCCATGAAGGAAAGCGATTGAGACCGTATTTTAAAATATGGTGAAACTCATACCCTCTTAAATTATGAAAAACGATAGGCAGTAAGCGATAAGTTCTACGAGACATATTATATTTTCGGCAAGCAGCCCCTAGATAATTACCTGTAAAATGGCAATGATCTCGAACCGGAATTACAATCGGTTTTTACACAAATAACAGTTTCGAGAAGATTTAAACTGTCGCTCTTCATTGAAAGTCATAGGCCATATCAATTTATCACCTTCCGAATCATAATACGAAATAACAATTTCAGTTGCAATTTCCTCAATTTTCTTAAGAAAATCCGGAATGCAATCGAAACCATAAAAATACGAATACGATTTTGTGTTTTTATAATTATTAATTAATAAAAGGCCTGCTGCATTAGGCATATGGATTTTATGATGTCTAAAACCGATTCAAAATCGGCATAAATCACAAAAGATGGAGTGATTTGTTTAGAATAATTTAGGAACTCTAAGTTTTTATTTTCGGGTAATGTGAAAAGGGTTGTGCCAGTCTGTTTTTTGGCACATAATGCAACATGTGTATTGAATGCATTATCTAATCGAAACCCATTAAGGCAATGCGGACACCAACGGCATCTAATTTGTATATTACAGTCAGATTAGAGTTCCCCAGAAACGGTAGCATCCAAATCTACTGTAGTATCTAAAACGTTTTTTAATATATAGAAAAAATAAAATTAAAATTTACCGAGATCATCTTCGATAACAATAACTTCATTTTCCCCATCATCGATAATAATAACTTCATTTTCACTATCTTCAATAATGATAACTTCGTTTTCTAAAATAATTGTTAAATAAACCAAAATAAATTTAAAATTTACCTATCTCATCCTCGATAATGGTAACTTCATTTACCTGGTCTTGATATTCGGTTATTAAAAACCAATCTAAAATAATAAATAATAGAATAAAAATTAAATTAAAAATCCTTACCGGTTTCAGGCGTTAAAAGGTTTCATAAAATATAATTGTTCATTTTGTAGTTGGGGGTGAAAACTTTTTTGAAATAATTGTGACAAATTTGGAAATTGTCAATGATAATAATAATAATAATAATAATAATAAAGCATAACAATAATAATAATAAAATATAACAAAACATTAATACATTTATTAAACATCAAATCGCTTGGATAATAACCAAGCTAAATAATGTTGACCACATGTTAAGGTCAGTGGTTTTTGAAACATAGTTTTATTATACACAAAATGGTTTTCCCATTGTTTGCAGATTCGAAACCATTAAAACCGGATAATAGAAACCCATAGTATCAAATACAAATATCTTGCTAGGTTTCATATATATTGCTAACCAATGTTCTCCATCGAGATGAGACGATTGAGTATTGACAATTATGGCTTGACTATTAAGTAAATATGGAATTTTATTTCGAGGAAAAACCACTAAAAATTCATGTTCTAGTATTTGTTTTCCAATTCGATAGACCTGAACAGAACTACATCAATAATATTAATAATACATTTAAAAACTTACTCCATGACAAATTATCATAAATTATCTATACATTTATACCAACACTGTTCTGTTTGCAGTTATTTGAACCTCATTTTCAAATACTCCATATATTACAGCATGTACCGGTTCAGTTGTAGCTTTAGCAAACTTTATATCTAATCGTAAATTTCCATTTTGAGGTAATTGACTCTGATTTAAATCAAAATCAGGTGCCAAAACAAATGTAAAGAATGGATATTTGCTTTAAAAATCCTCAAGAGTTATACCACAATTAAGGTTTTTATCCAAATAACCCATATTTCTCACTATACTCTGCATATATGTAGCACAATAATTATCATTATCAAATTCTTTGAGTATATTTTTCTCTATAATCACTGTTTTTCGATAAAGTTAACGATGTTACACCAAAATATTTGAAATATATTGCATGCTTAGAATTAAGCCCCATTTGATGACCGGCTAATACAGTTGTTTCAACATGAACTCTTCTCACCAATAATTTTGCATCAATTAATTGAAGAATTAGTGCTGTGGTAGCACTTGTTAGTGATAATGCAGACTCATATCTTTTCAATCTAATGTGTACATTAACACCTAGGAATAAATATTTCGTTTGATCCATAAAGTCGAGGTGTAATGATGAGCACATGGTAAATAATTTCAAACTCTTAATCTACTTTTTCCTATCGTCATCACTACCATAACTCATAGGAGTAAAACACGTATTTTTAGAATCGCTATTGTAATTTATAATAGTTTTTATTAGAGCTTTGTGAATATATGTACTGTTACCACCCTCAATCGTGATATTTTTAAATCCGAGAACTGCATCTTTTAAAAGTGTATGAAACAAGAAATTATTTGGTATTACATCACACGGTTCACCCTACGGTTTTCTATCTTTATCTACAACTTTGATCTGAACAGTTAACAATGTATCGTTCAAATCTAAATATTCAGTTTAGGAACTGTTAATATAAAATTCAATATCAGTTCTACTATCCATGATAGAATTCATCGGAAATACTTCTTAAAAGGCCAGAATTTCAATTACTGCCTAGGGGAAACGGTCTATCAAATAATCACAATTCAGATTTACCGCAAATCATTTTTGAAATATAGTTCCATGTCCTTTCATTCGTTTGTTTATATGATGTTTATTGTGTCTTTTACGTTTTTGAGCTTGTGCTGGTACCGGTAACTGTTTTTGAAACATACCCGCAACACCCGGTAGAACTTTCCCAAACTCGGATAATGCATTTGATTTCAGAGATGGTAATATTTTCTGCTCATTCATTATCACATCTTTAGCGGTTTTCATACCAAAACTACCAAGGCGTTTAAGAATAGGAAGTTCAAATCTACCAAGAGTTCTCAACAATCCGGATCAGTACTGTTTACCAATAAAATATGGTAATTCGTCACCACTTTGGCTACCACTATACATACTAATAATATCGTTATTGGCCATCTAATTTACAAAAATGTAATGTCAAATGAGTTTTTGTATCTTTACTAAATTCAATAAATTTACCGCTATCATCACGAATATTTATTTCTATATTGTTTATACATGATGTTGATACCATGTTTATCAACCCAAACAGATTTCAATAGAGGAACCAAGGAATCACCAAATATTATAGGATCGATGATGTTAGTATGTATATGAACATTTGTCTATGAAGTTTTATTATTTTCGGTTTGCGTACACCAAAAGCACTTACCCGATATGTTTGCTTATCTACTCCCAATGTATTTGCCAAATTTTTATCAAATGTAACTTCACAAATGTTAGTATTCAGACTGAATTTGCATAATCCATCTTTAACAATTTCAATAGTTTTATATATATAAACAATTGAATGAAATATATTTATGTAACTCTTCAAGTCTTTCAGTATATAAATCATTAGTAAACGTAAATGTATCTTCAACCTCATTTTTATATGTTACAGATATTTTGATGTGTTCACTCACAGGACCGACATTAATTAAAGGTTTGAAATGTATTAGGTATTCAGTACCAGGAACAACAATGTTAAGCTTATCACTACTCATTCGCTAGGCATGATCAATACTTTCAAATTTTATTGTAAATGGACTAGAATCACAACTAACATTCAATTCATCTTTGAAAATCATGCCACTATTTTCATCTAAAATTTGATTCGTAATATGACAATATCGTTCAATATTATTGTTTTAGAAAATACCACTACATGTTTTGGGAACACGCTTCTTGTAATTTATTTTACATTGACTATAAAATGGGAATGTATTGTACACAAATGTAAAGTCTTGCAAAGCAACTTCCCAATATCCATGTAAATAAATGGGATTTTGAAGATCAACCATAGATTTACTTGCTTGAATTTCCTGTTGGATTAGTGGGCAACTATATTTGACATCGTATAATTTATCCTTGCCCACCATTTTAGTTTTCAATGTTTTTGAATTCTGAAAACTATAGGTTTGGAAATAACTTGTAATTCCTGTTCATAGAATTTCCTTTGTATTACATTGTTATCAGTATCTTTAATAACATACATTACAGGACTCTGTTTAGTATTAATTTTAGTAATTCGAAATACCTCATCACTCCAATTACTATCGAAATTTTTGATGAAAGGTGAAGCAGATATTTTACTAATTCTAACGGGATCACCAACTTTATATTTTGGTTTTGTAATTTTTACAACTTTTTATGACCGTACTGATTTAACTAATGTTTTCGAGCTGATATCTACGGGTCTCAAACCATTTAGACCTATTATAACTAACAAGTATTTTCGGTAATACATTTATCCATATTTTATTACCTTGATGCACGAAATATTTCTTCAATCTATCCCTCAATTTCCGGTTAAATCTTTCAACATGAGCAACTTTGTATTGAGAATGTACAGAATAATGATTTATTTTGAGATGATCCAGGATTTGCTTAACTTTACTATTGTAAAACTCCTTACGTATAATAATAATAATAATAATAATAATAATAATAATAATAATAATAATAATAATAATAATAATATTAATTATATCAATAATAATTATACCTAAATCGGTTTGCAAATTGTCTGGATGCCCATTTTTAAATATATTATTAATTGCTTTAGATATTTCCTCTGAAGATTTTGTCTTTGTTGGTACACCGTGGGCAAAACGACTGAAAACATCAATACACCTTAAAATATATTTATAACCCTTGTTAATCTTCGAATACGGTATCATCTTCATCAAATCCATTTGCCATAAATCATTAATACCGAATGTCTTAAAAGCTCTCGTTGGAAATCTTTTCCGCATCCGTTTGTTTAAACTGTAAGCAAGCTGATCTGACAACACTTTTGCGTTTCCTTTTTCGACTTTGGGACTCTTTTCTTTAACTTTGCCACTCCACCGAAACCTGCTTCGTCTTCTGGGTTCATCCAAATCTTCTCCATTACAACAAGATGATTTAAATTTTAATTTAACATTAGGTAATGATTGTCCCATCGTTTATTGTAATCCACCTAATAATGATATTGATAATGGTAACATTGCTCCAATAAAACCGCCTTGTTGTTTATATATAATTTTTCTCATTTGCTTACGAATTTTATTATTTACTACCGATAACAAAGGCCTACGATATTTATTTAATACTAGTTTTTTAGATTTACTAATTTTAATTTTACCTCTGACTACTTTTAGTAGAATTTTGATTAAATCATCGACAACATAATTTGGAAATGATAGTAAAATAGACATTCTTTTCATACTCGAAGAATTTAAAAATGCATTAAAATATGGGAAACTCCTATGATTTTATACAATTTTAACTTTTTGACTCTTTTTATTACTCATTTTAATAGGTTTAGGGTTTTTCGAAATTAGATTCATTGCAGGGAATATCTCGGTTATTAGTTTTTTAGATGGTGTATAACTAGTTTTTGGTGGAACTTTTTCAGTCTTTATTTTCTTTTGAATAGTTTCTCTAAGTTTTCGGACATTTTTAAACCAGGATTTCATAAACATTTTTACATGTTAATGTTTTCATTTTTGTTTATAAGCCATGGCACCTTCTTTATTGAAAATATCTGTTTTTACCCGTAAATCATCATTGCATTGTTGTGTGAAATCAAGAAATATATATCCATGTGGTGATTTTGTAGCATCTTGAAATGCACTAATAAGAAAATTACGATTATTAGGGTATGCTTGTCGAGCAAGAAAATCAATAACTGTTGCATCTCTAGGATTCTTGAAAATAACTAAATATTGAACATTTAAATTCCTTGTTAGATGTGCACCACCCTGCACCCTGATGAAATAAATTTTGAGTAATAAAGATCACAGTAACACCAACATGTCGACTGATTTTTGTGAATAAATTATTGAAATCTTTTTCTTTATTAGCTTCCTGATTCAAATCATCGATAATGATGACATCGCCTTTCCTTAATCGACTTGACCAGTTTTTGTTGAAACCCTTTACTATTTTCATGTTTTTCAATTTACAGAAATTATCTTGAGTTAATCCATGCTCTTTATCTGCACCCTTGTGCCAATAAATCTTGTTGAATTTTGTTTGAAATAAATTAGATTTCAGTAATTTACACACAAACATAGTTTTACCGCTACCACTTGGGCCAACGATTTAAAATATACCACATTTCTTAATTCCATTATTAATTTGTAAAATTAGTTTTTTTATATTCTACAATTTAATGAACTCTTTCTAAAAAATCATATATATAGATTAATATTTCATTATTGTTTAATTATGTTATCAAATATAAATTATAAAGGAACTTTCGACGTGTCAAAAATGACGTTTTTGAATGGTAAACTTCAGCAAATTGTAGATAGGAGTGGAAAATACCCTATAATATTTTTCAAATCCGGCAAATGCAGAATCATGGGATGCAAGAAACCTTTACATGTCAATAAATTAAATTATAGAATAAAGGATATTAAAATACAGTCAATTACGGTTACCATGAATATGGAAAAATCTATCAATCTATACAACAAAATGTCTTTGTATGGTCGAGCCAGAATTATTTCCTGCACTTTTTTCCAGGCTTTTAAAATACAACCCAATGTGTGTTAACGTGTTTGCCAGTGGGAAAATAGTCATATTAGGGTTGCGAAATCTAGAGTACAAAAATATTGTTACAGACATACACAATGAAATCATGGGATTGGTCGATATCTGATTGGCTAATGATTGATTAAAACAACTTGCTTATTCATTTTATTTCATTTTTAAAATCGAACACACTACGCCGATGACAAGTTCAGTAAAATCAAAGAACAAAATGGAAATTTATAGTAAATTTATTATTTATTATTATTATCATTGTTTACAGATAAATATCAAGTAGTAATTTTAGAGCGTTTGTTTTAACCTCAAATTCGAACAATTCTGAAAGAACAACCAGCATCACTGATTCCAGATCTCGTATACACCGAGACAAATATCTTTATATTCAATATAATCGATCAAGCTTTATGGGATGTAAAGTTAAATCGAACAATGAAGGATATGGAACCCGAATACCTGTGTATTCTGGATTGCAGCTGTTGCGATTTCAGATACCAAAGATTAAATAGTAATAATATTAGTAGTTGTTTGGTTTTAACAGTGTTCATTTTTTAAATAATAATATTAGTGATTACAATGATATAGTAATAAAAATAATAATTTGGCACATTAAAACATAGAAATAATGATAATCGAGGCACACATAAAATGCAATAACCATGCAATATTCATGGATGATTCTGATTGGTTAATCAGTATCTAGCAAGAGTATAAAAGCTCGTCACCACCTTATAAAGATCATAAATCAAACATGACCAAGAAAATAAGGAGCTCTGCTAACAGTGTCCAACCAGTTTAGATATTCCACAATTATAAAATGTATTTTTTAAAGGAGCCTATCAATATGCAATTGATAAATCCATTCAAACTCAATTTCAATCTCTAGCTGGGACACTCTCAATGATAGATATCAATGATAGATATTGATACGGTTTTCAATAAAATCAATTCGAATTTAAAATGCAATGAAAATGCATTCTTCACCAGTTCATATACCAGATATTATGATGCTTTTACAGAAATAGGTTTCATAGAACAGGAAAACTGGTATTTAACAATAATAATACAAGGATATAAAGCTGATCAAAATGATGTGCTTTCTCCAATCTGGAAAATTGTTACTGCTAGACTTTTACAATTATTTTTATGTATATTTTAGTGTTTAATGTGGGTGTTAATAAATGTATTTAAACAGATTTTGTTTTCTTTACAACATATTCTATAAACAAAATTATAATTAGTTTTAACATTGTTTAAAAATGATGTCTGAAAAAGGTAAAATATAAAATATATAAAAATTAATTAATTTTTGTTTAGAATATTTAATAAACTTTTTGTTTGATAAACTCGAAGAAATAACCGGTGTAAAAATTAGAAGTATGTTGACTCTAGTTGAAGCATTGGTTAAAGAAGATTCATGTTGTGATTCAGAATGTCAGAGTGATGATGAATAAATTATTAATAATGAAGATACTGAAATTATTAATGATGAAGATACTGAAATTATGAATGATGAAGAAACCCCTACTGAAAATTTAGTTGAGCCTAACGAATTTAAGATTTGTGTTGACCATGTTATAGAAAATATAATGATAAAATATTGTGGTAATGAAACATGTACATGTAATAATCAATAAATTTTTAAAAATATAGTTTTTTATTAATAATTCAGTTAATAACAAAGGATAATGCATTTATTAAAATTTATGATAAAATTTATTACAGATATATATGACCGATGCTCCAGTTAATAGTTTTGATAAAAATTTACAATTTGAAATATAAATATCTGATCGTTTGGCTTCTGCAGCAACTTGAATAATTGTTACCCATCCACCGTTTGCTTCTACCCAAAGATCAATTTTTGTTTCTATTACCTAAATAATGATAAAAATAAAATAATAATATAAAGTAATATACCTCTATAGACCATTGGAAATAATTTTCATAGTCGGATCCGGATTTTAATATCATGTGTTTTATATACATTAATCCTACTATTATTTTCATCAAACATGTAACTAAATATCGATTGGAATGAATTTTTTTTTCTCTCCAAAGTTGGCAAATTGAGAATAGACTCAAATGGGATATCTTCTACGATTTTCTCGGAATGGTTGACCATGAATTTTATGTTTTTAATGATATCATCATCATCTCCATTATTAGCGACTAGCTCATTCAACAAATTTATAAAAAATTTAGTTTCTGGCATTTTATAAAAATGTTTGGAGGTATAAGCTTATTTATATTATATTCGACCAATCAGAATCATGCATGGATGTTGGGAAGTTGCAATGTCTTTATTTAAGAAAATAGGTAAAAATGTATAATGGAAATGTGAATATTGATGATTTGTTGCCACTGTTTTGCATAACTGGTTGCATTGGTTTCATTGGCTGTTGAACTTCTTTCATTATACGATTGAACTGATCAGTTATTTTATTAGAATATACGTTTATACTATATTGAACTTGATTTTTCATTTTTTCATTAACTTTTCGATTTTCATTCAATTTGAATATTGATTTTCTTAATTCATTTTTGATAATACCTATGGTCTGATTTAGATAAAGAATATCATCATATATTGTGTTCCGAGCTCTTTTTAAAGCCTTATATGTGAGTTCAAATCGGATTTCTAAATTACTCATTCTTTCAGATAATCTTTTGACTGGAGTTTTCAAATATCTAGGCCTATCTATGATTTACAAAATATATATCAACACGGCGGTATCAGGGCATACACATCGTGTTGAATTTTTACCTTGAACGGTTACAACAATTGAGTTAGGCATTTTAAAGTAACTAATAACTAATATTATTATTAAAATTTCTTTAATCATTTTCAAATCTATAAATTAATATGTATTGTTTAAAGCTAAATGTTTGTGTGTATAACTTCTCATTGGTTTAAATTAGTATAAAACTAATAGTTATTTCAATTTTTATCATTATAATGGATGTTATTATACCGAGCGCAGTTCAAGTTATGACCGAAATTGAACATTATGGTAATTTATTATTATTATTATTATTTTTTTTTTATTGTTTTGTAGATGATTATTTTAAAGTTATCAAAGAACGTCTGGACTTCTATTATCCAGATATACATGAAATATTGAAGAATAAGCCAGTATCAATGATTCCAGACTTGGTCTTTAATTATACATCTATATGGATATTTTCCGTAATCGATGAGTTCGTATGGGACGTCAAACAGAACAAAATGTTAAAGGATATGGAACCCGAATATCCATGTGGTGATGGATGTCATTGCTGCGCTATCCGATATCGGAAGTATGTGGAATGGGCTTTGAATAAAGCTCTTCGACAATATTACTATAGTCGAATTATTTCTTTTTAATAAAAGTTTAATATATATTCGAGAATATCAATAGTGTTAATGAATGGTTACATGACAAAATTACATATGGTCAAAATTACATAGAGAAAAAATCACATTTTTGGTGATTTGGTTTTATTATTAGTTACTTTTTTTCTTAAAAATATAAAAAAACAAAAAATTCTAATTTGAAAAGGTTTTGACAATTTATTCTTCAACATTTAATCTTAATTGGTAAAAATACAATTTTTGAAGTAATAACATGTAAAATATAGTTTTATAATTAAATTAATTAAAGTTTTAATTTTGTCCATGTAATTTTGTCGTGTGTAATTTTCTTTCGATACTTTAATGAACCTTTTGTTTTTTATATTAATTTATGATTAAGTGTATTAAACTAGCTAATTAATTGTTTAATTCTGTAATAAGGAAAAATATTTAAGCTTTGATTCATTGAAAAATGATGTTTAGATTTAAAATTTATCTTACTCTTACAAATTTAACAAAACCTTCAACAAACAACTCGGATTTTCACTTTTTTTCTATAATGTTGTGATTATTCTGAAATAATATATTAATAATTGTAAAATAAATCAAACTCTTAAATATTTATTGCTTTTAACTTTTGCTGACTTCGTTAATTTTAAATTAATTTTAAATATTTAAAACAAGTAATATTCGAGAAAGAAGACATGATTGGTTGATCAAAACCCATTTCTCCTCCAATCAAAATCTTTCATTGTTAAACATTGATTGTTAAACATTAAATTTAAAAAATAAAAATTTCAAAGTTATAAACAGCAATTTAATATAAAATAAATGTAAAAAATTATATTCAGAATGTTTCAAATATTTCAATTTTTAAGAAAAAAACTAATCAAAAATTTTTAATTAAATGCATTTTTTTTGGCTGCCCACCAGAAACTTGAAAAATATTTTATTGGTGCCATGTGTTAAGGTCAAGCTCACGATGATTTTCAAAGAAAATGGAAATAGTGACAAATAATAAAAAATCGTAAAATACAAATAGTAAAAAAATAATTTTCCCGTTATTTCTAATCGTTTTCAACTGATTATAAAGAACATTTTTCAATTTTGTTTTTTATTAATTGAAAAATAAAGATTTTGATAGAAGAAGATTTTGTAAACAAAATAATATGTTAATAACATAATAAAATTAAGTAAAATTAATTCAAAACATTTATCACAGGTATTTTAAAATACATATTAATTATAATTTAAACAATTTTTAAATAGTAATACCTAATTATATTTTAAAAAGCAAAGTCTAAAGTTTGTGTTAATTTTTGATCATTTGTCAGTGAGAGAGAGAGAGATAAATCTAACAATGAATTTACATTGATGAAAAAACTACTTTACAGAAATGGCTTATTTTATTATTTACTTATCTTATATATTTAAGGTTATTTAAACAAAAAGTTTATTCAATAATATTTTTTTAAGAAAAACAGTCGAAATTAAAGTTTTTCAAAATAAAATGAATTTTCTAATCCATTTAGAAAGTAAATTTTCTTTTGTAATTTTTTTAAAATTTCTACATGAATTGAGCTTCTCTGATATATGAGAGGAGTCTAATTCGTTTATTCTGAAGTTTTTCAGCCGAAAAAATTAATGTCCGCAATAAAATTGATCAGCTCTAATAATTAAAACAATAATTAAAATACGGATTAAACATTTGAAGCATTTATAATTATTATAATCCATCTAATAATGAGAGGGGAATTAAAATTAAAGTGCTTTTGTTATTCACAATTGATTTGCTGTTTAAACGATAAATATCAACATCAAGATTTTCACGATTTGTTTACATAGCTCGAAATAAAATAAATAGTAAACTTTAAAACAATTTTAACAAAAAATAAATATTTTAACTTTTTCTTTTTTTATTTTATTAAATCTATAACAAAATATTGATCGATAACATATTAAAAGGAAGTAAAAAAATTAACTAAAATGAAATACATAAATTGATGTCCATTTTGTTACTTTACCAAATTTACAATTTCCAAAATTGGCAAATGTTTAGGAAAAGTTGTTTTAACTATTAAAACTTTTAGTTGTTTTCAAATTTAATTTATCATTAATAGGTAACTTTTGGCTTCAAATTCTAATGGCAATTTTTGTTATTATCCAGAAATTACAGGAAAGCACGATTAACTCAAAATTGCTTGCTTATTTGACAATGCATTGTATTTTAATAGATCTGAGTGTATTTAGCACTTACCCTGTAGCTCTGACTACATGTCACTAATATGTGTAGCAGTGTTTACATTTTTTTCTTATACACCACTTGTCATAAATTATGTAAGCAATTATAAGTATAAAACGATGATTCCTTTGTAGCAGCATAAATTAAGATATCAGATAAGTGAATAACAAAATAAGCCCTTGCTGCGAAGTAATAATTATATTGTTGAAAAAATATGTAATTATTAAATAATTCTGTTCAATTTTTTTGGAACTGCATAGCTGTCCATTATGTAAGCAATTATTTGCTTAAAATAATATTAGTTCTTTTTAAATAGTTAGTAATTTTGTTAATTTAAATATGACATCATTTTTTGTCAGTTTTAAATATGAATTCATTTTTTTTATTTTATACATACATATAAATTAATTATCTAAAAGAGATTTTATATAATTAGACTTTGCATTAAATCTTCTACAGGGCATCTATAGGTCTACAAAACAATTTTTAACCTAATAGATTCAATGCAAGTCATTTTGGTGTGTATAATGTTCATTAACGAAAAGATTAATAGTATACAGGTGATGTACCCCAAAACAAAGGTATATATCGTAAAAAAGCATTTTACATAACAATTTCCTAGAACCCTTTCCTCGTAAGTTTTTTTCATTTATCCCGTATAAATTTTTTTAATTTTTGTTTTAATCATCGATGATGTTGTGGTTACATAGTGATTATGTAACATTTTTTTGTTTTTTATGCTTATGTAACATTATATTTTAATAATTTTGATAATTGTGTAACTTTTAAATTTTATTTAAGTCGTCGATTATGTCATAAATTTTAATATTATACAAAAATTGTTTTTTCATTTTAGCTGCAAATTTAATCCATATTTACATGAAGTGGTTCAGTAATCGTGATTTCGGAAATTCATTTTTAAAATACAATTTGTTATATAGTTTTAAAAGACTAGACACATTTTTAGTGTAAAATCGGATAGACAGAATTTCTAAAGTGATAATGGATGCATGTCATCTTACAAAATTTTAAATTTCTATAAAAGCCATCATTTTGAGAATTAGATTTGATTATAAATGACTTCAATGGAAATGTGGTCACTCCCTTGACATTTTTTGCAAATGCCTAAAAGGAAATGAGAGAAATTTCCATTAACATGAATAATACAGAATCCAAAAGATATTTTGACCATTTGTTTCATCATTAGAAGAAATATCATCAGCTGGAATCTGATTAGATGTAACATCCATATCTTGAGCAGAGTCTAAAATACTATTATTATTAATTTAATTAAACAAACATTGTATCTTTACCCACCATTTAAAGTAACTTTTATTATCTGAAGTCAAATTATATAAAGTTTGTTTTGTAAACATGGATGCCACAACAATACTTGATTTATTTGTAACCAAAATTATTTTTCTAAATGTCTTTCATAACATTTGATTTTTAAAATTATAAATTTTATTTTTTATACTGATGATTATTTATGAAATACAATAAAAAGATTTGATCAACAAAAATTAGTTAGGTCAATCACAATTTTCTTCAGCTTTCTGAGAATCATTTTCACATTGTCAAATTAATTTCGAGTATAGTAATTTACAACTTTACATGTGGATCATTTACAATGACATAGATAGACAGGTGCAATATAAGAGCATATTTAACAAAAACATGACTAATGAATATGTTAAAAACTATCAATTGATTTTAGAAAAATAGTTTCGTGATGAAATGCTTTAGAAAATTAAGCAATTGTGTTGATTAAAAGTATACCCGTTCGAGTATAATCAATTAGGTTTTCAGTTTGGCCTAATAATAATAAATAATAAAAATAACTAATAAAAATAATAATACTAATAATAATTTATCTATGATTTAGAATTGTTTTATGTGGGATTTTAGCTGCCGTTTGAATAATTGTGTTGTCATTCAATCCAAATGAGTTTATAATGGATTCATTAACTGTAAATGGATTAATCAATTATTTACTAGTATTTTTAAATATAATAGGGCTGTTTACCTTTAATTAAATTTTATTTGCAAGCTGGTCATCTAGATCACTATTTTCTAACAATCTCGAATTTTCTCATAAATTCGGTCCTTTAACGACGATTTCAAATACAGATACACACACATTTTGAGCCAATATATATATATATATATATATATATATATATATATATATTTCTTAAATTTTAGCCAATAAATTAAATTTTAAAATATTTCAAATTTTTCCTTAAATTTTGTTCAATACACACATACTCACTTTTTTCTACTCATGATAAATTTCCTATTTTGACACTTGTTGGACCCAGTTTGAGCCAGCATGGTCCTACTTTTAAACTTGATTTAATTAAACTATATAATATGTCTATGACCTATTTATTAATTAAATAAATCTGTATAGAATTTTTCTGTGTATGTGACCTACTTATTTCATTTGACCTACTTAATTTTCTTTTGACCTATATAAATATTTTGAAAGAATTTAATAAAAATAAATAAATTTGAGTTGACCTAATTATTTTTTTTGTGATCTACCGGGGAAGGTACTGCACCAGGATGCTCCTGAGTCAATAGGCCTAAATCCACCTATTCACTATAACGAAAATTATGAATCAATTTATTGAAAATGACATAGATTTGTCCACTAATTGATAACTTCTTACAGAGTGCAAAAGAAAAACGCAAATGATATAAGATACCTTCTTGTTTGATTCCAAGGAGAATAAAAATACAGGGAGTAGTAGGATGTGAGCCCGTCAGATACAAACCCCCCTTGGCTTACGTAATTATTATGTAATATTTGACCTCTGCACGCGCTGTTGCTACCTGGAGATTGACCTTTGTCCACTAGTTGCTACCTAGTAATTGACATTTGGCGACCTCGTGATTACATCACTTGACCACTGGTCACTTATTATGTTACTGGTCACACTTGTTATGTCACTGGTCACTACTCGGAGACTGTTACCTAACTGTTATTATGTCACGTAGTTGTGGACCAACACACCTACCTTCTAGAACCTTCCACACACCTACCAGCTTCCACACACCTACCTTCTAGAACCTTCCACATACCTACCTTCTAGAACCTTCCACACACATACATTCTAGAACCTTTGCTTCTTAAACATTTCACACACACACATCCATCCGCACAGATCTATACCGATCCATACTCATCCGTACTCACCCGTACCCATCCATACCCATCCGTACCCATCCGTACCCATCCGTACCTATCCGTACCCATCCGTACCCATCAGCGCCCAACACGCCTAAAACTACGTCTACGACTAAAGTCGTAGACTTAGCAAAATCACTCACTAGTCCTATTGGTATTATTATTATACTTTTTACTTCATATAAACGTATGAGTTTCGTTTACCTCATTGATTCATGTTACTTGCATGTGATATATTAAAAAATTATATTTACATGAAATTTTCAATTGTTAATTGTATTTTTACATAAAAAATTATAAAATAATCATTAAACATAATAAATTAAGATCAAACTCGTCTTAAAAATAAATGTTCAATTCTAAATTATTTAGCTTACTGACTATTTTGTTAGTAGTATATTACATAACAATTTTATCAAAATAATCATAAAACTTTAATAATTTTCATGAAAATTTAAGTTTAAAAGCACTATAGTATATTGATAGTTTATTTAATTAAAATCAAGTCACTCAAAACTTAAATTTGAACACAGGATTTACAATATTTTAAGAAAATTATTCAACAAGTTTAAAATTTCAACTAAATATAAAAAATTATACAAGATTTACTTTACCAATTTCTATAAAATTTTAAATTTACATCAAATAAAATATATAGATTTATATTCTATTAAAGAATATTAAAATAAAAAATAATTCGCCCACGATAGGAGTTGAACCCCCAAACAAATTATTACCGACACCACTGATGTAAGAATTTTGAAAATAACTCATTCAAGATAGGATTTAAACATTGGATTAGTTTATGAAAATAATTAATAGGATTATTTACATGTAAATACTTAACCAAATTCTATAAATTTATAGCAAATATACTGTTTCTATTGAAAATTCAATATTTTGATAATAATTCACCAAGTTAGTCGGATACTAATTTACAAGTTCATTCGACTCTATAAATTATTAGCGATACCATCAACTAAATTCGTTGTGTTTTCAGTGTTTTTATGAAAATAAGTCACTGGGTTTACAAATGAAAGTCTCACTATATAAATTGATAAAGAATCCATGAGTTTTATATCAATATTTTTTAAAAATTCACGCATATTGGATTAATTAATGCTAATAATAATGCTATTGATAATAATAATTTAATTTTCACAATTAAAAAGATAATTTTTCACACGTAAATTTATTACAAACACATATTACATTATCAATAATAGTCATGTGGATACTATTGATATCTAAATAAACTTTTGTTTTTAATAAGAGCTTTGATCTAAATACTAATTAAATGTTGATACCAAAACGTGTAAAATTAGATTTACATTCATTAACAACATGCTAATTAATTTCGAACATTAAAGCTTTATGTAACCAAAAATTGATTAAATAACCATTAAAAATTCATCATGTGATACCTATTAAATATTTCAATAATTTATGATTCAAACTAGGTATATTATAATACTTTTCGATAAATTTATGGATAAACTATTACATGATTTGTTATAAAGTTATTTAAAAGGTTAAGAATTTTAACCCAATGTGAAGAAATAGGTAACAATTTTAACCCAAAGTAATGAAATATTTAAGAATTTTAACCCTAAATAACAAGAGATAACTTTTAACCCTAAAAGATGAAATATAACTTTGAACCCTATGTGATTAAAAGTTATAACATTATGTAAACCAATAATTACTAAATACCAAGTAAACAAATGTCTTTAATAAAGAGTAGTTGGTAAAAAACATACATATATTTAAAAATCGTTGACAATTTTTAAGTACCTGTTAAAAATGGTTTGAAAATATGAATAAATATTTGAATTTAAGAATATTAAATTGAAAATCTCTATTGAAATTAAAAAGTATATAAATTTGTTAATCGTCAATTTAAGTAAACTCGTAAAACTATTGATTGATTAAATGCTATTGTTAATTAGAAATATTATTGACTGAACTTATTTTTTAATTTGAAACAACATAAAAATCATATTTCAATAACTTTTCTTTAAATTAATTTTGAAAAAGTAGAAACCACACACTTGATTTTGATTGGCTGTTACTATTGACAACGACACTATTTTTCTATAAATTTAGTCGCTAAACACAAAATACTAATAAATTTATTAAAATTATTACAGTTTTCTTGAAAATAATTTGAAAACGTACAAACCAAATACTTGATTTTGATTGGTTGTTACTATTCCTATTGACAACGACATTATTTTTCTATAAATTTAATCGCTAAACTCAAAATACTAATAAATATATTAAAATTATTACAGTTTTCTTGAAAATAATTTGAAAACGCACAAACTATTTTTCAATAAACTTATTATTTAACTAAAACCGGTTATTGAAAATACTAATAATTTTATCAATTAAAATAATTACAATTTTCATGAAAATAATAATTTGAAAATGAAATTATAGAATACTTGATTTTGATTGGTTAATTCTATTTATTACCAATGACAACGACTCAAATTAATTCAAATTTTAATGTTCAAATTATTTTCTAAATATTATTTGTACCGCGTTGATAGGAAATCATACTATTCAATCGAACATAATTTCATTAATCTTTTTAAATAAATCAACAAAAGTCATTTAAAATTATTATAATGTTGAACTTGTTGCTAATCACCGACTTATTTAACACTTATCCGAATCTAATTATATGCATTGTAAAACGCTACCACAATTCATTACTCTAAAGTTTCCTTATAAAGAATACCTCACCAATGTTTCCAAATCTAAAAAAGTTGTAATTATAACGATTCAAGCAAATAGATTGACTAGAAAATTTCCATGCACAACAAATATTGGTTAAATTGACTATCAAATGTCGTAATTTATGGTTACCGTTCAATAAGAATTTGCCTCTATAAAAATATACTAATTATCCCTATTAAAAGTTTAACAATTTATTGAACTACACATACTTTTCTTCAATACAAAATGAATTTAACAGTATAAGAAAAACAATATTTGTTAGCATATTGATAAAAATTGATATACTTTAATGTTTAAATGGATATCCAACCACCTTAAAATCTTCGATAAAATTTTAATGAATTTCTATTATAGTATCAATAAATACCACAAATCATTGACAAAAAGGATAAATCTACTCAATCCTTGAATTTATCTTCGATTCACCTAAAATCTATCATGTTACCAGTAAAGATTGCATTAATAAGCTACAATTTACTGACAATAATTCTACATATAAAGCTAATTATCGATTTCTCTACTTTACATTGGATTTAACCCCTAAAGTTACTGTAATTTAATGAATTACCACATTGAAATTTGTTTACATAAATCCTGCAATAGCTAGATTTATTAAAATGCAGTAAGAATCTTTAATGAATTTCTCTTACATGCAATAGTAAGACCCTAATATCCCAACAAATATTTGATTAAGACTCCTCAATCGTAACTAATTATTAAACTTATCACATTTATTTGGTAAATTACCGATCATTTCACGTATAACTCTACTTTTATCTGTACATACTTAATATTTAACCATAATATTCTCCTTAAAATTGATATATTACTGAGCACTTCATGTAAAACTCTACATTTCTCTGCACATACTCAATATTTAGCAAAAATATCTACTTTAAATCGATATATTACTGATCATTTTCATTAAAAACCCTATATTTATCGATACAAACTCAATATTTAGCCATAATTTATCCCTTAAAATTGATATATTACTGATCATTTTCATTAAAACCCCTATATTTATCTGTACAAACTCAATATTTAGCCAAAATATCACACTTTAAAATTGATATATTACTGATCATTAAAACCATATATTTATCTACACATACTCAATATTTAGACATAATTTATCCCTTAAAATTGATATATTACTGATAATTTTCATGTAAAATCTAACACTGAATGATTATTTCTACTCAATATTTACCTTTGATTAATTTCTTTTAACACTGTATAAAATGATATACAAATTATTATTACGTCATAATAAATCGATTAAATTTCTCACTCAATATTTCCCTTAGTAACTTACTACATCTAAACTCGATATTTAAACTTGTAAAGCATACTAGAATTGATCAAAATCCCAATCCATAGTGATAAATCTAACCTTTCAATTATATCTAAAACTCTGAAATATTCATATGTTGGAATACTCTCTCTAAAATTGATGCAGTTCTCTTAAAAGTTTACGTCAAATTCTCAATAAATTCTTCAATTGAACTTCGATTAGATATAAAATTCATGAAAACTATATCGAAAATCCTAAATTTAAACTAAATTATTTAACAGGCTCTATATTATACTAAGTGGACATATATGATAAATTAATATACTAGCAATTATTCAATACATTATTACAAGTTTTAGTCTAATTAAACACAATTTCCATATTGAAGCCAATTTAACGATAAAAAATATTTAATCGAATATCAAAAGTTGATAACTATCTCTCAAATAACCAAATAGTTGAAAGCATTATTCGACAAATTCCTCACTTAAATAATTTGACTGAAATTAAATCCCACGAACCATACCTAGGAAGTAAACAAAACTCAAATATAATAAGTAAATATAAAAGTAGATCGGAATTTTTAATTAATATGAAATTAACTTTTTATAAAATTATTAATGACTTACCAGTCACTGTCAGGCCTGAAATTCAGGATATTCTGAACCAATTTAGCCACGAGGACCCAGTATCGAATTCATGGAATAAAATTCTTAAAGATTGTCGAAGCACGACAAATGTTCTCAATCTTGTAGATATTTTACCGTTTGAAGTTATTTACGAATTAAAGAGAGCTGATAACACTTCACCGGGTATTGATGGTATTCAATACAAAGATCTTGCACTTCTTGACCCTGAAGGTATTTTGTTAAGTTTCCTGTTTAATAAAATCATCAGTAGTAAAATCATTCCGACTAGCTGGAAAACTTTCAAGACTATACTAATTCCGAAACCTCATAAGACAGATAATTATGATAAAGTTTCATCTTGGCGACCAATAGCTCTGCTGTCTGTTATTTATAAAGTCTTTGCGTCTATTTTAACTACACGCCTAACATCATGGGTGATTTGTAACGATATTTTGCATATTGGGCAAAAGGGTGGCTCTGTCCATGAAGGTTGTGTCGAGCACAATTCAATACTTTCTTCTGCACTTGAGCATTCGAAATATAGCAAGAATTCCCCATTAGCTATTGCTTGGTTAGATATTAAGGACGCATTTGGAAGTGTTCCTCATGACTACTTGTGGAGTGTTCTGAAAACTATTGGCGTTAGCGAAGAATTTATTACTATTGTCAAATTACTTTACACCGACACTCAATCTTTCTACAGCTGTGGCCCAATTGTAACACCTAATCTTTCAATCAAAAAAGGAGTTAAGCAAGGATGTCCTCTTTCAATGATTCTTTTCTCGATTGCCATTAATCCTGTTCTTGAAGCAATAAGTAGATCATGTATTGAACCATTTATGATTGGTGATTCGCCCGTTCAAGTTCTAGCTTATGCAGATGACATTGCACTTGTTGCAAACAATGTCGAGAACCTTCAAAAAATTGTTGATGTTGCTGTTGAAGCTGCTACAGAAATAGGATTTGAATACCGACCGGAGAAGTGTGGCTACATGCAGCTTCCCAGAGTTAACATCAATGGTGAGATCTTGATAAATGAAAAGGAGATCAAAAAATTGTTGTCAAAAGAATTTTATCAATATCTTGGTGTTCCAGTAGGTGAGGACAATGATCAAAGTCCCTATGCAATTCTTGATAAAGTTGTTAGTGACACAAAAAAAATTGCAGATTCCGGTTTATTTGGTTGGCAAAAACTCAAGGCCTACAAGATTTTTATTCATTCTCGACTAACATTTGCATTCCGAGCACGTGAAATTAAAACTATGGCTTTATCAGATTTTCAAGGAAATACTAATCCCTGTGGCAATAACTCAAGTAAATTGCGTGGCCATCTGAGAAGAATTTTGAACTTGCCGCACAATTCTGAGACAGTTTATTTATACAACTCAACTGAAAATGGTGGAGCTTCGTGTGTCGATTTGCTTGATGAATATCATACTCAAACAATTGTGCACTTTTTCCGACTCTTTACTTCCAATTGCGATTACTCGAGAAAAGTTAATATTGACTCTCTAAAGTTTGTAACGGGTCCTCGTCTTGGAATCAAAGAGCCTACATTACAACAAAGTTTTGATTGGATTAATGGTGCTGAAACTAAATTGAATCATGGTGGAAGGAAAACGAGATTTCAACGTGCACGTACTTCAATAATTTACTTTAAAAGAGAACACTCAATTTCCGTATCTTTTCATATTGTTAAAGAGCAAGTTTTTTTATATCTGATAACAAAGAGTCATGGAACTTTCATACTTACGACTAAGTTTCGAAAAGCAATTTCTAAGATATTTCACTCTGCATTGTACGACTCATATATGCAAAAGTGGCAACTGAGTAATAAAAGCGACATGATTGCAGCGGCTATAAAATTATCTCCTCAAATAAATAAAGCAATTTTTAAAAGTAAACTTGGCGAATTTGCATGGAACTTTATACATCGAGCGCGAACTAATACACTTAACATCAATGCAAAGCCTAATAGAAAAGGGGATTCTAGACTTTTTAGACGTTGTGAGAAAGAGGATGAAACTATGTCTCATGCCTTACAGTCATGTAAGATTCACCAAATACTGACATTAGAGAGACACAATGACTGTATAAAGATAATAACGAATAATCTAAAAAATCCTAATTTTATTGTCGTGGTTGATCATTCTTGTTCTCTTGTCCTGAATTCTAAACAACGCGTCGATCTTATAATAACTGATACTGAAAGAAAAAGAATATTCATGATTGATATTAAGTGTCCAATGGATTCTGTTTCACATTTTGAGTTGACTGATAAGGCAAATATTGAGAAATATAGCTTGCTTCAGAGTGAATTACAGGTAACCAAACCTGATTATCATATAGAGCTTCACACTTGTATTATTGGTGCATTAGGGTCCATTCCTCCATCAACTTATGATCTGATTTGTAAACTTGGCATTGAACCACTTCAAACAGAAGGTCTGCTAAAAGAATGTGCAATGAGCAATATCCTGCACTCAGCTAAAATATGGTATTACCATGTGCACGGCATTCTACCAGACTTCTGCAATTAATTTAAAATTATGGATATTTAAACTAACTTAAACTTTTTCATTGAGATCAGAATTATTTTGTTTGTTTGAAATGATTCAGACTACATTCGTAATTTATCTTTAAATTCAATATTATTAACCTGACTTTTGCCTTTGTAAAAGTCGTAATTGAATTTAGAAAACTTAGAAAATCAAATCAGAGCTTAGTTCGTAGTATTTATTACTGCATAATTTATATTTGCAATGCCGGATGACGACGCCGATGAATCCTCATATCAGATCAACCAAAAGAAAATTCAGAAGACGCCAATTGCAGAAGAGACTGATTGATCAAATACTTGATAACTTACATTTGAATTCATCCTTCTCTACTACGATTGCAGTATGAATTGCATGCTTCATGTTGAGCATATTCTTTTCACTGTAAAACAAACTTGTTATATTTAATAAAATTTTGAATAGTACTAGTGAGTGATTTTGCTTTGCTAAGTCTACGACTTTAGTCGTAGACTTAGTCGTAGACGTAGTTGTAGGCGTGTTGGGCGCTGATGGGTACGGATGGGTATGGATGGGTATGGATGGGTATAGATGGGTATGGATTGGTACGGATGGGTACGGATTGGTACGGATGGGTACGGATGGGTGCGGATGGGTACGGATGGGTATGGATGGGTACGGATGAGTACGGATGGGTGCGGATCTGTGCGGATCTGTGCGGATCTGTGCGGATCTGTGCCGATCTGTGCGGATCTGTGCGGATCGTTGGTGTGTGTGTGAAATGTTTAAGAACTAAAGGTTCTAGAAGGTAGGTATGTGGAAGGTTCTAGAAGGTAGGTGTGTGGAAGCTGGTAGGTGTGTGGAAGGTTCTAGAAGGTAGGTGTGTTGGTCCACAACTACGTGACATAATAACAGTTAGGTAACAGTCTCCGAGTAGTGACCAGTGACATAACAAGTGTGACCAGTAACATAATAAGTGACCAGTGGTCAAGTGATGTAATCATGAGGTCACCAAAGGTCAATTACTAGGTAGCAACTAGTGGACAAAGGTCAATCTCCAGGTAGCAACAGCGCGTGCAGAGGTCAAATATTACGTAATAATTACGTAAGCCAAGGGGGTTTGTATCTGGCGGGCTCACATCCTACTACTACAGGGTATTGTTAGTGAAATATATTAGTGAAATTTCTATTATTTACATAATTAATTTTCAAATATCTTGTTGTTGATCTCTTATTTTAATTAAGCTTTAATTTATTTCTTTTCATCTTTCAATAAAGATTGACAATTAATTGGTAACTGTTAATTAAAACTGTCTTTCAGTAATTTTTTATTATCAATTTTTAAAGAAATATAATTATTTTCTTTAAAATAAATATTTATATTTTGTAAATATAATAATAATATTATAAAGACTTTTTTTGTTTTTCACCTCTAATTTCTTTTTATTTTCTACAAAAATTTAAATTTATTTATAATATTCGCGATTTTTCGGTACAGCCTTTTTCAAGTGATTTAATAATAATAATAATAATAATAATAATAATAATAATAATAATAATAATAATAATAATAATAAAAATAATAATAATAAAATATAAAACGGTGATTTCTTGGTTGCAGTATAAATTAAGATATCAGATATGTGAATAATAAAATAAGCCTTTGCTGTAAAGTAATCATTATATTGTTTAAAAAAGTTTTGATTATTCAATAATCCTCTTCAGTTTCTTGCGGAATCAAGTTCTTGTCAAAAAATGTTTCATTTTAGATTTGAATTCCTGGTTGAAGAAGTAAAAATTCACTTGCAATAGGCTCATGTTGTTGGAAATATTTATCATCTGGAGTTAATACCGATTCAAAGTCTGCATATACAACAAATTTCTGCTTAATAGTTTAAATATTTATTCTCTGGTATTGAGTACAGAGCCGTTCGTTCAACATTCTTCTTACAAAACCCTATATATTTTTCAAAACCAGTCTGTTTTTGAAAACAATGAAGACATGTGTGATATCAATTTGATTGAATTCTGACTTCTTCCGCTATATTTCTATAATTGAGCAATCGGTCTAGATTAGTTAACGCCAAATAGTGATAATTTGATACAAAAGTTTAGTTAATATCTTAATAATTTAAATAAATATTACTTTTTTCAAATTATTGGAGATATATATGAGAGCCGGCTGAAGTACTTCTATATATCAAGTCAACAAACAGATTCTTGAAACTATCATTGTTTCATTGGATTCTATTGGATTATATTGATGGACCTTGATTGCAATATTTGTGTTCGTTTCCTCAAATTGACAATCTTTTATCGATTTCATTGGAAACCAATCAGATTTCCATTTTAAGTCTAAAGTAAAAATCAATTATATCATTATGTTGGGTTATTATCGTTAAAGTCGGTTATTCCCTGAGTCCTCGTGTCCTTAAAAAATAAATAAGCAAACCCAACACAGAAAGACTTTATTCTCAAATTACCACAACTACAAGTTGTAAACTGATGTGCACTTTTCTTTCAATGATAATTATTGATTATCGTGAGGTAGATTGCCCAAGGGTCCGATAATTTTAATTTGGTTTTATTAATTCAAATAAATTCAATACTTCGTTGTTATTACTTGTTCGTGCTTTACACAATATTTTCTTCGACTAACTGATCATTTGCTTTTTAAACAGCTCTCTTTTAATACTCTCATCGTGAGGGCAATTAACAATTATTGAACAATTATTTTTGAATCTTTGAAAATAATGGACTAAATAACAAATTAAACAATATCATTTTCTACATAGCATCTGTTTATCTCAATTACTTTACTAATTACGCGAATTTTAATTTTTGGGCATGAGCTCGCTCCATGTTTTCTTCATCGCTCGGATTTCCCTTTAACTCGAGCTTTCCATTAGTTGATTAATTAATTTTAATTATTTGGCATTTTCTATATAACGTTTTCTAGAGACCCTTCACTTAATATTTATTATTATTACTGGATTCGTCTCATAATTTGTCGTTCAACCATACCCCTTTCCTCTGATCAATATTAATTTCAAATTTTTAATTTATTTTAGTAATTTATTTTTTTTGTCTATTAATTTTCC
The DNA here is from genome assembly GCA_022537955.1 of Schmidtea mediterranea. Taxonomy (NCBI): domain Eukaryota; kingdom Metazoa; phylum Platyhelminthes; order Tricladida; family Dugesiidae; genus Schmidtea; species Schmidtea mediterranea. The sequence continues at coordinate 218,714,307 of CM039680.1, forward strand.
CATATCTCCATGCCCTAATGTTGATTTTTATTTAACCCCAAAAATTTTTCATGTATATATCACGGAGTGTATCATCATAATGTAGCACTGCTAATTTGCCATGTAAAAAGCAGAATTGATATTTGTTTTGAACATTAATTAAAGTTTGACATTTGCTTAGATATTGCAGTGTTTAATGGTAACCTGAACCTATAAAAATAATAAATTTATATATTAAAATGTTAAAAACTCACCAGATGCATGTGTTATAATTGTTGGGTTATTATTATTGAAAGTCGGTTCCTTCTGACTCCTCGTGTCCTTTTCAAATCAAATAAGCAAATTCAACACAGGATTATTTTATTTGCACTTTACCACAGTTACAACTCAATCCGATTTATTTCAATGTTTTGTAATTACAATTTGTGATTTATTTGCACCCTTCAACCACCGAATAAATTTGATTATCTTAAGGTAGGTTATCCAATGGATAATCACCTTTTCTGATAGATAACGTTTGACTTTACTTGGGTTTATACTCTTTAACTGACCGGACTAGACTACTTGTTTGCTTCAACCACTGGTCATTTCGTGTTTTCCCCTTTTCCTTTTATACTCCTGCTCAGGCTGTTTTCAGACAATTGTCAACAACATTTGCTACATTACTAAATTATTAAAAATAATTACTTCCCACAGACCACCTTAGCCGACATTTGTCAACAACGTTTGCTACATTACTAAATTACAAATTAGGAAATAATTACCTCTCCATAGATCAGTGGCGCCCATTTAATATTGTTTAGGCCAATTTACCCTTTTATATTATTCCGTCTACACGCAGGGTTTTCCTCATCTCTCGGGTTTCCCATTGCCTCGTACTTCTCATTGACTCGGGCTTCCCATTAGTAATTAATTTTTTAATTAATTTCTTTTTTTGTCTTATATTATTTTCTAGGAACCCCTCACTAAACTTTTATTATTATTTCTGGACTCGTCTCTCAATTTAGCGTTCAACCATACCAATTTCCCGCGATCAATACTACTTTCAAATTTTTGTAAATTTTTTAATTAATATTGCACTTTTACCATTTTGGTGTTTTATTGATTTTACTGTGCTTTTTTCGTAATACCCCAACGTAATTAATATTATAATTACAATAATCATAACCTCCAATATTCAAATTTTTCTGCACTTACTACTTAGCTGAGTGTAATCCTCCAATTTTTCTTTTAACATTTGAATAGCATCTTCAACAAATTGTGATTACATTATTCCTGCTTTATTTGACAAACACAATTACATGAGATTACCATTGAAGTGATTTGTACCATCGTCTTTGGTAAACTCAACATTAAGCTATAATTGAACTTCAGCTGTACCAATTCGTTCAATATCTCCATTAAATTCCTTGATGAGACTATCTGGTACATATATTTCTGGATAATAATTATGAGATACATCACTCCTAAGCTCAACGCGATTATCCTGAAAGTCAGATTCACTATGGATATAATTTCGCTTTTCTGTTATTCCACTTTTGTTTGATGTAGGCTTTCATTTTTTGTTGTGCCAAATTGTTGTTTAATTAACTTTTAAAGCCTAAAATGTTTAAAAAATTATCAAAATATATTCATTAATCTGATTGAAATTTAATAATTAATTATAGAATAAATATTCGTACTTTTAGCGATTATACTATTCTTTGTTTCTACAAATCACCTTAGATGATAAGCATGTTGTCTTACAAACATTGGCCATCTATCTGTTGTAATGCTTGTACATGCAAGACATACTTATTGCGACAAACTGACATCATTTATCTTGAAATATAATACTGTAACCGACTTGCAATAACTAACATTTTTGTAAATTGCATCGATTCACTGAAGAATAGGTTAGTAATTTATAATAATAAGATAGTTACTTATGGTAATATTTGGTTAACTTTGTAAATTGTGATAATCTTATGAAAGTATTTTGTTTATATACCAATCAGAATTGAGTAAGAGATAAAAATGTATTTGGTTGGTTCATTTGATACTCGGCCTGACATAAAAATAATTGAGAACACTTAATTTTCATTCATAATACATAAAATTCGTGTAACCTAGGCATCATTTTTTGATGTATCCGCCGAACTTACTGACACATCTTTCTCAGTGGATCTCAAATTCTAAAAATGCGTTTTCGAAGAAATTTGGGCTCTAATTGTCGAAGAAATCTTCCACTGTTTCCTTCAGTTCATCGTTACTTTCAAATATTGTTTCAGCTAAGCGCTTCTTAAGATGGCGAGAAAGGTAATTGTCACTTAAAACCAGATCTGGGCTGTATTAGGGATGTGAAAGCACACTAAATCTAACATTGTACATTGTCCATGCAGAAACAACCAGAGTGTAAATAGTTGTTTTATCGTGGAGATATCATATTTAAACATTTCTGGACTTTTGTTTTTTGGTCGGTACAATTTCAAATAAATGACAGTAATATTGTTTGTTAAATTTGACACCAGTGGGGACAAATCTAACATTATTATCCCGAAAGAATCCCGAAAATATGACAGTATCATTGATTTCCGATGCATAGTACCACTTCTGAGTTTCTTCGTAGGCTTTTCGGCGGATAACCTTCACTGGCTGGGTCATGTCTTTGACTCCGGAATGTAAGGAGACAATATGGTTTCATCTTTAGTAAAATTGTTAGATTGGAAATTGCATCCATATTCACTATACATCTGTAAATTGTTACTGCAGCACTGTAAACGTCTTTCTATCATTTTAAATGAAAGGAACACTGGTACAAATCAGGAACACAGCTTTTGAATCATAAAAAATGTATAATAGTGTAAGTTTTACCATAACTAACCCAAAACATTTGAGATTTCTTTCAAAATTATACGAATTCATAGAAGTTGGTCATTTGAGCATTCACAATGAGGAGATTACTGTCGAAAGAAAAAATTCTATTCAAGATTTTACAAATTACGTAATGTAACTCTAATGCATTTTATAAAGAAAAACCAGGAATTTTATGATTTGTGGAGTGATGAAATTTTGTTCTTAAAACTTGCTTTCTTGGAAGATATTTTCACTCATCTTAATCAACTAAACTACATCCTTCAAGGAGGGAATGAAAGTTCTTTCACGTTTACTGATAAGTTGCGTGTTTTCAAGGAAAAACTGGATATTTGAAAACGATTTGTGCTGCAAAATAAATCTGTAAATCTTTCCTTTAACAGAAATTACTTCATTTAATAATGAAATGTTAAAGCTTATTGGTGATACATTATCTGTCTTTATTAAAAGGTTGATTTATTTTTATTTCCTTTACTTGACAATATCTGCATTTCTTTGCCAGTGAGTAAACCCAATATTGTTAGAATTGAAAGAGGAAGAAGAAGTTTTGGAATTGTAAAATGATTGAATATTAATACTTTAATTGTGACGAATAAATTACGAAAACCCCATAAAAGTGTTATTGCCTATTTCAACTTCCTATTTTTGTCAGTTAGCCTTTTCGTAACTCTACGAAATAAAATGTAAGAAGCGAGAAAGACTGCTATCTGTTGAAGAATAAATAGAAGTTGCGGAAGATTAAGAACATCAGGCGCATACCTCACATTAACCGTTTATATATATTTTTAATGTAGTTTCAAATAAAATGTAATTTTCTTCAATCCTTAGATGCATTGTGTATCCATTTGGCAACATAACAATAGTTTGTTGATCAGTTTACTAATAAAAGAAATAAATGGGATTTGCATGTTGTCGCTATTTGGCAAAATAAAATTGTTTTTTGTAATAATTAAAAAGTTAATGTAATATTTTTTCTGCTAATTTTCCAGAGGTATGTACTGCTTCTTTAATTGCAATAAATTAATAAATTGCAGAAAATTAATTTTTAAAAATCTGGCATTTAAGAATTAAATAAAATGAGTGTAATTTCCTATTATTTTTGTTTATTTTAAATATTTTTATGACATATCGTCATTAATTTTAGATGTGTTTTATATTTTGATTACCGAAAATAACATTGTTTTTAAGTAAGCAAAACCTAATCTGAAAAAAATTGAATTACGTTTAAGGTTTTGAAATATAATTTGATTTATACGAGAGAAACAAAAATTTCTGAATATTATGTTATTATTTTAATTGTTCATTTATTAAAATTTGTTTCCATAGTCCAAAAAAATCATTTATCCGGACTGCCAGTATTGGCCTAATTTTAATAAATACAATGCTAAATCCAGTCTGAATAAAAAAGATAGATATTTCATGCAAATACTGAATAAAAACAAACACCTGAGAATATATTGTAAACTTTCATAAATGTTAGAAGAAAGGTGTATTATAAAAATATAAAATTAAAATATTACATAATAGGGTGCAAAAAATGCAGGATAAATATATATGTGGAAAGCAACATTGATAAACAAAAATAACTGAATTCTACTGTGATTTTGGATTATGAACAATTTGATTATAATGAAAATCTGATTTTATATTTATGATAACAATTTGATTACTTATTGTGATATCTAACGATGGGTTGATTTTATTAGATTAATTTTATTTTTGGGCAGTGGCGTGGTGTTTATTGATTGATTATAATTTTATTTTGTTTTTTATTATTTGTGATGATTTAGTGATTTAATGTTATGATTAATTATTGATTAGATTAATTATTTAAAATTATTCATTAAAAGAAATCTTTTTAATTAGTTAAATTTTAAATTCCCTCTAGGGATAGTTATAAAAAATAATTTTGTTATTTATTTTTTAGACACAAGGCGTCAATAATTTTATTTTATTATCCATAAAAAGCACTTCAAGTGCTGCTTGACGTAAACCGTCTATAAAATAGAAGAAAAAGTGCCAACGGGTGCAACAACAAAAACAAAATAATAATAATAACAATAATTGACGCGAGGCGTCATAAATTGTGACACTCTAAGTGTCAACAAACAACAAAAAATTCTTAGCCTAAGAAGAATTGCATAGTTGTTATCAACTGTTGAAATAATAAATTAGAGCATACAAATTACATAGCTTAACTCAGGCAAATACATATAGTAATTTATCGCAAAGGATACAGAGTATTGACTCTAAAATACAATTTATCAATTTGATAAAGGTGAATGTTTATTTGTGTAAATATAACTTGTGATATTTAATAAATATTTTTCAAACCAGTATTTTGTCTTATTATTTATATAGGACATCAAGTTGAGATTCTGAGAACCTCAACATAAACAATAAAAATCAAAACTTATAAAAAATATTTATTGAATTTATTTTTGTAACTAATATTTGAACTGAAAGGGTTTTTCAACTGTTTGTAAGTAGAAATTTATTTGAATTCTTCTGTTGAAACTATTGACGCTTTTCTTGTCTGACATTTTCAGTTTTTTAAACTTCTGGATATTCAAACAAACTTTTTCTTCTTTAATTCATATGGCAATTGTTCATATGATGCTAGATAATTTAAAAATTAAAAATTTGTATTTATTTACTTAAAATTAAAATATTTCGGATAGAATAATTAATATGTTGGTGGATATGGCATTACAATTTATTCGAACAAAAAATATGTTATTATTGAATTATATCATGTCTGTGAGTTATTAAGAACCAATTAAAAACATAAATTAATTAATGCAATATTTATTTATTTTAGTAATTAATTCTTTGTTTATTTAATAAGAAATAATAACATACAAATAAACTCACGATTTTTTGTCACAATTATTCTACTCGTATATATTTCAAACAAATATTTTATTAATATATTATATGGTCAGAGGCACGTTATTCAATAATTGCATAGCACCCCACTAAAAGGGGCCGTAAGCCAAACTTTCATTAACTAGAGTTCTTTCAAGGATAATCTCATTCATTTGTTGTTTGGTTTGTTTATAAAAGTTTTATAAGTCCTTTTTGTATATATTGTTACCCATTAGTTGGGATACAAATTTAGAGTGATTAAAGATCGAGTAGGTTTCAATCTTTTGTAATTCAAATATTTCTTTCGTTTTTTGCTTGACTTCACCAAAGACTTTGACAAGAGTTTCCTTGTTAATATACTCTATTCTTATGCCTATTTAGGTATGCATGTTATTAACATCAATTTCGAAGCTCATATTTGTCAATCGTGTTAGTATTTATGTTTTGTTCAAGTTTTCCCTATAGTTCGAAATTAGTTCGAGGTCGTCAGTGTACGCTAGAAAGCCTAGGTTTACCCCTGCAACATTTTAGCATAGTATTAACATAAATAACACTGAAAAAAGTTTTAAATATGTAATTTTTGGAACAATTTGGTTGTTTTACATACAAATAAAAACAGATTTGAATTAAAGTAGATTTGATGACCCAATCTACCCCTCAAATTGAAGGATAGCGTAAACAATGTTAAAGGTCCACCTTCAATAATGATTTGAAATATTTTGTTAAGAAAAAAGATAAGATATCATTAAAATATATCAAAGAGAAATATTACATTTAAAATCGTTCGAAATAAAAGGAAATTGGGTAGAAAGAAACAGTTTTACTCATTCACATCGACGGGGTATAATAATTTTCAATTTTTGCACTTGACATAGATGATGGCTGATTTATTTTATTTTTTTATATTTATAATTTCTTTTGCTCTTTCCGCTCCTAAAAAAATGATTTATTTCAATCGTTATTTTTTTATTTTATAATTATATATTATTCATCTATTATTTGCTTATTTAATTGTATATTTACTTATTTTGTATTTATTATTTATTAAATAATTATTATTTATTTATTTTTTTTTTTAAAAAATCTATATTAAATATTTTGATTGAAATTCATTTGAATAAATGCAAATTTAAAAGAAATATTATAATTTGCACGTGCGAAAATAATGAAAACATTTTATTCTAAAAATACTATATAAATATAAATTCAAATAATCTAATATAATTACTTTTCCCTATTGACAAAATGAAAATTAAAATTGATTTTATTTCAAAATTAATTCTGAAATCGAATTTGATTAATTTTATTCTTTTGAAATTTCGAAATGTGACTAAAACATATTTTTAAAATTGTTTTTCAAAATTTTTTGGGATGAAAATATTTTGATGAAATTAAAGGTGGTGGAATGATGAAGTTAAAAAATAAAATATTTGAAAGTATTTTTTAATACTTTTAATAATTTTCCTTAAAACATATTTGCATCATTTGATGGAATTCCTAAACAATGACTGTTGCTTATCACCAAAACTATGAGGAAAATAAATAATTTTAATAACCCGTAACATTATTTCTAATTAGAACAGACAGTAAAAGTATAGCCGGCGCATGCTGTGTAAACAAAATTTCAGTTGAGTGCTTCGGATTTTTGAAGAGGATTGCACATTTAGAGAGATGATTGAAATGCATTAATAGATAAAATTAACAAATCTGGAATAAAGATGAATTTTATTTTTATTTTTTTGAAATTAGATTTTTGATTAGCGAAAATTGATATACTCATAATTGATCATATTTTACTATTTTTACTTATTTTCATTCGACTATTTATCAAATTGTTTTCACTAGTAAATGCATATTTGATTCATAGTCGTATTTAAAATAAATAGGAATAGACAATATAGGGATAGAAATAAATTAAAATTATTAATTTAAACAATCATGACGTCTTAAATAGCATTATTATGTTTCTTGACGTGGTAATGACGCCAAACAAAAACGTTACCAAACATTTAAAAACAATTACTAAAAGCATTTTAGTAAGGGATGTCAATAAATTATGTCAACCAAATAATGAAGTGGGAGTTTGAAGAAGTTTGGTAAATGTTGACACAAGGAGGGGGAGAGTTAAAAATAAATAGATGTCAATGTTACTTTTTACAATAAATTTAAAAAAGAGGAAATAAATATGAAACCCAGTTAAGGTTTTGACATTAAAGGATGCCATCTTCAAAAAAATTTCAACAGAAATGGAATAAATTTGTTTTTTGTTCTAAATTTATATTAAGAATTTCTTTTGGTTTTCACCTCAGATATCTTTTCATTTTAATATTTGACATGAATCAGTAATGAAATTGATGTTTTATTTTTATTCACAAATTTTCGTCACAGCCTATTAAAGTGAAAAAAAAATTTAACAATATTAAAAATATTGGGAATTCAATTTATTAAATTCATTAAATGATATTATATTTAAAATCATAAATGTTTAAAACATTTAAATAAAAAAAAAATTTTATAAACCTATTTTTATTTTTTATTAGATCAAGAATGGTTAAACCAACCTGCCACCAACTGTCAAGGCCAGTGACAGAGTAATTGACACTCTAGGCAAACCTGCCTTTCTGCCCCCACTGCAACTAATTATTTAATTAATATTAACTTTAATTTCGAATCAGTCATTTTTTTGAATTTTTAAAGTGGTCGAGCAGATTTCGAATCATGTGAAAACCTCAAAACTCTCATTCAGAATATTGTAAATCAGTATATCTTATCCCGCTAAATTGCATAAAGAATTTAAAAGGAATAAATTCTTATTCGATGAGTGAAATTGTATTTCTTAGTAAAGAGAAAATTAAAGGGATAAATGTATTCATGAATTCGGTACTAAATAAATAATAAATTAATATTAATTAGAACCATGCCTCAAACAGAAACGCGTTTTCGCCGAACATGGTACATTCTTACCTTTATAGTAAATGTTGTTCGGCCACTTGTTTACTATTATGCAATAGTAAGGGAATATGAGGTTTCTGGCACAGTCGCTTGGAATTAGCTGAAAAAAGGCATGACTCATCTGATAAGCATCTCATTCAATTTTGGTATAACTCATGTGTGTGACGAGTGGTTGTGTGTATGTAACAAAGACAATGGGTCATAGCATCATGTTTTTTGTTATTTTTAAACAGCCAAGTTTTCACAGAACACCCACCCTATCTTCCTAAATTTTTATAATTTTTCCATTGTTTTGCATAAATCATTTTCATTGTAAATTTTTATTACAGACTTATATTTTATACATATTTGTATTATCAGATCATTTCAATGCATTATTTTCTCATTTCTAAAAATTGTTTCAGTAAAATTCTTTATTTTTTTGGTCATCTTTGAAATGTTTTTGTTGATATTTCATTTATTTTTATTTTAATAAAAGATCAAATAACGTGATAATACAAATTTTTTGGGTTAATTATATCATCAAGTATTATTTTTACTTTATACACTTTTACTTAATTTTATAAGGACTTTTTTTGCTTTTCACTTCTGATTTCTTTATAAGTGACATAATTGCCTTTAAAAGAGGAAAATTTGTGTTAAAAATAATTAAAAATTTTTTATTTTTTGTCAAAATAAAAATAAATTAAATAACAACTTAGTAAGTTCTGTATTAATTTCCCTAATTTATAGTTTAAAGGGTTTTTTACGACTTTAGATAAAAAAAGGTCCATCGTTTCGTGGATTTCTGAAATTTTTTTAATAAAATAGATAAAATTTTAATTAAAAAAATTATGAAATTATTTTTAAAAAAATTTTAATTAAATCCTTTAGAAAAATATGAAGCAGGTAAAAATCGAATTCCCTTTTATCAGTAAATCGGAAAATGAAACATGAATTATAATTCATAATGATTATATTTGCGCTGGGATAATATCAAATATTTACCAGATGAATCAATATAATTAGAATTTGACGCATCCCTTTCCCAATCAAAATTCGACTAATTAAAACAATTTAAAACCAGATTCACTGGAAATCGTTTCGGTTTTTAAATAATTGAAAAAAATTTTATATTTAAAAATTATATTAATCATTTTCCTAATTGTTGAAATGCTCAGTAATTTTAATAAATTAATTAATTAAATGAATTAGAAATTTTAATTTTAATTTTTCTGGGAGTTTGTTTTTATTTTTCTCTTTATCTCTCTCTTTATTTTTTCTGGAAATAATTCTTTCCTTGGAAATAATCTTGATTTTATCTATTTCCGCATTGTTTGCATTATTATAAGTAATAAAAAATTTTTTTGAGTTAAATAAATAGTTTTTTAATCCTCAGAAATTATTATTTCGATTTTTATTATTTTATAACTTTGAATCGAGTTTCTTTAACATTTTTGTTAACAATTTTATTATTTTTATCTAAATTTATTATAGTTTTGCTTGTGAATTAAATGAAACAAATAATACTATAGTTGGTAGTTCCGGCTTCACGTTCTCTAGAAATTAAAACACAACACTGCCAAGGTGTATTTATATTTATAAATATAAATGACAAATTTAACACCCAATTTATCACGACAAGAAACAACGTGTGTTATTTCAACCCAAAGAGTTCCGCTGTGGCTGTCTGACGCCATGTACTTTGATACAATAATCATCTTCAATAATCTGATCCTAATTCGATTCTAATTGATCTACTAACTCCTCTTAACTCCTCGACTCTTACTAAACATATTCACCATTATTTACTTTTTTTCACCAGTTTTTAAAATTAGATAGTTTATTTATTTTCTGTAATTTCGCATTTTACACGGTTCAAATCTAATCATGTAGTTTTTGTTGACGGCTTCAAAGTTATATCATTTTGCTAGAAATGATGATCTTTTAAAATAATTTTAATTTTACAACTCAAGCAGATTTTATAACAAAATATTTCTTATTAAACGACTATTAAATTTAATTATCCTCATTTCAAATAACTAATTGTTATTTGTTTTATTAAACTGTTTGAGTCTTTTTGGGAAAATACGACTTACGAGCAGAATAAAGATTTGATTATAAATAGAAATTAATCGGTTAAAATTAAATCTAAGATCTTAACCACTGGTTTTTAAAAAAAATGTTAAAAGGTGCTTAATATCTGTGATATGCCAATAGAAGCAGTTCTCTATAAAAGAAAATACTCAACATTAAAAATGGGGGGAAAAGTTTCATTCGTTCTGCCTGCCTTTCTCTCAATATTTTTCATTTCCATTTCATAAATAATTAAAATTTAACTTTTTGTATTGCCTTCTTAGTACAATTTTTGCTAATGAATTTGAGTTTTTGATGTACTGTTGGGATATATGATCACACTTTAAAATATCAACAGATTATATATAGTTAACGGTTTTATCGAAACTCCTAGTATTTAAAACGTCCATCATTTTAAATAACAATTTCAAAACATTCACAAAACTAATATATTTTTAAAACAACAAAGTTAGATAAAACAAAATCTTTCTGAGATTTTCTGATACATAAATACGCTCGGCAGATTTTCATAATTTCACAATCATTCCACACAACATACTATTAATTAGTTTATTTTTGAATTTTAAATTGATTTAATTTAAAATAATATCACAAAATAATTTTACCTGTTATTCTCATATATATGAGTGCAATTTTTTTCTGCAATTTTTCTTGTAATCTATATTGTTAATTTTTATGTCTATTTTTAATTATTTACGACATGTAGTTGTTACAGCGTGATTATGGTCAAAATATTGCATTGAGGTTATTATTTTTTTATCACTTATTTTCATTGCTTCATTATACTTAAGGAAATCAATTCTCTATAGTAAATAATTTACTACAGAGATCACTCATCTAAAATATACATATTAAAAATTGTTATGATTAAACATAATTTAAAACTAAAATATGAAAATAACTCTGATTTAGTTGTTTTGCTTTGACTCTAATTTATTCAATAACTTTGATTTCACACTATATCCTTTTTCATAATTTCGGCTTTGTCTCTTCAACTTTCTTTCTTATTTTTGTTTTGTACCGCTTAATCTCTGCTTCAAATTTCTCTTTTTCTTGATTCCAACTTCTCTTCAATGTTTTCAACTTCTGGTTTTCTCAGAATTTTTCTTTACCACTTTTCTTCAATAATTTTCTGGATGAGCGACATCATGAATCATCTGGAAAGCTTCTCTTCTGATACTTGGCGGTAATATTAATATTCCATTTTTCATTAATAATTCATCTTTGTCTCTTGTTTCTGCTTTTGTATTATCTCTCCATTCGACCACGGATAAGAGTTTTCTGAAACTAATTGAACTTTTGTTCTTGAGAATGTATCAGCAACTTGAAACGGTTATAAAAATTAATTATACCTAAAAATCTTTTTTGTTGTTTCTAGTAATTGGTAATTGTGAATCGCTGTTATTTTACTTTCTAAACGAGAAATCCCAGTTCTCTAGATATGACACAGAAAATCTACTTCTGATTGCATAACTTTGCATTTTCCTACGTTAATTAACAATCCAACTTTATTTAATTCATTTGCGATTAATTTTAAACTTTTGTCATGCTCTTTTGAGTCTGACATAATAATTACATCATCCAGGTATGTGTCAATTGTTCTTTGAAAGGTCTACGGGACATTTCGTAATTCAAATGGCATGTAAAGGAATCCACACACCAAATTGAGTTGTTATTGTTGTTTTTGGGATATCCCTTTCTTTCATCGGAATTTGTAAGTATGCCTTCTCAAGATTGATCGTGGAAAAGTATTTTTTATTTCGAACAATCTCCAATATATCTTCGATTCTTGGAATTGCATAACTATCAGGAATCACTGCAGTGTTCAAATTTCTTTAATCACAGCAAAATCTGTATTTTCCGTTATGATTCACTACAACTAATGGCGAAGAAATTGAAGATTTTGATAATCGACATTTTCCAGTGTTTACCATCTTGTTGAACCAATCTTTGGAAGCTTTTAATTGGTCTCTATTTAATCGCCTTGCTGGAAATGATCTGACGTCCTCATTTTAAGTCATCTAGACCAAATTCTAAACCAAGTGCATAATCAATGCATTTAGTCAATATCTTAACCAAATTCTGCATGATAATTCCTTTGATGAATTGTTAGGATTCATTAATTGTCTCTGGAATATTGGTTACAGCATTTTTCCGAAGATAAGCCATCACATGGTGAGATTTTGTTGAATTATTGGATATGTTTGACAATTTGATTTGGGATTCAAGTTGTCAGAACTATAGAGTTGGATTAGTTCTGTAGAATGGACACGGTTTGAATAAAACTCGCAAAACCAAATCCTCTGGAAGCCGGTCAATTGCCGCGTGGTCGCCAAGTTATGATTAAACATAATTTAAAACCAATATTTGAAAATTCTTTTTAATCACAATTTCTCATTATATAAACAAACATTTTGTTAAATTGCTTTTTGTGATTAACATTTCTAATCACAACAAAATTCATTTGGATGAATGACAGATGTCAAAATAAAGGAAAACCTTTTTTCAATTAATTATGAAAGAATTAGAAAAGAAATAAAATTTTTGGTAAACTTTTTTATTTTATTTATAAAAGTTATTAATGTTTTGTTAGAGTTATAATTGTAATTATTATTATTTTTGTTGTAAAATAATTTCCTACCTACAAATACAGCACCCAACATGCACCCCATCTGTCTAGTTACAGTTTTATAAAGAAGACTCTGTGAATTTAGGAAAGAGAAATAAATTTTCTAAGACATGCTTTAAATAAAATAGGCACACAGCTAAATAAAATAAACCATATAAAAACTACAAATTACATTTTTTACAAATAAACTCTAGAGAACTACGAAGATTTCTAGAAAGGATAAACTTTTACCATTTGTATAGTCTCACCTGCATTAAAACAAAATGTAAAAATTAGTTAGTCCAAAAACTCAAATGACATATCAAGATATTAACAATTTATATGGATGGGCCTTATCTCAGAAACTTCCTGTTGGAGAGTTTAAATGGCTAGAAGATCAGACTAAGACGGATAATATTATCAAAAAATGTGTGAACGGAGATGAGATTGGTGGAGATGGTAGTTATGTTCTAGAGGTATAAATTGTGATTCCTGACCATATACAAGATAAATTGATGATTTGCCCATTGCACCTGAACTTAGTTATCCACCTTGGAGTAAAGACTAGAAGCTTTTATTAACACATGACACAAAGACCAATTATGAGATTAATGGTAGGATTTTGACCAAGTGGTTGAGCTACAGTGTATTAGTTTCAATTAGTTGCATAATGGAACATCACATAGTTGACACATTATTGTGGTTCTTTTTCGATCACTTGAAGTTGAACAAACAACACAGCATTTCTTTCCATTATCACCAGAATTTATTGGAATTTTATCAGGAAAGTGTCTTCCTTGTAAACGAAGTGGGTTTTCGCTTAGTGGTGGTCTTCCAACTCGTTCGCTTCTTTGAGATCTATATTTTTCTATCAATTGTCTAACCAATATCAGTCTAAAAATCAGCCAATTGGATTCTTGACTTGTTCTTCGCTCTGTATATACAATAAGCGTTATGTACTACCATATCAATGATGTGAAAAAAGAACTTTTTGTACCATTTGGTAGTCTTTCTAACGCATTCTGAAAATGACATTCTCATATCAGAATAATCCACACCACTCATGAATAAACTGTAATCTATAACTGTTTTTGGCTTCATTATTTTTTCGAATGATTGGAAATTGGTCTTTGTTGATTCAACTAGTCCATTTCTATGAATTGTGGACAACATGAATACTTCGCGTTTATCCATCCATCTTTGAAACAATAATTTATCAGTATTGTAGCTTTCAAGTTCACCTTTTTTCATTTTTCCAGAATATTTCGGAAGACCTTTGCGATTTTTTCGTAATGTTCCACAAGCTCCAGTTTTCTTGTAATGAAGTATTTCGAACAATGGTGGGCTTGAATACCAATTGTCAACATATAAAACGTGTCCCTAATCCAGATGCATATTCATAAGTTCCATTACGATCGATCCACTTATACCAAGTAATTCATGAAATCTAAACTTTGTAAATTTACCAGTATAAATGATAAAATTGAGAATGCATTGTATGGTACAGTCCACCATTTCAAATAGTTTTATTCCAAATCGATGGCGTTTTGATGGAATATATTGTTTGAAGCTCAATCTTCCTTTCCACAGCATAAGGCTTTCATCTATACAAATGTTTCTATCGGGTATGATGGCATTTTTGAATTTTTCTTTGACCATATTTACAACGTTTCCAATTTTGAAAAGCTTGTCATTGGTTTTTTGTTCATTATTTGCAAAGTGAAGGAATTTCATAATCTGAAGAAATCTGTTTCTTCTGAATTTCTTTGGAAATATTGGAGTGTTCAGTAGAGGATCAACGCTCCAATAGTCTTTCAACTCATTTTTGCTAACCAAACCTGAGCATCACAATCGCAAAAAATACTGATAATTCGTTTGATGTTACATCAAACCACTTCGACATTTTCTTTTGTGATGGTAAAGGATGTTGTTGTTGATAGAGATTTGTTTCTTTTACCACATAATCCATGAATTCGGAATCAATAAACCATTCAAAATAGTCAATTGGCTTTTCATTTTCGACACGGAAGTTTTTTGGACCAGGTTTTTCTTGAAATTGATGAAGTTTTGGCACAAAGTTTCCTTCTTTTGACCAAATTCTTTCACCAGTTCGATCGTTTATGATGTCGAAATCTTCAATTTCATCATCACTTCCAATATCTGATCCTTCATCTGCTAATAATTCATAATCAACGATTTCGTTTGACATTTCTCTATAATAATGTATAAAATATAAAATAAATTTGCTAACTTTTCTAATCCTTTACGTAATTCAATTTTTTTGATGTCAAAATCTTTATTTTTGTATATTATATTCATAAAAAATATCAACTCACCTCTAAATAGCGTAGTTTAGAAGATAATCGGAAAAAAATCGGACGTGATCCGTATGCGACTTTTGTTGAATATAAAAAAGATATGTGAAAAATTTGGAAAATTAGAAAAAACAAAATACCTATTTTATAGAGTTTTTTATGTTGGTTCTGAAAATCATAATAGTTTTTGTCATAAAATTCTCAGTTGTGAGATAATTCAAAAAACGTTGAATTAAATTTTTAACAAAAAGTGATTTGGTAAGTTAGTGAAAAGCCATTCTGCCACGACAAGGCCTTTCCAGAAGAATGGTACCAATTCTAGGCTGGTTAGACCTACCTCTCATATCTGAAAGGATTACCATTTCGAGGCTGGTTTGACCTACCTTTCATATCTAAAAGGATTTATATTTGCCTATTTCGTTTCATTTTTGTTTCTTGTTGGTCAAGACCTCTTTTCGAACCTTCGCCAGCTGGCCCGGTTTGAGAATCTCTTCCTTTTCTCGATGATGATTCAATAAAATGATTCCAATCATCATCAGACATAAAATCAAGTTTTATTGAATTTGTCCATTCTTCAGGATTTAGGTAACTAAAATCGTAATGATTTTTACCTCCTAAAATATATATGGCAAGCATGGGGTATCCTTTGCGCATATATATTTTCTACTTTTTTCATCTTTGCAATCTCTGAAAGGAGGCAAATGTCGGGCCAAACTTACCCACATCGCTTTCTCTTCCTTTGATTTGCATGAAGATGGTGCATTTTCCAAATAAGGAGGATACATTTCTCTTGTAGGAGGGTGATAGCAACCTTTATCAGGACACACCAAAGTAAAACCAGCCCTTGAAGGTGGAATTCTTTTGCGTGGTCTTCCTACTCGCCTCGGATTAGACATTTGTTTGAATGATTCGAATGAATGAATTAATGAATGAAATAAACCTATGTGAATATTGAACAATATTTTATAAAAAATATATTATAAAATATTTATATTCATGTAAATAAATTTTATATTAAAAATTATAAAATTAATTTTTTTTCCGGTTTTTAATGAAATAAATAAATATTTATAAAAAAAATAAAATTTAAAAATTTAAATAAACTTTAAAAAAAGCCGGTCCTCAAAGGGTTAACTTAATAAAAAAGATTTTAATTTTTATATGAAGTTATTCATTATTTTCAAATTGTATCTGATGTAGAAGCAGCAAGATATGAACAGTTATCAGTGGCTTCACGCATACATATTAGTTACATGCAGTTAGACCATTCTTTCTCAAAGTGGGCGATAACGCTCCCTTGAGGGCTTTTGAGACTTAGAGGGGGCGTTAAATGGCCCAGAAAAAATGGGGGGCGTTGACGTGGGTTAAGAGGGCGATGGTAGATTTGTAATTTTATTTACTTTATATTTCACTAAAATTAAAACCTACCTACTGCATTTTAACGAATAATTAGTTTATATTTCTACCCTGCATGATGGTATAAAAACTTACAATACTTAACATAGATTTCGTAGGATAGCCCGCACGCCGTACGCAATCAAGTTGTAACAAGTTTCTGTTAAATAACGCTATTGTAGCAATCCGGTAGCAATTGTTCTGTACAATTAAAATTTATTTACATGTAATACATTTTGTATATTATACAATTAAATAACCTTTACGGGCGCTAGCAAATCAAATTGTGTCTTAAGGGGGCGATTGTTAAAAAAGCTTGAGAAACACCAAGTTAGACGTACATGAATAAATAAATTCAATTTTATATTAAATACATTCTAAAATTTCTTACACATTTACTTTCCTCAGTAAAATTTAGTTAATTTACAAATAACTTATAACCTTAAGTGAATATGACTCACAATTTATCTACTTATAGCAGATTCAATTTGAAAATGGTGTTCAGCGGATTAATAATCAATTAAATCAAATAGTTAGTCATTGTTGTTTGTTTCAGTAAATGATATTTTTGTTTTAATTTATTATTGTTTGTTATTTTAGTGTCATGTCAATGCCAAAAGTTCTATCACTGCGTGTATCTTTGTACAAAATATTTTAATTACATTTGATATTTATATATATATATATATTATTTATTGCCTTTTAAGCATCGCTGATACAGTCGATTTGATTTACAGAGCGGACATCTAAAAATTTAGATAAATTTATCAAATAAATACTAAATTTTAATAAAATTGAGTTTCAATGACAAATATTGAGAATATTCATTGTCTTTTCCATTTAACATTGCGTTTAGATACTGTCTTTTTTCAAGTACTTATTATAAATTACTGTTCCAGAAATTACAGGTAAATAAGAAAAAGATTGACCAGTATTTAGAATCTAAACGAAGAGAAGTAAATAGGTCAAAGGTGAACAAAAATATAAATGATTTTTTTGATATGTTCTATTTGTCTAAAATACAAATGTTGGAAACTGCTTATAAATTGATTATTTTCACATAAGGTTTTCACTTTTAGCACTAAATATTAGTCAAAGAATTCCAAACTTTTTCCAAATTTTTAATTTCTATTAAAATTAATTGTTTTAATGTTTTAAAGAATATTTCTGAAATGAACAAAGACAATTGTAAATTGCAATATTATTTTTTTATGTTGTAAAATTATAAAATATAGTTTATATTTAAAATAGGTCATTAAAGTCAAAATTCAAAAATGTTATTTTTTTAATTATTTGAAAATATCATTCGGTTGAGAGCTCTTCAATCATTTGGGGCCCTGTGCGTGTATATATATAAAAATCTATATGTATATTTACGGTCATCACTGACTGTCTGGAAAACTATAGATTTTTTGGTTTATCTTCCAGACGTTTGAGATAGCGCCTTGAAATTTTGCATTGGTGTTTAGTATTAAAATGTGAAATTTGTAGATATATGTTGGTCTATTATCTCACATCTTTTGAGGATGGTGGGTTTTTTTGAAAATTATGTGCTTTAGGTAAGTAGTAGGCGTATTTTAGACTTCAACGACTAATTTAATATAGCCAGTTCATCAATATAACTAATATAAAGCATAACTGATATTAATGTTATGTCCAAGTATACCTCTTCTCATATATTCCCTTTAAACGCAATTTTAAAAGGTTTTGAAAGATCGAATTGTTTCTAGGCCAGAAAATATATACAAATCGCAAAGAAACGTTTCGATAATAAAATAATATATTTCTCTTTTGACCTATTTCAATAAAATAAAAAAGGTCTGCAAAACTAATGGCTTCGCAGGTTATAAATTGTCGGGTCGTTTCAACCCAGGCTGTCGGCTGATAACCAGTTGAAATAAAAATATTAAAAAAGGGAATTCCAAACTATTATATCAAGACTTCAACCCATAAAAATTGGAAAGTTTGAAGACATTTCAATTTTAAACCTCAAATGAGTTACAAGCTCTTGCAATAAATAACTAAAATTCTAAAATTCATAATTTATTATTATAAAGTGTAATCGCACATATTTAAATTGTATCTTCGCACGGGATTAACATTATCATTGGAGGTAAATTCATAAATTTGCATTTCTATGAATGTGAAGTTAATAATTATTTTATTCACAGTTATACTGAATAAAAGTGTATCTAAACCAGACGTTTACCCATCCCTTATTCTATCCGTCCTAGGACAGGTAATCCCCTAGTTTTAAATAATTTATTAACTATTTCGGAGGAAATATAATTATAAAATAAATGTGATATAAGCTAATAGAGTGTTTGTATAATAAAGTGTTTTATATAGTAATGACTTTAAAATATACCCTTTGTTTAAATATTGTTGATAAATAACAAATATTTTAAAAAGAGACAATAAATACGAGAGCAGCAAAGTCTAAAACTGTCATTTGACTTCTTATTAATGACAAACTAACCACATTTCTTCGCTATTTTTGACATTTGAAAATTGTTCTGATTATTACATTCAGAATAATGAGACTGCCGGTAAAGAAACATATCAACCATTACAAACGATATTTAATTCCCACAAGTAGCTCGGTTTCTCTATAATTTAAATGTAATTTATTTCTACTAAAATGTTTATTTCAATCTCCAGAAATGGTATTGAAAAAATTACGTTACAATTGAAATCAGGGGGGTCACTTTCGATAATAAAAATATATATTATTGGAAATGTGTTAAATGGGAAATAAAACTATAATAAATTTCTTTTGACAATGTCACTAGTAAGCAAAATTGAATGAAAATATATTTTTCAAATAAAAGTTTAGCTATTCTGTTCTGATTTTTATGTTGTTTATATTAACCGAAACGCAGCATACTTGGTAAATAATTGTATTTGAAATAACTTTTAGGCATCAAATCTAATTGCTTCCTAATATAATTAAAAGTTTCCGACTCTCTTTTTAATGGCGTATCCTTTCCTAAAAATAAAAATTATTTATTTTAAAATATGAAATCATGTATTTTCCTAAACTAATTAATTAATAATAATTATTATTAAAATTATTATTATTATTATTATTATTATTATTATTATTATTATTATTATTATTAATAATATTAATATTATTATTATTATTTTTAAAGAAAATGCAAAATCCTTAATAAGTATTATGTTACTTATAAAGAAATAAGAGATGAAAACCAAAAAAAGTCCTTAAAATCTTATTAGGTTTACATTTTGATATTTTCAATGAATTTATGTAATAATTTTTATATTTAAGTAATATTTTCGGATTGTCAAAATAAAGTTGATAATAATTTATAAATGCCCAGAAAATATTGTTAAACTGACTGTCTGGCAAACAGAGTTTGTGATGGAGTGATTCTGTCTAACTCGGGTAGAATTTCAGTTAAATATTTACTGATATCAATTCAGATATATTTGCCACAGAAAGAATGATATTCGACGGGTCCAAAGAGAAACTTAATTTCCATTAATTCTGTCAAAATTTTGTTTTATATTCTACCTTTATTATTGGTTTGATTCGGTTTCATCTTTGATTTGTTTTAAACTTTCACAAGATCATATCTTTAGAAAATGTTTTTTGTTTTTATTTAAAAATAGTAAAAATAAATAGCAACTTTATTGCAAGTCACTCTTAAAGTTTTTCTTTTATTACATTTAAAATCTACTATGAAAAGTTTTATCTAGAAATTAATCACACTAAAAAATTCTTTGAAAAATTCTATTTAAAAAACATTTATTAAAACAGAAATGTTCCAAAAAGTTTTGAAAATAAAAAAGACCATGAAAGATCTTAATTAAAAATTAAATGATTGCATAATTGAGATTAAATTACGTCATTGTGTAATTAATTTCACTGTGCTAGGTGGTTTAATAACATAATGGTGTGTTGCTGGAATAGCTGCTATCTACTTACCGGGGTACATATCATACTTTCCAACGGCAATTGTCTTATTATTATAAAATGTAAAGAAATTTGAAATAAATATGAAATTAATGAAGAAGAATATTTCTTTCCCGTAGATTTCGTTGTATTAATTTAGTGATCATTTTTTGATTGCAATTATTAAGTGTTTCTGTCTTTATACTGTCTTCATACAAAATCGAGTTCTTTATCAACGGATCTAGAACATAATTCTGGTAGCTATCAAGTATCTTTAGCTACAAAGGACTCGGTAGAGTTGTCTTTATATCCAAATTATGATTTATGAAAATATATTCCTACATAATTTATTCCCAGTAGTACTGAATTTAAACAAATTATACAATAAATAAAATTTAAAATTTTCCAAAGATTAATTTTCATTTTAATTTAAATTCTTATTGAATTATCATCATCAAAATTTTTATTTTCACCTTTTTTTATATTTTATTTAGAATTTTCTAATCAACCACTAAAAGAAGATTTTGTAAATTATTAATATCCTTGTTTGATAATTATTTATTACATATATACATGTAGAAACGTTTAGTAAAAACATTAAACGTAATTCTTTTGTTGAAAACTTCTAGTACAAGTAATTGATTGTTTTAATTGGGATTTCTTTATTTCAATATATTACACTAAATGCATTTCTAATAATTGAAAACATTCTTTTTGTTACGCATAATATTTCTTCTTCCAATTAATTATGTATTCATTTATTTAACAAAAATAATAATATTAATAATTATAATAATAATAATAATTTTTTAGTGCTCGTGACTGTGTGCATTTTTTATATAGTTAGCTGTTTTTTGATGTTGTGTGCTTGATTTTGCGAATTTATTTGCTTGTCATGGATTGGTGTAATTTACTACAATGATTAGTTGTGTTAGATTTGATTTTCCCATTCCTTATTCTTTTGACTCCACTCAAGAAATTCTTTTAATGTTTCATCATTACGTTGTAAAGAGAGAGATAATTGTCTTAAATATAATTTATATATTCGTTCCGTTTGTTCATTACTACCATCATCTACAAAAGTGACTTTTCATAAATAAGATAAGTCCCCCATATTAAGTATCCTTTGGTTAAATGAGTCCCAACTTGAGCAATAGCAACTTCAAAACATTGTCTAATTTCTTCTTAATCAGTTAAATATCGTAACATAAATTGGCAATATTCAAACCATACATCGACACTTCTATAATCTTCAATTGCACAAATGAAAAAAGCACGTATGAAATCTTTGCCTGAATTAATAGACTTTTCATCATTGATCCAATCAATCCATATTTCAGGGACAATGGATAATAAATATGCATAATTTCTCTTGATTCTCTTGCTTCAATCATCTTTTCTGAATTTTTTAGTGCATTAATTAACTTCCAATGAGAATCATAATCAAGAGTATTTTTTAAAACATTTTCTCTATGCATATCAATTTTTATAATTTCCGCTGAAAAATCTTCTGATTCACTACTAAAATCACTACTAGATAAATCATCATCGATCATATGAAACATTTTTAAAATTTTTTCTTTATAAGACAAATTCGTTTTATTGTTAGCAATTTAATTTATTAAAATAATTCAAACTACAATTCCTCCAACCTTAACCACAATTCAAACCAAATTTTAAATTTACAATCCCTCCAAAAAAAACTAATACACATTAACTCGAATAAACAACATACAAACTAAAAAGTAAATTTTACATAAAAAATAAAAAATGAACTTTTATTTTCAAGATTCAACAAGTTGTATGTGAATTGTTTGTTGTTTTATGACATATATGAGATTTTCTTGAACTGGTATACAATAAGGAATGTGAACAACTACTCCCTCCTTCCTAAACGTCAAAACTATTATACATCAAGTTACCTAATTGCCATTTTGAAATTTTGTTTAAATGGTCAAATAAATTCGGTAAAAAAGCATTAATTTTGGGTTAGTTTTTGATGAAAAGGCCGATTTTAGAATCAAACAGAACTGAAAAGCATAGTTTAAAGGTAGTTTAATTTGTTTTTAAAATTTCAATTTTTCGACAAGTATTGAAGTTTTAAAAGGCAAAAAGCTTGATTTGAGAGTTCTTCAGTCAATGTTTATATTGAAAAGGTTATGACTGCGCTCACAAACTTCAATTAATGAAATTTGCTAACTATATCAGGATGGATTGGAATGGATGATCCACAGACGTTACACATAAAATTTATTACACATAAAATTTATTACACATAAAATTTATTACATATAAAGCACATTGATTTTGCTGTTATAAAATCCGTTACTTATGTCTAAAAAAATATTTTTACCCTTTAATTATGATTGTTATATCGAAAAACTAGAAGAGGGAAGCCTTTATTAATAGAAGGGGAATACAAATACCACCTAAACTCAAAAAATTCCGCAGAAACTAAAATGTATTGGCTTTGCATGAAGAGAGAAATCTGTAAAGCCAGGCTTGTCACAAATGCTAACCTTGAAAACGGAATTACCATATTCCATTCAACATCACACGCTCATATAGGTGATTAATCAGCACCGGAAGTAAGGTCAGTTACAGAAAAAATAAAGACCCGTGCGAGGGCTGAGCCAAACTCACACCCTTCGCACATAATACGAGAAGAGCTTAGAGGAGTCACTGATACACAGGTTATTTTGAAAGTGAGCGAAACAAACTCGCTAGTAAAAATGGTAAATAGAGTTCAAAACTCTGCAAGATCGAATCTACCAGCATCTGTTTCGAGTTGTTTGATCACCCAACCATACAATCAGACAATTTCAGGCGATTTATTTTTAAGGTTTGATTCTGGCGTGCATGACTCTAACAGAGTTCTCATATTCTACTCTGATCTTGGCTTACGATCTCTATGTAGAAGCACTCAGATTTTTGCAGATGGAACTTTTGATACAGTACCAAGAATATTTTTTCAACTGTATACAATACATGGTGAGGTTTTTGGTTATACTTTCCCCTTTGTTTATGTTCTATGCTTAAGAAAAACAAGGTCTGTTTATGAAAGTATAATTAATCATCTAAAAGAAGCTTCTATTAGATTAAATATTACCTTTTCACCAGAAACAATAATGGTGGACTTTGAGATGGCAGCAATTATGGCATTTAAGAACATGCTGCCTAATTTAACAGTAAAGGGGTGCTTATTCCACTTCAACCAATCATTATGGAGAAGGATACAAGAGAATGGGTTGTCTATGAGATACCGCAATTGGCAAAACACTGATATGCAAGGGTTGGTCGTTGAATTTATGGCTTTACCATTTATTCCTGAAGAGGATGTAGCTGGAACCTTTAAAGATTTAGTGGCTTTTGCTCCGCCTGAGCTTAATGATTTTATCGAATTCTATAGAAGAACCTATATAGGTTTAATAAGGAATGGAGATAGCTGGACATTCGTAACACCAAGGTTTGAGAATACTATGTGGAGTTGTTATAACTCTACACTTTCTGGACACCGACGAACAAATAACGTTGTTGAAGGGTTTCATTTTAGATTCCATGGTGAAATCCAATCTCATTATGCAACAATTTGGAATTTTCTTGAGTTCATCAAGAAAGATGAAGCTGATAACAAGATTTTAATTGAGCAATTATTTGGAGGTCACAGGAAGATTAAGCGCCCAATAAAGCGAATGTATCTCGTTAATAACTCACGAATCCTCGAGCTTGTTCGGTCGTATGGTGAGTTTAAAAACTCTGGCACGATAAAGATATATTTGCATAGATCACAATCAGCCTAACATGAATTAACATTAAAGTTCTTATCCGTTTTTTCATTCAGGATTCGGAGTGCAACTACTCATTTGGTTTTCTAAAAAATCTTCATCATCCAAATTTATTCATACACTATTTTGTCATCATTTTCTGTTTATTTTTATCGTATTTGTCATTATTTTCATCTATTTTTAGTTAAGGAAAATTCATTTATTGAAATTCATTAATCTAACAATTAAAAGACATGTCGACTAAGCAAAAAGTTAATTTAAAAGATTTCTGATTTAATTGAATCTCAAGTTAATTATAAAAAGAAATAATATCTTTTATCCATTTTCATGTCCGTCATCAAATTATTTTCACACTTCATCATCATTCCATATGTCATCTTTTTATTTAAATATATTCATTAATTTTCATTTGTAATCAAAATAATTTTATCCAAATCTATTTTCTCTTTACTATTATCAAATTCTTTTTTATCTTAATCCAATTTGTCATCAAATAATTTCATTAACCTAAAATTATCTAAAACTTTTAAATAGCATTTAAAAAAAGAATATTTAACATAATATTTAACAAAAAGATAATTTAAACAATTTCTAATTAGAATTAAAGTTTTAAGTTAATTTAGAACATTAAATTAAGGTTTAAAATTTAAATTATAATTTTTAGTTATAATTAAGTCTTTGATTCATAAATTTAGATTTTAAATTAACTTAAATAGATACTGAGTGGTTAGAAGGTATTTTATGGTAGATGCTATCAGGTGATGTCTGATGAGATATGATAGTTAAAGTATGATGATAAACTTTGTAGCTGAGTATCGAAAGTGTAAATGAGTATTATGTGGATAAATCGGAGTTCAAAACATAAATTAAGCTGGATACTGGTAGAAAACAATTTGGATCTAATGTTTGACTCGGAATATGATGATATCATTCAAATTTATCAATAAAGAAAATACCAGTTATTTTTCTCTTGTAATAAATCTTACGTGTTATACATAAATGTAAAATCGATAATTCGTTTTAATGAGCAATGATTCCAAACATATTTCAACATACTAAATAATTTATGTTAGTTGGAATTACGCTGCAATCTTTTTCTTCTGAAATCATAGTTAATCAAAATTCAAATTCCACAATATTTATTTTATAATTTGATTATTTAAACAATCTTTATTCGTAAGATTATTTAAATATATTTTGAAGCTTCAATAATTCTTTCAATGAGCTATGATTCCAAATCTATGTTTCAACATACTATATAATTTATATAAAAAATTAAATTTAAATTTGAATTCATACATTCTTAATATTATAGTTTTTGCAAACTTTTAAAATTTCAACTATCTTTAAATTACTTATTTTAATTAATATTAAATTATAATACTCACATCATTTATATAAAATAACATTTAAATTTAAATTCATAAATTCTTAATTTTATAGATTATATTAGGTTGGTGCATAAACTCGTACCCTTTTTTAGAACAAAAAAAACTATAAATTTATTTATTTAAAACTTTATTTAATCAGTTAAGTATTTTCCATTCAGTTCTATCACCTTGCTCCATCTCTCTAGTAGTTACATAATCTCATGCTCATAGAAGCTCTTGGGTTTCTGACTAAAGACCCGATCCTGGTGACTTTTCAACTCTTTCAAGAAAATAAATTTCTTACCCCTAAACTATTTTTAAGTGAACTACGTAGGTGCTAATCGTTGTGGTGCAAGGTCGAGAGAGTATGGTAGTAAGACCAAAACATCAAAATTTAGTTGTGATAACTGGTTTCGAAGGGCCAAAGACACGTTTGGTTGTCTTGCTAGAGAGCAATACCTTTTCTGTTGGCTAATACAGGTCACTTCTGTTTGATGGCTAGCTTCAGTTTAATTGGTTTGGAGCAGTATTTATTTAAATTTATGGTGTCGTTTTCAAATAAGAGCTCATACAAAATTATTCCTATACAGTCCCACCAAATCCATAACATTATCTTCTTTGGGTGCAACATAGATATGAAACTAGTTGAAGGAAGTTCTCCTTCCGTAGACCAAGATCTTTTGCGCTTAGAATTAGTATACGACATCTCTTTCCATTTTTTCTGCGTTGAATCATGCGATACCATTACATCGGTTAAATGACATTTAAACATACGACAGATTAACATGCGACCCTTTAATATAGACAGATTAACATGCGACACTTTAACAAACGACAGATTATCACACATTTTAATTTTAGAAGATAAAAATGTAAGTCATCATAGGCTAAATAAAGTTAAAATTTACTACATACATACATTTAAAAACGTTACCAACTCGAATTTTTTCATCTTTTCTTAAATAAATGTACATAGGTATCTATTGCATGATAAAATATATTTTAAGTAACAATAATGCGAATGAAAATAAAATTATGTGTGAGACCGGAATTTGAACGAAAAGGCGAGATATATACCTATGTAAATCTGTTTCAACTAATATAAAATCAGTATATAACGTTTTTCTAACGAATATTGAATTAATATAAAATTCGGAATTAATATATATTTTTACTACGCAAGAATGAATGCCAAGCCGGCTTCATGTCAAGACACGTCTTGGTAAGTAGACTTACCAACAAAGTTACAATTTTATAAAGGTAGAAAATATAAAAACTTTCGGTTAATGGATTTCAAATCATTGATTCCTTCGGTCTCATTCGACCGTTTTAATTGTTTCATGTTTTTATATTCAATGATGTTTACGAAGACCGCTAATTTAATTTTGAAGCACAAATTACTGCGAAAAAACTCAAAAACTATGTTATTTAAATGTGTTGTCTGAAAGTGATTATAACAACCGGTATTTGAGTGGCACCGAAGCAATCTTCTATTTATTTGTACTCTTAAAACTACGCTATAAAAATTAAAAGTTTGCTTTCATTTGAGGGACAGAAAACCCGCTGACGACTCGATCTTCCACTGTTTTCAAATGAGCGTTACATTTACAACGCTAATAAATTTCAACATTTTTAATTTCCCAATCTTTAATGTACTCAAATTTCTTATAGAGTACTGCCTTACGACCTTTTGTGGAAATTCCAAAAGTAACGTCACGTGCCTTTATAACGTAATAAATAATTTATTTTTTTATAAAATAATGGTAAGTCTTTATTTGTTTGACTGCATATGAATATTAGACGCAACAACAACCAAATAAACAGGAGTAAATAAGTAACTTAATAAGCAATGGTGAAACACACAATACACATACTAAATGCTTGGTTTTTCGCAGGAAGACGTGTCTTGACATGAAACCGCATGTTCAGTTCATTTTTGGTGTAGTAAAAATATATCTTCCAAAAGTAAAATGTGTGATAATCTGTCGTTTTTTAAAGTGTGTACATGTTAATCTGTCTATGTTAAAGTGTCACATGTTAATCTGTCGCATGTTTAAATGTCGGCACACCATTACATCGACTTTGCAGATCATTCAAGTTTGAGCAATCGTCTGGAAACTGTAGAATGATTTATTCCAAAGATTTCACTCATCTCTTGAGTTGTCATAAGTCAGCCAACTTAGATTTGTTCCATAATTTCGTTGTTGGAATGTCGACTTCTCTCCCAGAACATGGTGCATTGGTAAGATCAAGTTTTTTTGATAAAAATTTCAAAACCACTTACAAAACGTGGAATCCTAAACGAAATCAATTCCATACATTTCGCAGATTTCTATTTTTGTCTCGATAGCTTTTTTCCCCTTCCAGGAAGAAAAAAATAAGGTGACGTAAATACTACTTTTGTTCCGATAATTAATTTGTTTGTAATTTTTAAAAACACGACTTTTTAGGCAATTAATTATTAATATTGATTTAGATGAAGAACAGCAACAGGACGAATTTATACACCAACCTAATAATTTAAGCTTCCTTAAAATTAACTTGTAGTAATTAATTTTAAATTATAACACAATAATCATTTAATAATAAATAATTATAAATTTTTCAAAGTTTTTTAATACGATTAAAATCTTCTAAATATTTTTTGTAATTTTTTAACACAGTTTTCATTATTTATTATATTTAAAAAAATTCAGTGTCACAAAATTCTCGTAAACTCATTCATGCCCAGAATTATTTATATTAAAATTTTATCTTTTTATTTTAACTGGATTGTACAAGCACTATAATAAAATATGAACTGACATTTCTTGCCACAAAAAAAGAATTTTATTTTGAATCCGTTAAATTTGTTTAATTTTTATAATCATTAACATGGGGATGTCCAACCTGCAGCTCATGAGCCGCATGTGGCTCATTAGATAACTTTTGCGGATCACACAACCTTTTTCATTTTGATATACTTTTTATTCCCGGTTTCTGTAAAAAAATATTTTTATTTGGGTTGACAGTTTTTAATGAGAAAGTGGCGAAATTCAATAATGTATTCAGAATTTTTATAGTTTTGCAATATTGGGAGTGATTCTGTTAAACCTGCTATGGTCCATGACAGTTCATAGCGGAATGTTAAATTTTTAAATGGACCATAGCAAGTTTTTAAAATATCAAGTTTTACACAGGCATCTCCAATATTGCAAAACTATAATAACATTAATCTATTTTTTAAGCTGGCTCATGATTACTCTGAAAATTTTCAAAATAGCTCAAACAACCAAATGTGCTGGACACCCCTGATTAAGATAATTGTAATTCTCACTAATATTATATTTTATAATATAAAGCATTATAAAGCATTGTGGAATTCTTTCATTGACATCAATCCCAAAAATTATAATAGTAGAGTAACTTCGAATTATAGATGTTTATTCAAACAAATATTCTATAAACTATTTTTTTAACATTCTACATACAACTCTTCAGTTGATAACGATATACAAACATTTTGAGGTTATGAAAATAAGTGCAAAATAAAAATTAGATGTATAATCACTAAAAGAATGTAAGCACAAAATCTATTAAAATTAATCAAATTGTCAAAAATCGAAAATCATTATTTAAAATCATTAATTTATTTAAAATTTGTTGATTTCAAAAATCATTCCACTAGAAAAACAAAAATCACCGAGTTCGACAGGTGCAATAGCATCAAGGCAAATTAGCCGATTATGATTAATTATTAATTTATTTTTTAGAGCTCGGAAATTGGTGATTTGGTATTGAACTGGAAATGGTAAATGTTTCCAGTCAATATAAAAATAAGAATAGAGAAAAACAAACAATGTTGCGACAATCTATTTCAATTGTTAGTTTGCCAGATATAAACAAAATTTCTCTTTTGTAGTTTGAAAATAAGATATATTCGTCACTTTTTCCAAAATTTTTGAAAAGTTTTCTATTGGTAAATTTATTCCAATTTGAGGATTTTGTTTATATATATATATATATATATAATTTTGTAATAAAGATTTTTGTTATAATCACAATAGAGTCTCAGCCTATTTAGAGAATGACTCCACATTTTAGCCTTACATAAGCATAGAAGAGGCATGTGTTTTTGATTTTACAGATCTTAACACTTAAAAACCTCACGTGTCTTAAAATATACAACCGTTAAAATCTATATTTCTATGTCAATATTCAAATTGCCCTTAAAAACCAATTTTATGAAGCGCAGCTAACTTCACTTTATTTTGAAATGTCAAATATATCAGATAAGTGATTTACAAAAAAAGCCTTTGCTGCGAAGTAATAATTATATTTTTGAAAAAAGTTTCGATTATTAAATAATTCTCTTCAGTTTATTTTTTTTTATTTCTTTTAATTTAATTTATACTGCTACCAAGGAATCAACGATTTATACTTATACTTTGATGTAATCATAGTTTTAACATTCGAAGAAATTAGTATTTAAAGCGTATTTTCTAATTTTTAATAAAATGACCGTGTGTTTTTAAAGGTTAAATGAATATTTAATCCTATATTTAATTTGTGCACTATATTTAATGAAACCTTTTTGAAAATTTTTAATTTCATAATATTTACTTTTAATGATTTGAATAATAAATAAAAAAATGTTTAAAAACTTTAAATTTTTAAACTTAAAAAACTTGTTATAAAAATATTGAAATCAATAAATTAAATGAATATAAATACTAATTTTTTATTTAGAAAGAAGTTTTAAAAGTATTAAAATTAAGAAAATAAAGAAAATGATCATTAAAAAATATTAAAATAAAAAGAAATGGAAAGCCAAATTAATTACTGTATTAGTCTGTTTTGTTTAAATGTTATTAAATCATTTTAAAAATAAATATCTATAATAAATAAATTTTGCAAAGTTAGAATTTTAATTAAATCATGGAATTGAAGAAATATTTTTCAATAATTTTTATTTCATTTTTAATTTTGGAAAAGTTTATATAAAAAAATATTAAATACCATTTTCACTTCCATAAATGGCATCGTTCTGAGGCTTTGATGGCAACTGGAAAAGGCTTTTTTCTTGCGAATTGTGAAATAACAAAGTACAGCAAAAGAATATTACGAAGATTATGCTACGCATTTTCTGTTTTATGATTTTGCTTGGAAATAAATATTTATAATAGTTATAATGTTGGCATTCCTTATTTGTCAGTAATCTTACATGTAATATCCATTAATTATATAGTATTAGTTGATGAAAACATGAAAAATTGGAAAACGGAAAGTGATTATCAATATTTCCAAAGAAAAATCTTTAATACGCAATGGCTTTAAGTGATTATTACAAGAAATAAGAATACTAGTAATAGTAATAATAATAATAATAATAATAATAATACAAATAAAACAAAAGAGCAAATCCAATATATATATTTTGACATAATCACTGTCATCGTCAAGTAGATTCAAACTTGAAACTATATTGAGTTTTAAAATAAAAAATTTTCAACATTATTAAAATTTTGTTAAATTTTAATTTTATAAAATTTATTAAATTTGATTTTTGAATAATTGAGATTTTTAGATTTTTAATATAATTCATTTATTATATATAAATTAAGAAATTTGGTTGAATAAAGCCGTTCAAATCAATATAATTTCAAGTTCGAATATACCTGACGATGACAGTGAGTATGTCAAAATATATTGTTGTATGATATATATATATATATATATATATATATATATATATATATATATATATAGGATTAGCGCTTTCTTTTATTTGTATTATTATTATTATTATTAAAAATAAATCTTCTTTCATTTCTTAAAGCATTAATTCATTCTCCAACATATTATGTTGGATTGGCGCTTTCTTTTATTTAATTCAATGCTAATGTTGTGTGATTCTTTTAAACAATAATAATAATAATAATAATAATAATAATAATAATAATAATAATAATAATAATAATAATAATAATAATAATAATAATAATAATAATAATAATTATAATAATAATAATAATAATAATAATAATAATAATAATAATAATAATAATAATAATAATAATAATAATAATAATAATAATAATAATAATAATAATAATAATAATTATAATAATAATAATAATAATAATAATAATAATAATAATGAAAGAGTGTGAGTAACTTTCTTCAAAATGTAAACATTTCATTTGCAATTTTCATATCGGAAATAACAATATTAATTAAAAACTATCTTAATAACAACTTTCAAACAGTCATTTCACATTTATTATTTAAAATTTTATTTTCTAATTATTTAATGGATTTTGAAAAGATTTGTCTCTGTTGGGGAGGTTTTGAGGTTATTTTTATTTAATGGCATTGTGATTTAAATGTAAATAAATGAGTATAATAAGACAGTAAATAAATGAATTTGATTTTATAATCAAAATATAATCAATATAATCATTTGAAAATATAATCAATTTTTAATAGAAATTATTATAATAATTTGTATTTATTTAACCAAATTGTTCCAATAATTTTGTTTGTTGATTATTTGGTATGTTAATAGTCCATTAGTAGTTGGATATTTTTAAAATAATTAGTTGTTAAATAACAAAAAAAAAATGATTATAAATGTTGGGGTTAGGTGATTTTCAAAAATTATTATTATAAATAAAAATTAGGGAAAGTAAAATAATTAATTAAAAATAATCAAAAAATTAAAATCAATATTTTTCGGGGGAAATGGGTATGTGCCGATGCCAATTGACGAGACGAGTACGAAAATAATAATATAAAATAAATTTGGGACCCTAGAAAAAGTTATTAAGAAAATACAAATTAATTAATTAATTAAAATGACGAAAACAAATAAATTAAATTAGGGAGAAATTCTCCGATTTGGATAAATTTAATTACGAAGGGAACTGATTATTCCCTAATGTGATTTATTTCGCAGTCTTCTCCCGGGGAACGGCCGAAGCGGCCAAAAGATAAAAGTAAATTGTTTAACTAGTTCTCCGGGAGTCCAATGTAAATTGCCGTAAATCAGATTAGTTGTTTGAAGAGATATTCCCTATATAAGGGAGTCTCAAATCAATAACAGAGACACAAATAATTTCGAAAAATTGCGAGTAACAGAAAAGTTAAAAAAATTCGTGAGATTGACAAAGAACTAGTCAGACTTGTCAAGGATATTTTAGTAGTTAATTGAAAAGACGGTTTCCCGTGGGGATTCCTGCCATTATTGTCAAAGTAAAATTTGAATCGTTGTGAAATTGTTGGTATCGAATAAAAGTTTTCCTGTGTTGAGTTATTCCTGTGTCATTTAAAGAGCACGTGGAGTCAGAGCAAACAGTTCTACTGAACCAAATAAAATTATAACTCAACACAAAGAAAAAAGTTTTATATAACATGCTACTATTTTGTTTTAATAATAAATAGTAAATTGTAAATTTTTAAATCTCTCAATGTTGGATCCATTAGTTGTAGAATTATCAGTCATGTATTTAATGTCTTTTGAAATGCCAAAATTATTGGATTATACTATCACAGAAAAGAGATCAATTACAATTTCATCACAATTTGTGGAATTGTAACACTGACAAAGATCATGGCAATACTTTCTCCAAAAGCTATTGATGATTTGGCTTAGGAAAAGATCATATAGATAATCGCCTTCATATAGCAGTTAGTGCAAATTTTAGCTTTTCTCGTCCTGCTAACTATGGCCTTGAAAAAAGATTTGACCTTGAAATGGTCCAATGGTGACATGACCTTGGAAAAAATTTTACCTTTAATGAGTCATTGTCTTTTAATAATATTATGACCTTGAAAAAATTCGGCCGGGGATGGTCTAGCAATGAAATTTCCATCTACTGAACTTATCTTGTATTCCAATTAGTAGTGAAAGATCTTATCTCTTATGTTATATGTTGGTACGCTTAGAATATGTTTCATTGACTCATATAAGTTTGTTAATGACTCTTTAGCTAGGGCTGTGAAAACTTTGAGAGCTTTTCCTCTGACCATCTCTGCTTTTACTGGTACTATTGTTAATTAAAAAGGAATCTTTCCGTACAACTTTGCTACTAGTTTTGAGGTCCTTGAAAATACTTACGAGTTATCACCAATTTTAGAAGGAGTGAGTGAGTTGAATATGAGAAAGCTCGAGTAATTCTGATTGTATTAACTTGCTTTATTATATTATGTTATACTTGAAACTCGATTGTTTTCTTTTGGTAAATTTCTTTCAACAATTTCGGGTGAAACCTATAGTTCACAATAGATTAGAACCATTAAACTATTTTGATATTTCGGTAATGTCTTGGAGTTGTGCATTATTAACTTTAGACAAACCAATTGAACTATTCCAAGTCATGGTAATTTATAATTTTGATGAAGGAGTTACTCGTGGTGGTCTAAAAATATTATCTAAAAATGAAAATACAAATTAATCTCTATTTATGATATGCTTATCAATTATAAGAGCTGGAAAGGCCGCAACGTAATATGTTAGCAAATCAAAATACAATTAAGCTGATTATTGTTTGTGATTTGTTAACACGCGTCATTGTACCTTGATTTTTTCTTCCACATATTATCAAACCCTACGGCAATTATTGTGCAATATTAATAAAATCATACAATATGAAAAGGATTTTATAAACTTCAAGTCCCCCCCATAGAAGAAATCACAAATAAGAAGGAATTAAACACAATTTATGTAAATTTCTCAATTTATATTACTCGATTCCATGTGGGAAAGGACAATTGGCCCGTTTGCTCTATTCGGTGGGCGTCTCTGCTCGTCTCCTCTCTGCCCTATCATGTAAATGACGAGCAAATTAAAATGCATACATATTTAAAGAATTTAAAAGTATACATATCCGACCAGTGGAAGTTTTAAAATTTTAGAAATATTTCTTCACTCTACTTTAAAAAACCAGTTTTCATTGAAATAATAAATTTAAGTAATTTTTTAAAAAAAATAATTTAAATTTAAGCTAGAAAAAAACAAACAATTGAATAAATTATAAATGAGTAATTTAATTTCCATTTCAAGTAGTTGTTTTTTATAATTCTTTTGTCTGTTTATGAGTATAATTTTGATTTCCTTGACAGACGCGTGGCTCTACTTACTAATTATAAGGAACCAAAATTTTGAAAAAAAATGTTTAGACAAAAAAAATATTTTTTTAAAAAAAGCAAACTTCACTTATACTGTGTGATTTCTCTATGAAATTCGTAAATGTTTTAATGATTTTCTAATATTATAAAATGAAATGAGAAAGCAACATCTGTAAGAGAAGTTAGTTTGTTTTTATTAATTACTTATTTGTTTTTCAAATTATTTCATAAATTAATTATTTGATTTTTTAACTATTATTTAACAAAAAATATTGTTGAAAATGACTAAAATATTAATCATAAATAAATATTATGATCCGGTACGCGCTCACCGCTTGGTGTAAATCATATGAATCGAGCGAGTGGGATTTTAACCGCAAAAAGCACGGATTTATTTTGAATTTTTTGTCAAAAAATGATCGAAGTTTTTGTGAATAAAAAAGTATTTATATACAGATATCTATATAAATATTAAAACTACATCGCGTCATAATATGTGAAATAAATATTATCGTTTGCCGCTCGATTATGTGCAAAATTTACAGTAAGAAGAGCTCGTGTTTTTGTAATGTTTTCAGTGTAAATTTATATATAAATTTTGAAAATTTATCCTGGATTTCTTTGCGATTGTGTTCATTTTATAGAATTTGACAAATAATGTGTATCATTTACAAACAGTTATAGACTCAATATATCGAAAATTTAATATAGTTACTCTCGCAATTACAGGTAAAAGTTGAAACTGTTTCTTTGACAGTTATTATAGTTCTTTTGTTTAGTTCATTTGTTTTACGGTAATTGCTTTGCTTTGAGATCAGTTTAAAAATCTAAAATGAAGTCGATTCCCAAGACAAGTGGAGGAATAGAATTAATAATTGAAGAGTGTGCCCCATTGGGCCCTCTGAGACCATGAGATGCTGTAGGGTCAAAGTCAATGGAAGTCAAAAAATGACATTATCGGTCATCATAATGAAAATCTAATTTGGACGTTGATGGTACAATATCCAGTCGATTCGATTGTGGCAAAAAATATACACTGATAATCTTTCTTTTCTTGTGTAAAGTGCTATGACTAAGAATGTTTTGAATGTTTTTAAATAGTTTAATGTTAAACAATGATTGTGAATTGTTTTAAAAAAATATTTTAAATTTTAATATTATTAAAATAATTTAATTTATAAAATATTACATTTTTTTCAAAATTATAATATAGATAAAAATTATAATATTTATATAAATAACATTTTAAAATTAGTTAAAAGTATTTAAATATTATTTTAAGTGTTTATTTATTATAAAATTAAATTAATATTATAAAAAAATAATTTGTTTAAATTATAAGTCAATTCATAATATTTTAATTGGTTTTTGTACCTGAAGATGACAGTTATGCTGTCGAAATGTATCGTACGAAG
Organism: Schmidtea mediterranea; assembly: GCA_022537955.1. Lineage (NCBI taxonomy): Eukaryota > Metazoa > Platyhelminthes > Tricladida > Dugesiidae > Schmidtea > Schmidtea mediterranea. The sequence continues at coordinate 218,750,950 of CM039680.1, forward strand.
AGTTTTTTATTGGCGTTATCTTTTAATTAAATCGTTACTAAATTTATTTAATTATTTATACACTGATAAGGTAAGCAATCCTAAATAAACAGCCACTAATTCATGTGTTAGGTCAACACATAAAAGACGTTGAAAATTTGTTTGAACCAGTTGATAACATAGCTTGAAAATAGAAAACTTTGACCAAAAATCAGCAAATTTATCGAAATCTAAAATAGATTAGAAAAATCAAAAATAAGATCAATTTGAAAAATTCTAATTAATAATTAATACAAAAATGTCAACAAATGTCCTCCTAATCTCATTAAGGTAATTATAAATAAATTATCTTCAAAATATTTTATAATTTTGATTTTTTCCCCAAATTGTTCCATAACACCATTGTCTGTAAATTTTGGTAATTTTAATTAACAATGCAACGGATTAAATTATGTTGTGAAAAAATATACACTGATAATCTTTCTTTTCTTGTGTAAAGTGCTATGACTAAGAATGTTTTGAATGTTTTTAAATAGTTTAATGTTAAACAATGATTTCACAACGGATTAAATTATGTAATGACGTAATTTAATCTCGAATTACCTTGATTACATGGTTATGTAATCAAGATAATTAATTTTGTGTGGGCATCTTTTTTTTGATTATTTTTTTAAAATTATTTTTCGATATTTTTTGGCGAATTTTTTTATATTCAAATTTTTGGCACATTTTTTAATATATATTTTCAGTTGTAAAATTTTTAATGTTAATTTTTATTGTAATTTTTTAAATGTAATTTATTTTTAAATGTAATTTTTATCGTAATTTAAAGTTATAATTTTACAATGAAATTTTAAGCTATAATTTTTCTTGTAATTTTAAGTGTTATTTTTTTAGTTAAATTTTTATACATGTTTTTAAAGTAAATTTTTGTATTTTAATTTTTAATGTAAAATTTTTGTAGTATAATTTTAAAAGTCAAATTTTTATACATGTTTTTAAAGTTGAAATTTTTCAAACCAATTTAGAGTTAACAAAATAAATTAATATGAAATTTTCAAAATAATAATAATAATAATAATAATAATAATAATAATAATAATAATAATAATAAAATTATTTCAACAAGATAAATACAATCTTGTAAATACTTAATAAAAAATTGATACTCAACAAATAAACACACATAAATAAATTCGTAAAAAGATCAAATTTAAAATTTATTTAATTTACATAGTCACAAATCATCTTATAATTAGCTCTTCTTAGTTCTGCCAACAAAATATGGATAACTTCTTTCTTCTTGTAGTCCCTGGAGCATCTGCATCTAAATGGGCAAGTCAACATTGAGGGATCTGCACAAACAATGAAGTGATCTAGACATTTCAAACCATATCCTTGAACCGATTCGTAATGCATCCGTACAATTTCTTCGATGTTGATTCCTGTCATTTGATAAATCCTTGTCACCGAAAATTCAGGAGCTCAATACGAAAGCTTGTTCTTCATATTCGGAAAGAGCTCTTCCATTTTCATCAGAATTGTTTCGAATACATATGCTTCTTGCTCGTCGATCATTTTTATTTACAATCGTCAGAATTCAATCTATTTAAACACAATCGGTGCTTAATAAATAATCTAGTATTTCTGCGTCAGTATTAAGATTACTAATTTTAAGTTTTATAAAATTAAATATTTCTTGTACTATACTGTTGTATTCCAGTGTTTTATCCCCATGACAATGACTTTTCCGCTTCCAAATACATTAACACATAGCGGATTATAGATGACAAGTTTTAATGCAGGAAACAGTTCTGGCTCGGAAATATTTTCTGTTTTGTTAGACAAATCATACAAGTTGATTCGACAACCCATGTCAATGTTCAAAGATAATGATTGAATTTGTAAATCATGAATCTGATATTTGAGATTCCCTTCCGTAATGGTCTCTTGCAACCCATTATCCTGCATTTTCCACTCTTGAAGAATAAGATTGGATATTTTACATGTTGAGGTTTTCCGGTTGGGAACTTCATTCCGGATACTTCACATCTTCCTTTATAATTAATATTACTAATCATTTTCTGCTATCTATCAAATTATTAACAAATTAATTTAAATTAATTTAAATTAAATGGAATTAAGAAATGATGCAGTATAGCAAATTGTAGGGCCAAGTGGGAGCGGAAAAACTTTATTCGTATGTAATTTATTACAATCAAACATGTTCAAATCAAAATTTAATAAAGTATGTTGGCATAGGGGCGCATACGGAGATCGTGGATTGACTCAAAATCAGTTTTGTAAATTCAAAATGACAATAGTTAAGGGATTCGATAAAAACTGGTCGTCTAGGTTACGTCGAGGCGATGTAATAATTTTAGATGATTTGTATCAAGAAGAAAATAAGGAAAAAAGATTTTAATAACTTGTTCACAAAAATCAGTAAACATTGTGGAGTTACTGTTATTTTCATAACACAAAATTTATTTCATCAAGGAGGAAGTCATCGAACTCGAATTTAAATGTTCAATACCTAATTATTTTAAAAAATCCTCGCGATCAAACGATTGTTGATTTTTTAGCCAGACAGGCTTATCGAAACAATAGAAAATTTTTAATTGAATCATTCCAAGATGCTACAAGTGTTCCACACAGATATTTTTTCTTTGACTTTACACAGCAATGTAGTGAGGATTTACGTATCCTAACAGATATTTATAATGAAAAAGGTGTTACGATTTATAAACAAAATTGAAAATAATAAATCAAACCAAAAGATTTTAAAAACCAAAAATGTTGGTAAATATATACAATACTACGTTAAGTGGCATGGATATCCTCATTTTAATTGATTTAAAAAATATTATGAAAGAAAACCAGTTTTATATGATTTTGCCTAGTAATAGCTGTCCTCTTATTTATCCTTATAATGAGACTAGTAGTTTTAATGTACAAGTAAATTTTGTGTACTTGGATGGTGAATGGGAAGTTGCTTTGATTGATTTCACTTTTGTATATAATCCTTTTCCGTATTATAGAAATTCTCGCCTACGATATGAATCGATAAAGAATGGTACTGAAATAAAATATTTAAAAATAAGTAATCAAAATTACACTTATGAATTAATAAATCCAAAATATATTCCCGCTGTTGATGTGTTTATTGAAAAATATGAGAATTTGGTTATTGTCTGTCCACATGTTCCTTTTAAAGTAACATTCCCCGATATTCAACACGCGTTTAGTTTTGGATTAAAATCTACATCTAGCATTATTAAAGAGGATCATTGTCGAATAAAATTACCAAAATCTACAGGCGATGGTGTTTTGGAACAGTTTGGAATAATTATAAGTTATGAAGAGAAATCAAAATTTGAAAAATATTTTGAAGATAATTTATTCATAAACACCTTATCAGAATTACAAGGTCATTTGTTGTCATTTAATCCTTCTCTTTTTAAAGAATTGATAATTTAAAATAATGAATTGGTCAAAATAACACTTTCAGGTGACATTTCAAATATATCTTTTGACACAAATTTAGCAAAATCTCTGGGATTAAAATTTTCAAACTTTACAGAAAAAAAATAAAGTAGGCCCTAAAATTCCAAAATTATTACATCATCATCAACAAATGTTCATTTATTAAAATATTATTGAGCCAATAAATGTTGGAGATGTTAGAGTTCCACTATTAAAATCTATTTGGCTTAAAAAATATGATCAAGGAGAAATTTTTCAATTAGAAATGAAGAATCCAATGTACCTTCCAGTATAGTATTCAACTTTAAACATCATTGAAATTAATATTCGAGATAATAGTGGGAAATTAATTAAATGTAGCAAAGATACCAAAACATATTTATCGATACATTTTAGAAAAATTAATGAATAAAAACGATTTTTACGTGAATTTACCCAGTAATAGTTATCCACTTACATTTTTAAATAATGATGCTGGAAAATTTAATGTTGAATTCCCAAATCAAATTTACTTGGAAGAGGATTGGGAAGTTGCTTTAACTGAATTCACTTTTGTGTACAATAATTTTCCGTTTTATAACAACTTTCATATTAAATATAGTAAAAGTACATTGCATACTAGTTATGAATATTTTTATTATATTGAAGGAACAACTCTACATTTTATCTGATATATATTGACAATAAAATTTAGAATATAAATTGTAAATATTTTCCATTCAAAGTAACATTTGACAGTACAGTAGAACCTCGCATAACGAGCATAATTCGTTCCAGAACGTTCCTCGTAAAGCGAAACACTCGTTAAGCGAAACAACGCTTCCCATATAAATTAAGGTAAAATACGATAATTCGTTCCGTGCCGAAAAAAATACACAAAACTTTTTATGACAAATACTTTTATTAAATGAAAATTATATACATGATCATGTTGTTAAGGATTGTAGACCATCTTGGAATAAACCAACCTGTAATGCGAATTCATTTTACAAAAATTAAAAAGTATTCGAATAATAAATTTGTTGTAATTATACATAACTAATTTTTTTTATTAAAAAGCTATCTAATGACGGTTGTTTTTGGCGACGCTTCAAAATTTGGTAAAAAGGCAATACGGCATTATCATTAAATAAATTTGTAGCGCGCAGCAGTTTCCCATGATTTCAAAATTTCTCTTATTGCGCCAGAAGATTGTTGCTTTATTGTTCCCTCCTCCTTCTCTGACATAATCTCCTCCACAACTTCTTGAGAAACGTAATGTAACTCCATTAGCTCTTCAGTGGTCAGCTCTTGGCTAGTGTTGGGCCAGAACACAAACGGCCTTGTAAATGTTTAAATGAATCGGTAACACACATGCAAATATAACATGCAGATTTAAATTTAAACCTATTAAAACATCAATTAACCCTATCAAAATGCGAGAAAGAAAACAATTAAATATAAAATCACAAACAAAAAAATTAATTAAAATAATAACAAAGCGCAAAAAGATCCGCACGAATTAAATATAAACATAACACGAAAACCCAGCGATTTTGACCGAAATTTGACAATTTATTAAAAAATGCAAAATTTCATGAAAATAAAATCAAAATCAAATGATTTGAATAATTCAATAAAAAATCTAAAGGAAAAATTGTCAAATAAAATCTCAAAATAATAAAATTAAAGATTAGAATATACCAGAAAATTCCAAGGTCAAAATTTGTTTTACTAAATCAAAAAGAACACGCAAGGTTAGGGTCGTACAATAGGTATATATACCGATTCATTTTTACACAATTTTAATCAGTTTTTCAAACTTGAAATCATTTTTCAACGTTATTTTTACGATGTAAGTGAGAGCTTTTATTTAAACAACTCTCTCCACGTCGCATCTTCGCAACCTCAATGGAGCTCTGCGTGGGTGTCGGCGTGGGGAGAGCGGTAATTTTATGATGTTTGTTTACGTTGAAGATATTGGTAAATTATATTTTTATTTTAATAAACATTTAAATAATATCAAACTTGGTTTTTATATTGTCGAAATTTTTCCGGCCCACAGCCAAAGACACACTACAAGTTATTAAAATCTAACATACTATTCGAATTCGTGTAAGTGCGTGGAATATCGCCAATGATTCGTGCCCGTGAAGGCTCCGGCGTGCGGAACGCAGGGGTCGGAACGTCAATATTATTCCGTATAGGGAAAGAGAGGGATAAGGAGGTGGTCTTTTGGCTGTTTCCTCGTCTCTCAAATTCCATAAACTCGACCTAAACTATATTCACATACGGCTCAAAATCACAACACGAGTAGTCCAGTGGGCACTCATTAATTATAACATAAACACAAGTGCACCTAGGATCAAACAGGGGAAGGTGACTGGGAGATCAATGTAAATCGTTGCTAAGATAAAAAACTTTATTAACAGCCTCCAACACTTGTTAATTAAATTCGCCTAATGGCATCAATTTTAGATACTACTCTACCAAGATAACAGTTATAAGAGTAACTAGAGGCGATAGGACCAAACATGATAGATCTCGTAAAAAATTTGTAACGAAAAAACCCAGAAAGAATTTAGATTAAAATATAAAGATTGCAACAAAGCCCATAAGAAAACTAACCCGTACCCCATCCTGGTAGATACCCAGCTTTAGGACGAACTCCTAAAGTAATTGAAAGGTTATTAAATCAAAAGAACTTTACGACGCCGCATAACTAAACTCAATTACTCCAATTGTTACCACCAGAGTATATAAAACTTTAACGCCATGGGAAATTGACGAGGTAAATTTCACCCAATTTAACAATCACTTAAGGAAACCTGAAGCCACAGATTAAAAAACCCATAGATGTAATCCACATTCAAGTTCACCCAAACATGTATCTAATGTAAAACCCCTAAATCAAGGAGAGAAATACCGCTCCGCTTGACTAGGAAAACTGGTAAATACTCCCCTAGGACGTAATCCCACAGTATAAATCAGTTGACAAGAATGATATTCAAGTTTTATTTACGAAATTTTGCATAATAATTACCAGTTAACCGAATTAAAAATAATGAAAATTAACAAACATACTATGTCCAACGATAAAAATCAATAACATTAAATCCAAAAGAGAACAAAACACCAAAATAATATAATTGAGATTCAACCCAGATTATGCACGAATAGAATTAATAAGACAGTTCCCTAAGATCCGTAAAGTTCCAAGAGGCTAATAAATGATTCACTTTTAAACTTCCCGAGGTAACTTATCCATCCATTATCATGTTAAAATCGTCTAAAAGAATATTAAGATCAAGAAATTCTTACTATATTATAAAGGAACCAACAGCTCAATCCACATTCATGGTAGCCACCCACATTTCATTACTCAAACCCAAGAGCAAGTCAGAATTTTATCTAAATAAATGAATTAATATAAATTTCCCACACCAGATAATAACTTTCAAACGGTTTTGTCCTTAATTCAAGGCCAAGTCTATAAAATACGAGACTACCGAACTAAAATCCGAACTCAGAGGGGTCTATTAAAAATGCAATTTAATAAATAAATAACTAGGAGAAGTCCACAATAACACAAATTAATTTATTTTCCTTCCCACAATAATACAAATTGATTTATTTTCACTCTTTCCATTGGCATTACAAGGAAACATAAAATCAGACAAGATTTCTTCCCAATAACATTGGATAAGTAGCCAAAGTTCCCGTCTAAAAACTGAATCGACATTAACCAACGATATTAAAGGGATTTAGAATTTAAAACCTGATCAAACGCTCCCCAATAGAATTCAGCAAGTAAATAACTAAAATCCTGTCTAAAAATTAATTTAACGATATCGAAAGAATAAAATTCAAACCTGACGAAATTTGTTCCCAATTGAATTAGTAAATGGATCATCAAAAATCCCTAAAATTTGGAACGATATTAACTAACTAAACTTATGACATAACTTATCAGGTAGTTGAAGAGATTTAGATTACAAAAAATTTCCAATCGATCGACCAGTAAAACATTTTCATAAAGAAATCAAAAAAATCAAATGTTATGGATGCTCCCACAGAAATCCTGAGAGTGTAACATTTCCATAAATGTCAGAACAGACCGGTTTGCCAAAACGATACCTAATGGGTTTTAGATCCTAAATGTCATGGTAAGGAGTGAATTGAATGCCTACCCAGAATGTGTGCGGTTATGAAGTCCTGTCTTAACATACACACGCCCACGACACAATTACTTAATTGGGTATTAGTAATAAATGTGACATCGCACACCTACATGCACACACCCAGACAGTCAATCTACCCAAAGAAATGACAGCCAGATTCTATAAGAAGATCCGGCGATGCCAATCAATCAGTAAATTTTTGAAAAGTTTTGTGGAAATATGCCTCAATAACGAAACTTCGACAATGAGAACACTAAAATCAGGGCGTCGGGTGAGGAAGTAGTTCGGGGTCCAAACCCACCGACTTGGAGTAAATTTTTAATTGTATAAAAACTTTTATTTTTACCTTTAAGATCCTAAATTTGCAAATAACGAACTTCAATAAATATATCAAATTTTGTAGTTTCAATAATTGATTTTTCCTTATTTCGATTTTTAGGAATTGAAAATTAAATTTTAAAGATGAGTTTTGATTTGATTCTTGATATATAACTACATTAGTAAAGTTTAATTTTAACCATTGATCTTGAAGGTTAATAATGAGGTTAAATTGTTGATTTCTTTTTACAACCGCGTTAGTAAACTTCAATCTTTTAGAAATTAATTTTTTTATTTAAAGACTAATGATAAATTTTTGATTTACGATAGAAGATAGGCCTGGACAGCCCCGAATTATACCGAAGCCAACTTTGAAATGGATCCGCAAACCAATTTTTGTCCGAGCTCGTATAAGTTTAGATATGGACATGAAAAATAGATGCTTCTGCAAAACCTGAAAAGTCTAAATCAACACTAAAGTACAGATCTGAAATATATCAATCAAACCCATTTGGTTTCGTTTTGTTTTCTTTTTACAGTGGTTGTTCACAAATACACTCAATTAAATTTTGGGTATAAGTTAACTCGATTACACTTGCGTTTAGGTATCATAGAGGTAGGACGATATTACATAGATTGTATGGTGTCGATTTTTACAGTCAATATGTTTATTTATATTTTTATACCTTTGAAACTTAAGATAATCATTTATTTATACTATTTTATAAATTTGCGATTTTATATTCAATTTATAATTTTAATCTTTTGCCATCGATGGTTCCTAGGCGACCGAATATAATAAGTTAAAGTTATTTGCTTTTATGATCGAAATAATAAAAAAAAAAAATAAAGCGAAGGGTTAAATTTATGGTAAGTGCAATAAGAAATAACTAATAATATAATTAACGGAAGGTTTGAATTCTATCAAACTTTAGTAACTAAAGATTATCGCTTATGATTTGATTAAACAGCAATTTACAGGATCTAATACAAAAGATATTATAATTGTTAAATGGAAAAATTGAAATGCATTAAACGGCCCTAAACAACTAATTATTCAGTTATAGTTGGTTTCAATCAGATTAATTCATATTTACATCTTTAATTCCGTTAGATACTTTAATTAGCGTATAATTGGGAGAGTCCGGAGATGAACTATAATACAAACAGAGTGTTATAAATTAATTAATGTAATCAAATCTTGTTCAGATGGATCGGGAGCCAATGTTCGTGTCTCCACACAGGTTGCCGATCAATGGCGACAAGCCTGGAAACGAGTCTGGCGGAACAAATACAGCACTGTACCCCAACCGAGAGAGCCCCGATGGGACGCCTTATAATCATTGGAAGATAATGGGAGACCGTTTGTGTCGGGCAGACGAAAAGGTGGTCAGAGTTCGGCCCAGGAGATACACGATCAGGCTCGGTTCCTCCTCTCTCGGCTCGAGGATCATAAGCACCAAGTAAATCTTCAAATAGCCAGGGCCAGGCTATACCTTTCAAATGTGGAAGAGGACATAGCGGCTGGCCGAATTGCGGATACCGATGGGTATACGCCGCCGCACAGTCCCACTCGTGATCGTGCTGATGGGCGAATGGGAACTAATGTCGACGTTTCCCCAATGATCCGTGCCAGTCGTATTCGGAACACAAAACGACCGGTTTTTGTATATCGCGAGCACTCTCCCGCTCCGCCGGTCCCCGATGATTATGTTGAGAGACACCACCCAGGTCCTCAATTCGGTGAATGAATCGGCCACGGACTTACAATGCCTGAGTGTGATTAGGTTTAAAGTTAAATAAATAATTAATTACTGTCCACGAGTTTTCCTTGTTTGCTTGACTTATACTATGAATTGTGTGATTTAATTGAATAACTCAAGATTAGTAGTCAAAAATTGATAATATTAATTACAGAGATGGAATCCCTAAAAGTCCTACAGAAGGAATTGGAGCACGCAAGGACAATCAACAAAAACTTTTATGAACAAATTATCCAGTTGTCCAGGGAAGTTCAGCAGACAAAAGCCACATGTGTGGAACCAAAGAAAGCCAAGCTGATTTATCAAATAACACGCAGCCGACTCACTAAAAAATGCATCGCTTCTTTCATAAAATATGTAGCCACTTGTTTTGTTTTTAATATATATTTGTCGATATTTTAAACGTTGTTTAAAGAATTCAATAGACTCGAATGATAAAATTTACGGCATAAGGGGACCTGATATTCAAAGCGAGCACAAGTCTTCTATCGACAGCTCGTTGAACCCAGAGATCGTTCGGGCAATTACAGCATTAGTAATAACGCTCACTTTTTGCGGACGATCTACCCACTCGAACACAATTCCAACGTTGCATAGCAACGGGTGCCGAGTGGTAGCAAAGGAATATTTATATGGCGTTACCTGGGTAACCACAACATAATTAAAACAAACAATAGTACCCAGTAACCCACCACTAGGCTCTTTCACAAGCTCGTGGATATCATTTACATTTACCTCTAGTCCCATGGTCGTAGCCAAAGACACGATCTCGTTAACTACAGACTCTACGGGTAATGTTTCAACCCCCTCAAAGTTACATTCGCCATCACCATCTGGCCAAAGTTTCTTCCACGCAGAAATGAGAGTTCTCTTGGTAACTGCCTCCCATGCCGTTTCGATAATCTTGAGGCAGGCAACGATGTGGAAGTGATCTTTCCAAAACTCTCTGAGAGTGAGATTGGTCTTTTCAGTCATTTCAAAACAGTGCTCGAAGAGTGCCTTGATGTAGAGCTTCTTAAAGTTCGAAATAACCTGCTGGTCCATAGGCTGGAGTAAGGCAGTGGTATTGGGAGGCATGAATTGGATCTTGATGAATTTGAATTCTTCAACGAGATCATCTTGTAGGAATGGAGAATGAGCAGGTGCGTTATCCATAACAAGCAAGACATGTAACGGCAGATTCTCATGAAGTAAATAATTTTTCACAGACGGACCAAACACATTATTGAGCCAATCAGTAAAAAGGTCACGTGTTTTTGTTTGACTTCCACATGACATTTAGCCTGTTTTTTTGGACTTTACACTTCTTGAATGCTTGTGTGGTTTCAGAATGATAAACAAGCAGCGGTTTAACTTTCAAATCGCCTCTTGCATTAGCACAAAAAAGTAGCGTGAGGCGGGTTTTCATTGGCTTGTGTCCGGGAATTGCATCCTCCTCTGCAGTAATATAAGTTCGCCTAGGCATCTTTTTTCAGAAAAGACCAGTCTCGTCACAATTAAAAATTTGTTGCGGCAGATAGCCATTAGAATCTATGAGTTTCTTGAGGTCGCCGATGAAGTTCTCTGCTGCCCTCTTGTCACAGCTGGCTGCTTCATCATGCCTCACGACGCTGTGGATGCCGGTTCTTTTCTTAAATTTTTCGAATCACCCATGACTTCCCTTAAACACTTCTTCTTCGGCCGTTGATGTTCTTGGCTTCTTCTTTACTAGGTCGTCGAAAATCATTTTTGCTTTCTCACAAATGATGTTCTTGTTAATAGTGTCGCCCTGTAATTGCTTCTCGTTTATCCATATAAGAAGCAGCCTTTCAACATCTTCGAGAACACGTAACCGTTGCGTAGATATTCTTGTAACTCCTTTTGACTCATTTATCTCCATAATCTTGTCTTTGTTTTTAAGGATAGTACAGATCGTAGAAGTAGACCGGTCGTATGTGAGCGATAGATCCGCTACACTCACGCCCCGTTCTCGATTTTCAATGATTTTACGCTTTGTTTCTATGGTTAATTTAATTCTCTTATGGCTGTCTTCTTGAGACTTTTTTTCGGTGACATTTTGCAAGGTTTATTGATTTTACAAATAAAATCAAAAATAATTATTAAACTTTGTACTAAAAAAATAACAAAAAACATTGTATAAACAAGGGTTTGTAAAAGTTTATATCCAAGTAAAATATGCTAGCGGAACAATTGTAAACACATACTGATGTATCCATAAATAATGTTTTCGTGAATACTGCAAGTATTTTTGTTTTAAATTTTTTTTACAATCCAGGACTTTCACTCGTTATGCGAAAAATCGTTCGTTAAGCGAGCCGTTTTTTCCAATTTTTTTTACTCGTTATGCGAGGTGCTCGCAAGCGAGGTTTCACTGTATTGAAGAAGCTAACTGCTTGGGATTTAATAAAAAAGAAGTAGATTTTAATGATGAATTGAATCAGATACGTATACAAAATACGAAAACAAAATTTGATACTATACGATTAACTATAACTTATTATTATGATGTAGAGTATACTGATACATTTAAAGAAAATTTATTCATTACTGAATTTTCAAGTCACTGATCAGTTAATGACATCTTATCCCCATTCGTTCAAATCTTTCAAATTCAAATCGTTCAACTTGTTAAAATTGAATTGGAAGATGATGTTAGTAATGTTAAATTTAGTAAACGTTTGGCTCTTAGTTTGGGATTAAGTGAAGAATCATATAGTGAAAAGATCATTGTTGGATCTAGTTTACCAATTATAATGCAAAGAAATATAAAAATGATGATTTATACAAATATTATTGAACCAATTCTTGTGGGTGAATTAAGTGTTTCTCTTCTAAAATGTGTTTGGATAGAAAAATATAAAACATCCTTGTTCAAATCATTGAGAAAATCCAATGTATTTGCCAGTATCATCCTCATATATAAACACTATAGAAATCAATATTCATGATGACAGTGGAAAATATATATTTGGTAAACAAGATAAAACTTACTTGGCATTACATTTCCGTAAATTAAATGAGTAATCCAGACATTGTAAACTTTTATAGCATCTATCAAAATGGTGGGGATTTACCATATTTTGTAGGTAAACAGTACGGATTTGGTTGGTTAAAAAAAATTGGGCGATTTGCACTACCTATTCTTAAACGTATTGGAAATTTTGGTATGAAAACTGCTAATGGCGTAATAAATAATAATGCCCAAATTTTACCTGCTTTAAAATCCAATGCAATATCTGAAATTAAAGATTCTATATCTGCTGTAATGGAACACTTGACTTCTGTTATTAACAAAGTTTCTGATGTATCTAATAAAGAACAAAAATGAGGAACAATTAAACGTCGAAAAATTAACATGAAACATAAACAAAAAAGAATGAAAGGATACGAAACTATCTTCCAGTCATGATTAGCGCAAAATCTGAATTATGCATCTTTGATAGACCATCACCTCAAGCAGTAATTGAAAATGTTTCTTTTGGAGATATTTATCCGGTGAATTCAATTACAGATCCAGGAAACACTTCAATTCAATTTTACATCAATAGCTCTCAAACCGAATACTTGGATTTGAATGATACATTACTCTACATTCAAATGAAAGTTGTAAATAGTAATGGGGAAAATTTATCAAATGAAGCCGACTTAACTGCAAACAAGTTCTTTTTCCAAACTCTTTTTAAAGATGTTGAAGAAAATTTTAATTCTACCAAGGTTGAATGAAGTAACAATGTATTCGCACATAAGGCAATAATTAAAAATATAATTAATTACAATCACGATACACAAAATACTTTTTTAAGGGGAATGGGTTATGAATAAAATGATTCAAAAAGAAAAAATTGGATTTCAAAATCAAAACCAATCAGTGTTTGTTCCCCATTCAATTAGATTTCTTTGATCAACCAAAATATTTATTACCTGGTGTTAGTGTTCAAATTAAATTGACAAGATTCAATACTGAAAGAAGTTTAACATGTACAAAAATAATTCCACAAATAATATTATTAAATGCAAAGTTAATGGTTAGAAGAGTTCATGTTGAACTATCAGTTTTAGCTGGTTATCAAATTGGGCTTGCTACTAGAAATGCAATTTATCCAATGAAAAGTAAGGAAGTTGTTCAATTTTCATTGCCAATGGGCTCTTCTGCGTTTTATTAGGAGCAAATATTTGGTGATAGACGACTACCAAATTTTATTTTTATTGCTTTCCAAGGGAATAAAAGATATGGAGGATCATATTTGGAAACATTTTCAATATTTGAACACTTTAATGTCAAGTCTTTAACATTAAGTAAAGGATATGATTATCGCGAAAAATATATTCAAGATTTTGCCAATGATAATTATTGTTCTTGTTATATGCAAAGTATTGTTAGGAATATTGGTTATCTTAATAAAAATATGAATTGTGGTATTACCATGTCAGACTTTAAAAATAAATACCCCTTTTTTACATTTGTATTGGCTCCAAGTTTTGATCTTAATCAAAGTCAGTAACCTCAAAGCGGAAATTTACGATTGGATATAAAATTTGAAAATCCATTAACTGAATCTGTATCAGTACTTGTATACGGAGTTTTTGAAAAATAGATTCAAATCACCTCGAGCCGTACAGTACTAATTTGAACCTCCCTTACAGGTTTGACAAACAACTCTAGGTCGAACAAACTATAAAACAAAGTATTATTAGTTGTCGTTTAGAATGAAGTAAGTAATTTAATTAATTATTTAAATTAATTAATTTTAGTTCTTTTCAGATACAAACTATTGCTAGAAAACTAATTGGGAAAAGTTCCATTGGTGTTTTCCCTTTGGAAAAAATTCCAAATTGTCAATATCAACAAAGCTTTGATTGTAAATACTGAATCATCTAATCTTGGTGGAGAACATTGGCTTGCCATTTACATGAAACCAGATAATATATATATATATATATATATATATATATATATATATATATATATATTTGATCCGATGGATTTCTGTTATCCCCCTTTATTGATATCAAAACTAGAATCAATGTTGATGCCAATTGAATATAATCGCATTTGATATCAAAATCCGTTGAAAAAAACTTGTGGCCAACATTGTTTAGCTTGGCTAATAATAATAATAATAAGGTCTTAATAATAATAATAATAACAATCCACAATTCGATGGAGGAAATTATCCTCAATATATTGTTGGAGGTTATCAATATGGGAATAATTTAAGTAAGATTTTCGTTTTAATTAAACTAATTTACTATACTTTTAGATTATCCCAATTATCCTCAATTTATTGAAGGTTCTGCCCAAAATATTGGAGGTTATCAATATGAGAATAATTTAAGTAAGATTTTAAATTTTTATTAAACTAACTTACTATACTTTTAGGTTATCCCAATTATCCTCAATTTATTGAAGGTCCTTTCCAAAATGTTGGAGGTCATAATCAAAATTATACACAAAATATTGAGAATAATGTCATAGAAAATGAAGATGTTAACCATAAATGTTAGTTTTTTATTGAATTTTCTTAATAATATTTTAAATTATTTTATATGATGAATAAGGGCCAACCCTTTGATAAATTTTTTTAAAATGATTTTGTTAAATATATTTTAAATTATTTTATATGATAAATAAGGGCCAACCCCTTGATGAATTTTTTATATATAAATATATGCTAAATAAATATATGGTCCATTTCAATATGTTTTTTATATATAAATAAGGATAGATCCCTGCTCAAATTTTTTTTATAAAGCTCAGCAAAATACAACTTACATAAAACAAATTTTATAAAAACTACACACAAGATAATTTTTTAAAAATTTATTCAACAACATTTTTGATTTTCCAAATAGGCTTCATAATAGAATGTTAATCTTAACTCCTTGAATAATTATCTGAATTTTGTATTTACTTTCACAATTAATAAATGAAAATCTCTCATTAAAAACCATGTCCTTGTTCATCAAATGAAGAATATCTGCAATATTTTTTCTATTTTCATCTTTGATATTTCCCATCTGAATATTGTATTCATAAGCTTTTAAATTAACTGATTCATAAAAAATAATTAATCAAGTTAAATTGAATTAAAAATTTACCTTGAATGTATAAGTAATATTAAACTTTAAATAGTTCATACTGTATTGAAGGTATTCAACAGGAGGCTTGCATGTCATTCCAATAACAGCTGTACTATTTTCTTCTATGAGTAATTCATATATTTTCGACATTCTTGATTTTCCATCCAAAATCTTATTTTCATTTATAGTTAATAAGCAATTTTGATTGGATGCACACTAATTATGCATTTATTTTTAATAAATAATTTAATAAAAAATTAAATAATTTTTATTATTAGGTAAATTTTACCCTAACTATTGTCAATTAAAAGATCATAATAAAAAATGTCACAAAAAACGGAAGAGTATTATGGTCAAAAATACCATAATTTCATTTACTTTATATGTCCAGTATGCATAACTTCCCAGCCCATTCCCTATTTAGACTTTTATAATCATCATAAAAATCATTTGCGTCAATTTCATGTTAAAAAAATTAAACTATTTAAAAAACCTGCAACTATTGAAATCCCAACATCAATTAAAAAAATAAAAGTGAACCCATTAGTGAATCTACAACAGATCCTATAAATAGTATTTGGGATGACCTAAAGGAAGATATCGGATCGATGGATTCATGGGATGGAGCGGTGGAAGAGGTGAAAGCGGTGGAAGATATTGAATCATTGGATTCGTATGATGGAACAATGGAGGAGGTTGAAAACATATGGCAAAAACATATACAAATAGGTGGAAATGTAACAATAATTAAAAGTGATTTACGAGGGACTCATCAAATACTTAGTATAGATACTACCAATTTGAACATTAAGGAAATTAGTTTTCTATTAGAGTTAATTAATAAGTTAAGAGAAACAATAGAGGAACTAGGATATGTGAAAATTCAATTCGGAATTGAAATTGAATTTGAGAAAGACGGAGAGATAAAATTAAATAATATTAGTAACAGTGTAAGACCACTTATCCAATCATTCTTTGAGGAAGGAATCCAAAAACTAAATGAAAAAATATATTCAATAACTGAGTTAGGGTGTAGTTGGGTTATTAGAAGAATAACTGAAATTCACTTTACAGTAACAAAAATAAGTAATATAAGTAGATTAAGTGGTAGAAGGTACATAAAAACACTGAAAATATTGGAATACAAAAAGTGTTTAATAAATGTGAAAAATACCGATAATCTATGTTTCATTTACAGTGTGTTGTCAATAATTAAAAAAGATGAGATTGTTAATAGACATAGAAAACATAATTATGGTTATACTAAATATCTAAATGATTTAAATTATGATCCGAATGATATGCTCATGAAATTAAATGGTATTAGAAAATTTGAAGCAAACAACGAAGGACTTATAATAAATGTATTTAGTTATGACGAAACGGTAAAACCTGAACACGACGACTTTGTTTTAAAACATCCGTTTTAAACATAATTCACAGGTCCAAAGTAACAGAAGGAACAATTATTAATTTATTACTATTAAATAAAAGAGAAAATTATCATTATGTAGGAATAACATCGCTTAATAGGTTAATGAATTGACGAAGTAAAAATAATAATATATTAAGAATTCAATCTTTATGGTGTCATAGATGTCTGAACGGTTTTAGATATAAGGATACCTTGGACAAACATGAGATATTATGTATGAGAAACCAGTTAGGAATAACTTTATATACTTTCCCAGAAAATAAGTTCAGTAAATTCACCGACTGGTCCAAAACCGTAACTCCACCATATGTTATATATGCAGATTTCGAATCTGTTTTGTCAAAAGACGATGTGCTCCACCAAATACATTTACCCATTTCTGCTGGTCTTTTATTAATAAATAATTTTGATTGGAGTACAATATATAAAGAATTTATAGAAGAAGATTGTGTGGAACAATTTTTAAAAGCAGTAGAAAAAATAGCAAAATATACAGTATTACTGCATTATTATAAAATGGGAAGACAATCAATTAAAGAATTATCGAACCTACAACAGAATCAATTTGACACTTGTATACAATGTTATCTTTGTTTGAAAGACATTTTTGATTCAGTGAGAGATCATGATCATTTTACTGGGTATACTTGGGTGCTCCTTGCAACGACTGTAATATTAATAGAAAGTAAACAAAGTTTTACCCATTGTTTTCCACAACTTAAGGGGATACGATATGCACCACATATTAAAATATGGATTGAGTAAATTTAAAAATTGGGCTTTAGGATGTATCCCAATAACAACTGAAATATTTATTTCATTAATTGTCCAACTGGAAAAACTTAGCGTGAGATTTATTGATGATTCTTATCAATTTGTAAACGACTCTTTAGCAAAAGCGGTTAAAACCTTGACGACTTTACCTTTGACTCGATCTGTTTTTACGGGAACTATAGTTGATGAAAAAGGGATCTTTCCATACAAATTTGCAACTAGTTTAGATGTTCTTCATGATACTTTTGAGTTACCACCGGTTTGGAAAGGTGTCGCTGATGCTGAATATGAAAAAGCTCAGATAATTTGGGATGAAACTAATTGTAGGACTTTACTTGATTACATGAAAGTTTATTTGAAACTCGATTGTTTTCTTTTGGCAGACTTTTCCCAACAATTTCGAGCGAAATCAATAGCACTTAATAGATTGGAGCCTTTAAATTATTTTGGTATTCCTTGAATGTCTTGGTCTTCTGCTTTAATGTCATAGGATGATTCTATTGAATTAATTACTGAAAATGATTTGTTTAGCTTTTATGATGCATTATTAGAGGATGTCTTACTTTTGTTAATAAAAACTATGTTAAAACTGACGAAAACAGAGTTGCTTTATATAGATATTAATAATTTATACGGTTGGGCTTTAAGTCAACCTTTACCTTTTGGTGAATTTAGTTGGATACTTTATGGATTTGATTCAATAATATTTGATTGTTTGACTTTGAATCTTGAATCTTTGTCATATGGGTATACTCTTTAAGTTGATCTTGAAATTCCTTCTGAACTTCATGATAAGTTATACAACTTTCCTATTTCTGCTGAGAAAATGAAACCTGAGGGTTCAAAGGTTGAAAAAATGTTGCTGACTCACTATCCTAAAAATAACTATGTAATTCATTGTCGATTTTTAAAATTATACTTGTCTCTTGGTGTTAAGGTTACTCATGTTAATCGTGCTGTAAGATTCAAACAGTCTATTATTTTTAAAAAGTATATCGACATAAACATTGAACTTCCAGCTAAAAGCACGAATGCATTAGATAAAAATTATTATAAACTCTTAAATAACAGTTTATATGGAAAACTGTTGAAAATCTAAAAAAGGGAATGAATTTGTGTCTTTGCACAAAGGACCCACCTTTAAAAAATGTTATGACATTAAAGGATACTAAGCTAACCCATAAATCTTATAAGAAGTGTTATGCGAAAATCTCCACCTTTTCTGTACCACAATTTATATGCAGATACTCCAGGGACTACAAGAAGAAAGAAGTTGTCTATATTTTGTTGGCAAAACTAAGAAGAGCTAATTATAAGATGATTTGTGACGATGTAAATTAAATAAATTTTAAATTTGATCTTTTTACGAGTTTATTTATGTGTGTTTATTTGTTGAGTATCAATTTTTTATTAAGTATTTACTAGATTATATTTATCTTGTTGAAATAATTTTATTATTATTATTATTATTATTATTATTATTATTATTATTATTATTATTATTATTATTATTATTATTATTATTATTATTATTATTATTATTATTATTATTATTATTATTATTATTTTGAAAATTTCATATTAATTTATTTTGTTAACTCTAAATTGGTTTAAAAAATTTCAACTTTAAAAACATGTATAAAAATTTGGTTTTTAAAATTATAATACAAAACTTTTACTTTAAAAATTATACTACAAAAATTTTACATTAAAAAATAAATACAAAAATTTACTTTAAAAACATGTATAAAAATTTGACTTAAAAAAATAACACTTAAAATTTTGTTGTAAAATTAGAACTTAAAATTACAATAAAAACTACATTTAAAAATAAATTAAAATTAAAAATTTTACAATAAAAATTAACATTAAAAATTTTACAACAGAAAATATATTTTAAAATATGTGCCAAAAATTTGAATTTAAAAAAATGTGCCAAAAAATTCTAAAAAAAATTCAAAAAAAATCAATAATCTAAATCACGTAATTATGCATTCGAAATTAATTACGTCATTGCGTAATTTAATCCGTCGCGAAACCCCCCCTATTTTTATTATGCAATGGTGTGTAGGCGCTGTAACCTCCTAACTACCTACTATTTTCTGTATTTTCATAACGTACAAAAGAATTACTATAATACGGAAAGGGATTATACACAAAAGTAAAATCAATCAAAGCAACTTCCCATTCACCATCCAAGTAAACAGGAGTTTGAAATTGTACATTAAAATTACTAGCCTCATTATTTGGATTAATAAGAGGACAACTATTACTAAGTAAAATCATATAAACTGGTTTTCTTTCATAATATTTATTTAATCAATTGAGATGATGATATCCAAGTTAGAGTTTCGTATCCATGCCATGTAACGTACTATTATTTATATTTCCCTCTTGATTTGGTTTTTAAAATATTTTGAATTCTAAATATCGTGGGAATTGGAATGACTTGTTCGTAGAGTTTCCACTGATTTCTTTCTTCTCATGATCTGATATTAAATACATTACAGGATTCTGTTTTGTATCTATTTTCAGAATTTCAAATACTTTATCACTCCAATTGTTGTTAAAATTCTTAATAAACGGAGAAATACTGATTTTACTAAACCTTATATTTAGGCTTATTGATTTTTCTTTCTTTGGTTTGTCTTTATCTTTGTCAGTAATATTAACAGGTCTGGGTACTTTTAATCCTTTGTGTGCCCAATGATTGTAATTAAAAATAATTTTACTAAAACCTTTTTATCCAAGTATTATAACTTTGATGCACAAAATACTTTTCAATCTTTCTCTTAAATGTCTATTAAATCTTTCCACATTACAAGCTTTGAATTGAGAGAATACAAAGTAATGATTGGCTTTGATAACTTCTTTTACTTTCTCTATTATAAAATTTGTTACCTAAAAAATAAATGTAATTTCTTACCCAAATCAGTTTGTAAACTACGACGTTGTCCGTCTTCAAACAATTTTTCATTAGCAGATTTAGTTTTTGTTGAAATAGCACTGGCATATATACTGAAAACATCAATACATGTTAAAATATATTTATACCTCTTGTTTATTCTCGAATAAAGTATCATTTCCATCAAGTCCATTTGCCACAAATCATTGATTCCTCTTGTTTTGTACTGTTTGGTTGGGAATCTTTTTAACATTGGTTTATTTAAACTGTGCGCTAATTGATCAGATAACCATTTTTGAGTCTCTTTTTTAGAATTAATCACTCTTTTTGTGAAATTTTATAAACCACCAAAACCATCTGGATCTTTTTGGTTTCTTCGTTTTGTTTTGAGATTTTTCTTCTTTTTGGTTAATGTTTCGGTAATTATTACAAGATGTTAAAATATTTAAATCTTTTTTATCTGGTTTAGAGTTTTTATAACCCATTAAGATCTTAATGATGAAATTGCACTAATTGCTGATAGAACTATTGGAATTAATGTATCTAAGAACCCGCCCTTTTGTTTATACATTATTCTTTTCATTAAACGTCAATTTTTGGTGTTACTAAGGATAAAATTGATCTCTTATATCTTTGTATTACCACCTTTTAGCTTTACTAATATTTACCTCGAACTATATTTAAAATAACTTCAAGGAAAATTGACTATCTAAAATATTGACTATCTTTTATTATTTTGAGCCTTTACCGATGCATTGAAATATGGTAAACTGCGTTCAAATTTCATGTTTACTATTTTCTTGCATTGATTATTGTTTTTTAATTTAATCCACTTCATTTTTTTTAGATTCTATTTTACTTCTATTTTATGTTTACGAAAATTTTTACAAATCACTTATTTTGTAGCAATTTCGTTTTTGACAAGTACTTTTATGAATGCCATGATTAATTTAATTTGATGTTTTTAATTTGGTTTATAAATCGTAACACCTTTTTCATTATAAATATCTGTTAGGATACGTAAATCCTCACTACATTGTTGTGTAAAGTCAAAGAACAAATATCTGTGGGGAACACTTGTAGCATCTTGGAATGATTCAATTAAAAATTTTATATTGTTTGGATAAGCTTGTCTGGCTAAGAAATCAATAATCGTTTGATCGCGCGAATTTGGGAGAATAATTAGGTATTTAATATTCGAATTACGAGTTCGATAGCTTCATCCTTAGTGAAATAAATTTTGTACCATGAAAATAACTGTAACTCCACAATGTTTACTGATTTTTGTGAACAAGTCATCAAAATCTTTTTCGTTATTTTCTTCTTGATACAAATCATCTATAATTATTAAGTCGCCTTGACGTAACTTTGACGACCCGTTTTTATCGAATACTTTAGTTATTGTCATTTTAATTTACAGAACTGATTTTGAGTCAATCCATGCTCTTCATCTGCACCTCTATTCTAATATATTTTATTGGATTTCGATTTAAACATGTTTGATTGCAATTAATTACATACGAATAAAGTTTTTCCGCGCCCACTTGGCCCTACAATTTGATATACTGCATCATTTCTTAATTCCATTTTAATTAATTTAATTTAATTTGGTCATAATTTAATTTATAGCGAAAAATGATTAGTAATATTAATTACCGAGGAAGATGTCAATTAGACGGACATGTCGTGCACAGAAGCAGAACGTATGCAATCTTATTCTTCAAGAGTGAGAAATGTAGGATAATGGATTGCAAGAGACCATTACAGGAAGGAGATTTCAAGTACCAGATTCAAGATTTACAGATTCAATCATTATTTTTAACCATTTACATTGGTTTTCGAATCAACATGTATGATTTTTCAACCAAAACACAAAACATTTACGAACCAGAACTGTTTCCGGCATTAAGACTTGTCAAATACAATCATCTCTGTGTGAATGTATTTGCAACCGGAAAGGTTGTTTTTATGTTGATTAAAACACTGGATTATAACAATCTAGTACAAAAATATTTAATTTTATAAAGTCAAAAACTATACATCTGTTGGGCCAGAACACAAACGGCCTTGAAAATTGTTTAAATGTATCAGTAATATAGTACGAAAACCTAGCACCAAGATAACTTAAAATACAACATACAACATCAACTAAACACTCTAAAATTTGAGAGAATATAAATAAATATAAAATCAAAACCATAAAAGTAAAATAAAATAAATACAAAATTCACCAAGAACCGCACGAATTTATACAAAAAATAACATAATTACAAGAAAATTTGACCGAAAAACGACAAGTTATATAAAAGTAAAAAAATAATGGGTTAAATGAGTTAAAATAAAATATTTTTAGTTGAATAAATTTATTTAAAAATTTTAAAAATAAATTGCTAGTTTAAAGTAAGAAAATAATAAAAATTTAAATTAGATAACACAAATAATTTCAAGGTCAAATTTGTTTTGTCGCAATAAAAATAACAATCAAGGTTAAAGTCAAATTATAGGTATATATACTGATGTGTTTTGACAAATTAACTTAACTTATTTTCAGTCTAACTTAGTTTTCAGGCTATTTTAGTTATCAATCTTATTTAGCAATTCATTTTCAGTAGATCAGTGTGTTATAGCTGTGAGCCGTGCCTTCAGACAATCAACACTAGTAAGTGTTTTGCCTGAACACGACAACTCACAGCCCACAGCCGAAACAGCACCGCAAGATATTAAATCTCACACCCTATCAAACTTTGTAAGGGCGGTTTATCCGCCAATAGTTCGTGCCCGTGAAGGTTCCGGCGTGCGTAACGCAGGATCCCAAACGTCAATATATTCCGCTTATAAGGGAAATTGGAAGGTAAGAGGGTAGTCTTTAGGCTGCTCCTTCGTCATCTGTTTCCTGAAAAATCGACATAAAATTTTTAACAATAATCGGCTCAAAATCACGAACACCGAGTAGTCCAGTGGGCACTCATTAAACGTAATATGAACATAAATAGATCATAAGGTCTAGAGAGGGAAAGGGTAGCGGTGAAAATTGCAAGATCGTTGCAACAGTTAAAATGAATAGCCTTCGGAAAAAGATTAATCCGATCGACTAAAATCATGAAAAGGAATATTTTAAACAATATATAAGAACTAAACAAATTATTTTGAGTTTAGACGGAAAATTTTCCAAATCAATGAAATTTTTATACAAGTAAAATTACTTAGGTAAAGCTGAGGAATAAGGACGGATCCCTACAAAAAAAACTTAATAATAATAATGATAATAGTAAGGATAATGGTAATTATAATAATAATAATATTAATAATAATAATAATAATAATAATAGTACAGTAAACCCTCCAACTGCGCGGTTTTTCATTGCGCGATTTTGCAATTGCGCGGCCAAACCTTTAATACCAAAATTTCGATCTGCGCGCTAAAAATTTCGTAGCTGCGCGGTTTTTTTTTGTTTTTGTCTATTTTAACAAGAAAAATCATGTCAATTTAATTTTTTATGGTGAATCCCGTAAAACTACGAATACATATGGTAGTGAAAATAGTGATTCATCGTATTTCGATGAACTGTATTTTTTATATAAAAATAATAAAGGCAGTTTCATTTTTCTACTGATGTGGTTAGGATTAGGATGTAAAATTACATAGTTTTAATTAATAGATATTTATACAAGTGTTTATTTAATTAAAAATATATTAGTATTAAATTCAAAAAAATCTCAGTGATTAATATAACGTTACTTATGTTAATTTTTATTTATGTTTAGTCGTTGAATTGAGACTGTTTTTTAGTTCTTGTATTGTTTTTTATAATTTTTATTTATGTTAAATTTTTATTAATTTTTATAATAGTAATATTAATTATGTAAAAGCAATGAATTGAGACTGTTTTTATTAGTTTTTATGTTTATATAAATGTAAATATGTATATTAGTCGTTGAATAAAGACTTTTTATTATATTTTTTAATATTTTTGTAATATCTGGAACCTAACCCCATAATTACATATAAAATCGGGTTCACGGTGCGCGGTTTCGGTTTGCGCGTTGTTTTTGTGGAACGCATCTACCGCGCAGTTGGAAGGTTTACTGTAGTAGTAATAATAATAATAATAATGATAAATATTGTTGGGCCATGACACGAGTTTGTTTAAATGAATCGGTAACACGCACGCAAATACAACATGCAGATTTAAAATCAGACCCATAAAACATCAACTAACCATGCTAAAATATGAGAGAGAAACAATTAAAAATAAAATCAAGAAACACAAAAGTAAATTAAAATAATAACAAAGTGCAACAAGATCCGCACGAAATAAACATAAAAACAACATGAGAACATGAAAATTTGACCGAAATTTGACAATTTACAAAAAAGCGAAAGTCCATGATAATGGAACAAAAATTAAATAATTTGAATTGGAAACAATTCAATTAAAAAATTAAAAAATAAAATTGCCAAATTAAATCACGAAAATAATAAAATTAAAATTAGAATATACCAGAAAAACACAAGGTCAAATTTTGTTTTACTACATCAAATTTAACACGCAAGGTTAGGGTCGTACAATAGGTATATATACCGATTCATTTTCACAGAATTTTAATCAGTTTTTAAAACTCGAATCAGTTTTTGTAACTAAAAACTCAGCCAGTCTTAACCAGCCGGAACAGAACAATTTTCAATGTGAGTGGAGGAATGCTCGAAAACTTTCTCCACGTCGCGTCCATGGAACCTCACATGAGCTCTGTTTGGACGTCGGCGTGGGGAAAGATGTTTTAATGTCGTTTGGTGAATGATGAATATTCAGCATAAATTGTCATATGCTATTATATCTTAATAAAAGTTCTTACTATACAAAACTTACGTCGAAATTTTTCCGGCCCACAGCCGACACATCACAGCAAGAAAATAAACTATACATACCCCCATCGAATTGGGTAAGTGCGGTGTAAGTCCGCCAATAATTCGTGCTCGTGAAGGCTACGGTGTGAGAACGCAGTAGCTGAAACGTAAATTTTCATTCCGTATAGGGGAAGTTGGGTTGAAGAGGGAGTAGTCTTTTGACTACTTCATCATCACTCAATTCCTATAAATTCGACCTAAAATTATAGTGACAAAACGGCTCAAAATCAAAACACTAAGTAGTCCAGTGGGCACTCATAAATTCGTAACATCAACGTAAATTCTCCTAGGATTAATTAAGGGAAGGTGACGGGGAATTTAATGCCAAAAAATCGTTGCTATGATTTCTAATTCATTTAAATTGGTCATGACTTCTAACTTGAATTACTGACTACAACTCAATATTTGCTACGATATATAAATTGTCTAAATTTGATGTGACAGCTAAATCAAAGTGTTGTTTATGACTCCAAATTGGTTATGACCCTAAAAACAAAAATAGAAAAACATTCCAAGCAAGTGCCATTTCAGTTTCCTAGCAGTTTGTAGTGAAAGGACACGAGTGTTAATCGATAATGTTACAGGCGAAGACAGATAATTTAATTCAAAATTTCAGTCCTGTTTTCCACACTTTTCAGTTCGAACCCCTAATATCCTAATGTCAAGTGTTTATAGTTTTAATAATATCCCAAATTAATGATTAGACATCTGTTTTACCCTCCCGAACCAGTTAAACAATTAAAGTAATCACACAACGCGCCCATAAATTCCCGACACTAGTTGCAGTTCAATTCGTTAAAACATATACGACCAAGAGAAGTTGGGGGGCGACCGACATTGATAAACGTTTTAAAAAGTTAACATAAAATATTAAGACAAAATGTTAGATATATACATTTTTTTCCAGAGATAATGTATCTAGAGAAGTTAAATTAGTGATCGGCCATTAGAGGCGAATAACACGTAACATTAAAAAATAAATTCGTAGATAGCATTTCAACATCTCAAATAAAAGAAAAAATTACATTTTTTAGAACTAATAATATCCCTCAGAAAAGGGGACAAACGATATAAACGAATGGAATTCATCACAAATTTCTTCCCATGTCCACTACCACAAGGTAAGGAATAATCATAGCCAGCCGAAAACATTCTAATCGAGGATGGGAGCCACATGTTACCGGTGAGGTGAACAACATGAGAAGGACGAGTGAAGTACGCCCTACTCTTGAAAAAGCTAGAACCTAAAAATATTTAGTGATTACGCGCACGAGGATAATCGAACACCTACCGGATCCCACTAGGAATGATTTAACGATGGTTACGATAAAATAAATTTTGTAAAAAATAATGACTGTGATCTCTGATAAATCGCTAGAAGTTTTCCCGAAATCAAAAATTCCAAAATGAAGAAATCCAAATCGGTGAATAAATAAATTGGGAAGCATGAGTTTCGACATTTAGAAATTACCGATCAATAGAAATCCCACCCGATCAGAATAGTCAGGCGGAATTCCACCTTCGCATTTTTCATGCAAGCGAAATGACATGCCCTTTACGACCGAGGCAGCATGCAGACAAAGTTTGAACACACACACTGCGCCAATACAACCATATACATATAAATTTCGCAGTTCACATGAATACGGTCATTTTGTCATTTTACTACTATCCAGAGATGCATTCGAACTCCAGACACCCAACACGTGGAACTTCAGACAGGTCAAACAGGTCAAATTAAGATACATACGAGTAAATTTTACATATATAAAAATACACCGGATGGTCATCTTAAAAATTTTCAAAAAATTTTATTTAGAAAATTTTTTCCATTAAGATACATACGAGTAAATTCTACATATATAAAAATACACCGGATGGTCGTTTTAAAATTCTTAGAAAATTTTCTTATGAATATAGCCTGCATACCACAGCTTTAACTGTAATAAGCAGGCAAATTAATTTTTAGTTATCAACAAGTTTACCTCATATTTTTTTACTACCGCCGTTAACAAATTCAAAATTTTTCATTCGTAAGCACAATGTATATACGCTTTAGTATGTACTAAACGCTTATTAACTAGTAATAACTAAACACGAACCAAGTTACCACAGGGGTAATTAGCTTGCTGTGGTTAATAAAACTAAACATTTAACAGCAGAAAGGGTAAATGAACTAAAAACCGAACTAGCAACGAAATGGTCAAGACACGTATTAGAGGACCATTGGAAAACCCAAGCAAAGAAAATGCAGAGGAAATATCAAAAAACAAAAAGATTAAACCGAGCATATAAAAAACTCGAGGAATATGCGACAAAACAGTATGAAAAGGTACAACAACACAAAAACCAAATACGAATATTAGAGGAGGTAAATGAGAGCCAGAAAAATGCCATAGAAGAAAGAGATAAAATGATTACCCTAATCCCTGAAATGAGAGGTAGATTAATGAGAGCTGAATTGATGCTGATGAGCAGCCCAACCCTGAATAGTCACGACGAGTTAAACCCAGAATAAAATAATACGAAAACAAAAAGTGTGTACAAATGTAAATAAACAAAAAGTTGTAAATCGTATAAATAGAAAATGAACTTACACCCACTAATCTATGCCTTCTTAATCGTCGTCTTCATCAACAAATCAAACCCAAATCTTCCGAGAACCCAAGAAGCCATCGAAATAGTCCAAACTATCAAAGCAGAACTCACCCGAATGCAAAAATACTTTCTTCAAAAACCTTCGTGTAAAAATCTCGACCTCCATCTACTGCAGAAGATCAATCAGCCTACTCAACTCGAAAACACCCTCTTACAAACAATGATATCCTCACCTTACCCAATTCCGGACAATTCAAAATCAAACAAATTCGAAATCATAATCCTCTGTTTGGGAATCACCCAAATCGTCATTATCGTCATCGCAGCAATGCTCGCGGGTCATACCTCGTGGACACTTCGGTAGTCCGCAGTAGGGTCTGGTAATATGCACAGAACCTCCACGCAGGGCATCGTTGTACAACTCGAAACGACTGCTGAAAAGTGGCAGGAGCGAGTAGAAATAAAATCACGGGAAGGGCGTCATTCAGTCAAGGGGATATTAGGGAAGATCATGAGATGATCTAGGAAAACGCTTTTCAATCTCGAACAAATTAACAAACTAAATACTGGGCAGCAGGGGTAGATGCAAAAGATTAAATAAATGAACGTTTACATAGAAAAATTAAAGATAAATAATAAAAGTGCTTGCAATTTTTATTCACTTAATGATATTACCATATACATGAAACAATGGTTGTAGACCCCAGCATTGAAAATAACTACTGTAACGCCATGATACGCCTGAAGACAATAGTTGAGAATTCTCTGAACTAAAAATGAGTCCCATGACACCGGCATGCATACCGAAATTTTTTCCGCGAATCGGTTGAACTCTACATCTGGATTAATCGAAATTAAGCATCGATATTTCACATGAGTGGCAAAGAGATAAGCCCATTACATAAGTGACATGATCGAATAGACGCAATTGACCCGAGTGAATGTAATGTCAAGAGATTTCAGTCCCAGAATTTGTCGTCATCATCACTTAGAAAGCGTGATTTCCAGAAGAAATTAACCGCCATAGAACCATTTCCTTCAACTTTTCTGGAATTTATAGAACCCTCGATAAGTGTTTTGACCTAATATAAATCCAGCATGGTCGCAAATCCAGTTACTTCCGATAGGAGAGCAGCCCTACTCACGAATCAGCGATTAGAGAAATTAGACTGACCAATTTTTTTTTCTATGAATAAGTATTATCACATTAGGATTGCATATAAATTACTCACCCAGTGCAAGTTCTGAAAATTCCATGAGTTAACCAAACTACTAAATAACGACTACAAACAATCTCAGAAAATCAATAATTTCTAGTTTACTGGCTTACACAAACGCCACCGCGATTTTCTCATCACCTGCATTATCAACGCGGATTATTGATTTACAGTAGCCGCTCGCGCCACTAATTCCATCATAGCAACGCGGATAACTCAAATTTGCACACTCATTTGCGGTTCTATCAAGTTCCCAACACGCTAGGAACACTCTTCTCTAATCTGGATTTAATGGCACGTGGAATAATTCAATTTTGGGTAAGCCCAATAATCTAACTTCCGGTAATAAATAACGATTTGTAATATGCATACCTTTCCGTCTATAAATATATTTAAGAAAATATTTTTTTTGTTGTAATTATTGAAATCTCTATCATTGTTCGGAATTAAATAATGGCAATAATCTTTAATCTATAGATAACTATTAGTAAAAATAATAACCCTATCGATCTAATAATTAAAAATGAGTCTAATTCGTCGGTAATTTCTGGTAAAAAATAATGATAATATAACCTTAATTATTTGTAACAACCCTAAATCAACGATAATTAATAAGGATATTACTAATATTATCAGGTAATCATTTATGGTAACTTAGTTATTAATAATTAAGAAGATATGCAGTAATATAATAGCCTAACTAATCATAGAAACTCTGGTTTTATAAGTAATCACGGGTAGCTATACTAATTTAGAAATCAATTAACTATTTAAAAACCCGTAAATTTCCCTAAACGGTAATGACTCAAATTGTATAAGTACTATGACGAAAGCCCCTTTAATATAATTGTCCATATAATAGAAATTAGGCAAACTAACTCATACAGCATTAGGTAATTGAACTTAAATATTAACGATAAATCCGATAGGATGTTTAATTCCCCTAACTGTCGTAACCATCTAACCAATTTAACCCATATCTGCTGTTAACGTTATGCTTCCCGTAGTAAAACATTGTCGCCCAAACAATCACCTATAATTTGACCATTTCCTTCCGCTACCCCAGTCAATTAGACATTGACCCCACATTATCTCTCAGTCAATTACCACTTCATGAATTTCCTCTCTTCCTTTTAGAATTTGAATCCCGAAAACGGTCCGTCTTTAAATGACCTCCCACGGATCCCCCGACTTTCTCCGTCAGTAATCGCACTCAGGCAAAGGTTTGAGGAACTTGAGAGAAAATACCATTCGCTACGATCAAAATATGAGCGGTTAAAAGGCACTTGGTCCTCTCCAGAAACAACCCGGGGCCTACATCAGAAGATAACGAGATTGACTCAGGCTCGAGATGAGTTAGTCACGGAGTCGTGTAGCCAGCGACTGTTAATCAAAGAACAAGCTACGGCACTCCGCCAAGCATTCACGGATGTTGAGCTTCGCGCCCGCATCCCAGGGAGCGTCTGGGCTCGTCAGTTGGATATTATCCCCTAACACCATTTGCCGATGACCTCAACCTCAGCTCCTTCACAAGTTGAACCGCCCCAAGTTCCAACGACGTAGCCAAGTATCAACCCGGCCCGTCGGCGACCTAATCGAAATCGACGCCGTCGCGACCGTCGTCGCAGGGAAGTGGAGCTCCTTTGGGAAACGGAGCCACTCGAAGTCCCGTACCGGATCGATGATCTCCCGCCCCCATACCAGGAATTCGAGATTCCGGGGCTCGATCCGGATATACTTTGCGCTCCTGCTGTGATTTTTCCATCGCCAGCTCGCTCAATCCACATAAATCTAGTGGACGAAGATTTAGACTTCCCCCGAGTCGCCCAAGCTCTAGATCACTTGGGATTGGATGTCAACGATATCGCCGTTCTCACAGGCGACGTACCCCGGATCTCTTCTCAATCTGAAGTCGCTGGACCCTCCACTCGCATTGAGGGCAATTACAATGTCCATCCCCCACCATACCGGCCGGCAAAGCGTAGGCGTCTCCCTACAGACATAGATGCCGAGGAGGATTGAGTCGAATGCGAATTATCGCAGTCTATCTCCGTTTTTAATCCTCGTGAACTATCATTTCGCCTATTGAGTTGTGGATATGATCATTAATGTGTAGTATTGCAATATAAATTAAAAATTTCTTTTTCTTGTTTTTTCTCTTTCTTTGAGTTAAGATTAATTAAGTTTGGGTTAAAAGGAATGAAGTAACGGTAATAGTTGACGGTGATTCATCAGATAAGGTCTGGTAAAAGGGTTTAATGTTGTAAATGATTTCCACGGTTTTCTCGACTCAGTTAAGGAAAAAACGAAGGGGTTTATAGATAAGCTAGTGGGCAAGATGCGTAAGTCCTTCCATCGGCAGCAAATAACCGGGAAAGCGAAGGTTCTTCGAGGAGTAGCACTAGTAATAGCGCTCACCTTCTCGAATGGCATTCGGCTATTGCGTACAGTACCAGCATGATCTCGGTCATGGGTACGCAATGGTTATTCCAAATCGTGCGACGTGTTGGGAGTGTTTCCCTAGAAATTAAAGGTGACGATTCACACCAGTAGGACAAGAGCTAAGGCTATAGATAGAATTCCCATACGTCCAACATTAAGATAACGTCATTTGGGTAGCTATTTGAAGCTCTGCTTGAGCAACCGGGGGTATTTACCTTCACCTAAATCAGGTGACCCAAGTTTCGAATAACTGATCCCGAGAAAAATCATTGATAAATATCAGAGCTGGAAGAACACGAAGTAATTGAGACCCCGTCACTGAAGGCGAGCTAGTAAACTACTCTGTAAAGTAGACATATATGTCTTTTATTTCGAACATGCAAGTAATTAGCTTCCATGAACCCACAAAACCCCCACGACCCAATTCACGGAATCTTACTCACAATAGGTTAACCCATTAAGTATTACAGAGACAAGGTTTAGCAATAATATCCACCTATTTATTTTAGACAACTCATGGATCGACACGTCCCGAGTCATGCTACAATTCCCGACACACTCGGCTGTCCGGTGTCGGCAAGCGATGTGGGACGCGGGATTCTCGATCTCGCCGGTCAGAGAGTCCCGAATGAGAGAGTCCTATTCTTCGCAATAAAACGGGAGCCCGGTCGCAACCCGGCACGGGAAATTAGAGGCCAAGCCGAAAACCTGCTCGCTCGATTAGAAGAGCATCAGCGGCAGACGGACCGGCAAGTGGAGGAGGCCAGGAGATATTTAGAAGAAGTCAACCAGGACATAGACACCGGTCAGATCCCGAGTACGGACGGGTACACCCCTCCGTGCAATACCTCGTTCAATTTGGATGACCCCAGACTGGACGTAACGACAACGGCAATCAACGTAGTTGTCCCGAAAAGGTATTGCCGCGGGAAATGCGGAACGGAGACCCACAATCAAGCAGACATCGCGAGCATCCATACGCTCGGGAATACCCAGGACAGAGATAGTGGTCTAGTATGGACTGAGCATGATTAATTAAACCTTGTAATATGAATATAATTTTCTCTCGAGTTTTCGCTTGATCAACAACATAAGAAAGTCATTTAAATAAGTAGTTTAATCGAAGTGGCACAAACTTAGCAGGCCCAAGCATGGCTTAATAAAAAATATAATTCGTGAAATTATATCAGAATTTATATCACATTTCTATTATAGACATGAATTTTTATCAAATTCTACAACAAGAATTAACGCGCACACGGAAAACTAATGCAGATCTCCATCAACAGATATTAAAGCTGACTAAGGAAGTCCAACGGATCAAGACCATATAGGTAGAACCAGACAAGGTAAAACGCCTTTACCAAAAAATGACAGCTGCGCAGAAGGTTTGGGCTGAGGATAAGCAGCTCAACCAGAGCCAGAAAACACAAATCAGGGGCCTGGAGGTAGCACTGTCAGCGTGCCAAGAAGGGGCGGCAGTGACTTACCCCCTTGTCTTCGCCCCAGCGCAGTTAACCTACAGAGATGCCGCGGTAACCTCGAAGCCCGACTCCATAACCAGTCAAGCATCGGCCGAAAAATCTGAACGAGCTAAGCGTAGAGCGGCTCGGGCGAAAGACTCCTAATCCTTCGGACATTTTCTTACTCTATTATTCAATAAATAGTTGTGAATGTTTTTAGAAATTTGGTTGATTTATGTTAATGCCAACTAAATAAATTTGAACTTGTGTTAATCCCCATGGAATAGATTCGAATCAGAAACAAGCCGAGTAATAAGTTCAGAGCTATTCAACCTCAGAAGGGACCACAACAAGAAAACGCACGTAGGCCTTCTAGCGGTAGTCGTTGGACCCATCTTGAGATCGGGCCAGAGTAGTTTCTGTGTGGCGCTCACCTTTGGCGCTCTCAAAACCTATGGCTACATTACCAACATTGTCTAGCAACAGGTAACCATTGGGAGGTAAGGAAATAGTTACATCTGAGGTCAAGGTTATCCAGACCATAAACCCCACAATATAATGGTAATGGTAGTAATAGGAATAATAATAAATGTAATAAAGATAACACATATAATACTAACGATGATAATACTAGTAACATTTATACTAGGAACATAGTTGTTATAATAGGAATAAGGGTAAGAGAGATACTGTGTGGATGTTTAACATAATAAAGGGTTTACAGGCCATAGAAAAATCATCAACACGGACAACGATGAGAAGGACTAGGCGAATGGACATAAAGATAAATGATAGTAGAGTATAGGTTAACATTTGAAGGAGATAAGAGAATAATGGGACCTAAAAATCGAAATCGAGCACACTCCTTCTATCGGCAGCTCGTTGGACCCATGGATCGTTCGGTCAATTATAGCATTAGCAATAGCGCTAACTTTTTGCGGACGATCCACCCACTCAAACACAGTTCCAACGTTGCTTAGCAATGGGTGTCGAGTGGTAAGCGAAAAATATTTGTATGGGGTTGTCTGGGTAACAACCACATAGTTTCAAAAAATCAAAACCCAGAAACCCACCACACCTTACCACAGCTGAAGAAATTGTAGATTATTTATTAAGCACAGATTGTGATTAAATCATTAGTTTTAGATGAATATAAAAATTCATAATGATTAACGAGCAAGAAGCATATATATTCGAAACAATTCTGATGGTGATGAAAAAGCTCTTTCCTAATATGAAGAACAAAATGTTGGGCTAGTACAAGGTTTTGTTTAAATGGATTGGAAATAGCGCGCAAACACAACATGCAAATTTTAAAATCGGACCCATAAAACATCTAATAACCACCTTGAAATGTGAGAAAACAAATAATTAAAAATATAAAATGAAAAAACATAAAAGTAAATTAAAATAACAACAAATGCACCTAGATCTACACGAATTGACATAAAAATAACATAATAACAAAAGATTTGACCGAAAAACTGACAATTTACGGAAAAGAAAAGAGTTAATGAATAAATTGAATAAAAATAAAATAATTCTAGTCAGAAATAATTAAAATAAAAAGTTAATGAATAAATTGTAAAATAAAATCGAGAAAATAATAAAAATTAGAATTAAATTAGACAAGTAATATCGAGGTCAAATTTTATTTTATCGCATGAAAATTAACAGACAAGGTTAGGGTAACAGAACAGGTATAAATACCAATCCATTTTCACAGAATTTTAATGCATTCACTTAGTGAGCAAGCCACTTTTCTGTAGAAAATTTACTGTTAATTCGAGGAGCAACTATCGGCAATAATTTCCAAAATACGAAATCAAGCACCTTCTATGTAAGCTCTACTTGATCGTATGTGTGGGAAATCCTTTGTCGTAAGTGTAAATGAATGCCGAGGATAATATATGAATAATAATGTACCGATCTGAAATTTTTCTGACCCACAGCCACACAACATACAAGAAGTTAAAATGATACATAACTAGTTACGCTGTGTAAGTGCGGTCTCTCCGCCTATAGCGTGTGCCCGTGAGAGTTCCGTCGTGCGTAACGACGGATCTCGAACGTAAATATTACATCCGTTTATAGGGGCGGTGGGATGATCGAGAACTAGTCTTTTGGCTGGATCTCTTTCACCCATCTCCCAAAAAATCGACCAAAAATCAAATGTACAAATCGGCTAAACTGATCACACCGAGTAGTCCAGTGGACACTCGTAAAATCTAATATGAACACAACTTCCTTTGGATCAAATTGAGAGGCTCGGGAGGTGGAAACTTGATATCGATGTGACGAAAAGTAACTAAATATATTAAAGCTGACGAAAGTAACTGAATGTGTTAAATCTGACGAAAGTAACTAAATATATTAGATCTGACGAAAAGTAACTAAATATATTAAACCCGACGAAAAGCAACTAAATATATTAATTCAGACGAAAAGCAACTAAAAGTAATGAACAGTAACTAAAATATAAGTAAAGTAACAATATATAATAAGATATAATTGAATATAATTAAGATAAGCATAACTAGATGTAATTACAGGTAAATAAATATAACTAACAAATGGCTAACTGTAACTGAATGTGATTAAATGTAAACTAGACGTAATTAAAGGTGAATAAAGATAACTAGAAATAACTAAACGGAACTAAATGTGACTACATGTACCCAAATTCAATTATATGTAATTAAACGCAATTAAAATAAACGTAACTAAATAAAACTAGATGTAATCAATATTTAACTGAACGTGATAAAAAGTTAACTTAATAGGATAAAAAGTAACGAAAATTAACAGAGAGTGAAGTATTATAACTGGAAGTATGAAACCAAAACGAATTAATAAATAACGAGCAATGTAACTAATTTTTATATAACGAAGTTAGGATGAATAATAAAGTTTGGATAAATCACGAAACAGCAGTAGGGGTAACTAAATCCGGATTAAATTGGTAAACATCCAGCGATATAACCGAACTTAAAATGAGTTTATGACGCCAATCTAGATAATCGACTTGATTGGTGCCACAAATAATCTCTGTACCACCATCAGAAACTCGAAGGGAATACGCCACCTCAACCTATAATGATAAATTAAAATGTCCTCGAAGAGGTTTTTTCCCGACTACAATTGATCACTTTAATGCAAGCGTAAATATTACTACTCAGGACTCAATTCGAATTGAATTTATGTAAAATGCCGTTAAATAAACTTGATAATCACAATACAATATCAATAATAAAGAAAACCTGACAACTTCAGTACGAGTTATACAACGAAATGTTTAAATAAATCAAATATCAGGAACAAAAGCATTACATAATTGAAGGATAAATCACTAGGAAACGCCGAACTAATAATGCCGAGTCATGCCAACAGCCACCTCCAGCAAAGGAGTACAGAGTCAAACACAAATGATGACTGTGTCATTGAGGATTTGTTAATAAATGAAGGGATACGGCCAACGTTCACGAATGAACGCAACGATGTTGAAGACAAAATATCATGGGAATTATCGAATCCATGGCAATCTTTGATATTTCACGAGAATCCAATAGGTCATTGTGATGAATGCTGTCTTGAGTTGACAAGGAACTCCAGCACTGATGGGTTGTGAATGAGCCACCAACAAGACGTAAGAATGACGGGAACACGAATCCGTGAGTCTACCAATACATTGAATTGATCACCATCTATTGGACAGAAGTTGAGAGGGAGATTATAGATACCAAAATAACCTGAAAATTGTTACTAGATGAAGGAAACCATGTCTAAATTCATCCAGCAGATATATAACCAAGAACTCACGATTGGTAAATCCCATAATTCTGCTCACAACCAGTTTTGTCAGAATATCAATCTAAAAAAATTCATGTCATAAAAGAAAACAATAAAACATCCATTAATCTACTCACCATAACACTGATTATGAAAACAATGTCGCCTCCTGAGAGATAGAAAATCCAACTGTCGATTTCTTCAGTCGACCGGAGAATAGATTACAAAATAAAACGATTAGACATTAATTAGAAATAAACTCCACCAACTTAATAAATAAAAATAAAAGATCATAAAGTCCCGAAATAAGTTAATTAATTATACCTGAAAGGATAAGAAAAATCGGCCAATCAGGTGGCGATGACTGATAACCTTCAGCCATAAATACCAGGCCCGAATTTAATAAGTATCATATAATATCATGTCCAACCATCGGCAAACATACTCTGAAGGTAGACGAGATGCGAAGGAACGGACGGGAGACGGACGCCGAAATCGACTTTCTCCTAACGATGCAGGCATCGAGAAGGACGCTATCGGACCTCAGCGAGGTACTGCTTCTTTTGTGTAATCACAAGTCTTTCCTATATTATTGCGATTTATTTTCATCCCAAATGACTATTGACGATGAACCTCACTTTCATGACTACCCACAGCTAACGAATAAATTCTTAAAAATAAATTTACTATTTAATATTAATTATATGGATTATTTAGACCGCAGAGATCCACGCGGCGGATGGAGTGATGACTCCCGAGTTAACTTAAGAGTTAACTCAAAATGACGCAAAATAACAAGAATTAACGAAGAATAACGTATTATAACCGAGAACATATAACTAGAATGAATTTCTAAGTAACGAATAAATCGACAAAAAATTTATATAGATTGCTAGACCCCGATAAAAGTAACAAAACTTGAGTAAATGAGGGACGAGCGATGTAACCAAATTTTGTGAAATGAAAATAGGATGAATATTAATGAGTTAAATAAATTGCGAGACGATAAAAGGAGTAACTGAATTTGTAATGAAGTGTTGGGCCAGCACACAAATAGCCTTGAGAATTGTTTAAATGCATCAGTAATACAGCACGAAAACCCAGCACCAAGATAACTTAAAATACAATATACAACACCAACTAAACACTTTAAAATCTGAGAGAATTTAATAAATATAAAATCAAAAAACATAAAAAGTAAAATAAAATAAATACAAAATGCATCAAGAACCGCACGAAATTTACATAAAAAATAACATAATAACAAGAAAATTCGACCGTAAAATGACCATTTATATAAAAGTAAAAATTAATGAATTAAATGAATAAAAATAAAATATTTTTGGATGAATAAATTTAATTAAAAATGTTAAAAATAAATTACAAATTTAAATTAAGAATTAAATAAAAATTTAATTTAGATAACATAAATAATTTCAAAGTCGAATTTTGTTTAATCGCAATAAAACTAACACGCAAGGTTAAGGCCAAATTATAGGTATATATACTGATATGATTTGACAAATCTTAATCTTAATTTTCAGTATTGATTTTCCGTCATACTTTGACACTTGATTTCAACAGTTTTACTTTAGATTAATATATTTACCTGTGAATAATGGATTCATTGATCGATGTTTTATGGATTATTAAGAAGATGTATTTATGGATTTTAATTTGATGGATTTTTACTTTGGATTAACATATTTATCTGTGAATGATGGATTCATTGATCGATGTTTTATGGATTATTAAGAAGATGTATTTATGAATTTTAATTTGATGGATTTTTACTTTGGATTAATATATTTATCTGTGAATAATGGATTCATTGATCGATGTTTTATGGATTATTACGAAGATGTATTTATGAATTTTAATTTGATGGATTTTTACTTTGGATTAATATATTTATCTGTGAATAATGGATTCATTGGTCGATATTTTATGGATTATTACGAAGATGTATTTATGAATTTTAATTTGATGGATGTATCTGGTAATTTAATTTTGGTTTTAATAAATTATCATAATGCATAAATTAATTTTTCAAATTGTCGAAATTTTTCCGGCCCACAGCCAAAGACACATCACAAGTTAATAAAATCGTATACAGTATTCAGATTCGTGTAAGTGAGTGGAATACCGCCGATGATCTGTGTCTGTGAAGACCCGGCGTGCGGAACGCAGGGATCAGAACGTCAATATTATCCGTACATAGGGGAAATTGGAGGGTAAATGAAGCCCTTTGGATGCTCCTTCATCATCCGTTTCCTGTAAAATTGACATAAATTTTTAACAACAATCGGCTCAAAATCTCTAACACCGAGTAGTCCAGTGGGCACTCATTAACTATGAAATGAACATACATAGATCTTAAGGACAAAAAGAGGGAATGGGTAGTGGGAAAAATTGCGAAATCGTTGCAACAGTTAAAATGAATAGCCATCGGAAAAAGATTAATCCGAACGACCAAAATCATGAAAATGATGTTTTTAAATAAGAATTAAATAAATTATGTTAAATTGAAACGGAAAATATGGGCAGAATGCTGCGCAAATTTTTGGAAATAGTTAAAACACTTATCATAAAAAACTGTAAAATAAGGGCGGAACGCTGCTCAAATTTTCCGAAAATACTTTATCGAAAACTACAGAATAAGGATAAAACCGTAAAATAAGGATAATGGTAATTATAATAATAATAATAACAATAATAATAATAATAATAATAATAATAATAATAATAATAATAATAGTGATAATAATAATGATAATCATGGTATTTGCAGTAATGATGATAATAATAATGATTATAATAATCGTGCTAGTAATCATAGTGGTAATAACAATAAATATAATGGTAGTTATAGGAATAAAAATAATAATAAAGGTAATAGTAGTAACAATTAATAAAGGTAATACATATAATAGCAACAATAATAATGCTGGTAATAATAATGGGAAACATTGTAGTTATAATAGGGATAAGAGTAAGAGAGCTAGTGTGTGAATATTTAACATAACAAAGGGTGTACAGGCCAAAGAATAATCATCAACACGGACGACGATAAGAAGGACTATGGGAATGGACATAACAATGAATGATATGAGAGTATAGGTTAACCTTTGAAAGAGATAGGAGAATAATGGGACCTAAGAATCAAAAGCGAGCACAGGTCTTCTATCGACAGCTAGTTGAACCCAGAGATCGTTCGGTCAATTATAGCATTAGCAATAGCGCTCACTTTTTGCGGACGATCTGCCCACTCGAACACAGTTCCAACGTTGCTTAGCAACGGGTGCCGAGTGGTAAGCGAAAGAATATTTGTATGGGGTACCTGGGTAACAACCATATAATTTCAAAATATCAAAACCCAGAAACCCACCAGAAGTGTTAATCAACAAGCGACGTAATTAACCTTAGAATAGAATTATGATGATCTAGCAAATCGAACTTAATCAATGTACCACCGCCCCAAAAAAATCCGAAAGGAATACGCCATATCAACCCAAAAATGATAATTTATAGTACCCCAAGTAAAGTTTTCCCCGATTACCGTTAATCGGACTAAAACAAAACACACCATCATTACCCAGAATCCCATTAACACTGAACTTTATGTAAAAATACCTTTTAATTTAATTAACTTGATAGTCGCAATACAATACTAGTAATAAAGTAAATCTGACGAAGTCACTGAAATGAAATTTGATTATGAATTACACCGTAAAAGTCAGACGATAAGATTCATTTAAATCAAAAAATAAGACATAATAATATTGAATATTCAAGGATCAATTGTCCTAGTGTCAGACATACCAGAGAAAATAATACGAGTAGTCTCCGTCAGAAGGAGAGCATAGAGTCAACCCTATGAGGAATACATCATTGGGAACTTGTTGAAGACCGAGAGAGATCCGGCAAAAATTCACGCAGGTACACCATAAATATCGAGAACAAATCGGCATAGGAATCGTTGGATCCACGCAGAAATGAATGAATAGGAATCCAGTGTTGATTTATTGGATAGGAATTCATTGTCGGAACATCGATAAAAGGGAAGATTGTTTTTTTTTGAAAGTACATCAGCCCAGGAATTGAACACTGTCCATTTGTTACTAGACGGATCAGGAGGTTGTGGCTACCAGAACGAACCCCAAAAATCATTACCATCGAGAAGACGTCGAACTTCGATTCATTTACTACCGTCAATTAATGACGAAATATTGCGACGTATTTAAATACTGTAGGGAATACAAATCGACTGACAATTAGACAAGAAATCAGGCAATAAACTAGAATCATAAGAATTAGATTGATTAATCGGCCATAAAAACCGATTGTTAATCTTAAAAATGCGACATCTGACAAGAATAAAACAACAGCTGGCTCGAATTAACCGCAACTAGAACTAACAGTGAATGAATCAATAGATCAATATAAAACATAAACTTCACATTGTTAATAATATAAAACTTAACCTTCACATTGTTAATAATATAAAACATAAACTTCACATTGTTAATAAAAATAAAATAAAAAGCGAATTATAATGAATGGTAATCAATCACGAACAACGGGTGGGTTTTGACTATTCAAGTGATAAGGGGTTAACACCTACATCTATAAATATAAAACGAAAATCTACAAAATTCATAACTACCAATCATGTATAATTCTCGTCTACCATATACCGACAGCAGATGCGACACTAAGAAACGACTGGGAGACCGTATCCGGAATCGGCTATCGCCCAATGACGCAGTTATGAAGGACTCGGTTGAGCTGTAACGAGGTATTATATCTTTGTAATTCCCCAATTTAGCATGTAAATACAAATTATGTTCACCCACAAGACCGACGACGATAGAACGGATTTTCATAACCACCCCACACTCAACCAATAAATTTTTAAGATTAAACCTACAATTTAATATTAATTATACTGCTTATTTAGACCGCAGAGATCCACATGGAGGATGGAACGACGACTCTCGACTGGCATTACAAATACCGATTAGTTCTGCCGCACAATACAGACAAGCGCTATGGGACCAAGGATACACCTTAGCCACTTATGGAGAACCCAGTTGGCCCAGACGACCAAACGATCGCGGAGACGAAATCGAATTGCCCAGCATCGCAATCAAGCGGGAACCGAGCAGGAATCCGGCCCGAGAAGCTCGTCAACTAGCAGAATACACCGCGATGAAGATGGAGGAGATGAAAAGAAAATACCACAAAAAGGCGAATCTGGCCAGGCAGCGATTGGTACTTGTTGGATAATGAGGGTAGACCCATCACCACATTTATCTTGAACAAATATTATAAAGCAGGGCCTGGCAAGTACCGGGTTAACACATTCGCCGAGGAGCTGGTATAAAATGAGTTAGAATGCAAAACCCAATAAATCAGTATTCCAAAGATACAGAATCCCAACAGAACAATCAATTCCCTATGTCAAATCAATATTCGAACAATCAAATCCATTCCCTGTGTGTCGAACAATCATTATTCTTTTAGACAATATCGTGAACATTTGTTATTATTTAATTGATGAACAACAATCATTATTGGTGTTAATATTTATTTTGTAAATAATTTTTAAACAGTATTATTTAGTAACAATTTGATGTGGATATTTAAGTTGATATTTATTTTATATTTGTAAATAACTTTTGAACAGTAACAATTTGATGTGGATATTTAATTTTTATTAATTGGTGTTGGTATCTAATATATTTATTATCATTTTCTTGGATATTTTAAAGTGCAAAAAGAATTTAAACAAAAAATCAATGAGCAAATTAAAAAACCTAAAAAAGAAATCAATGTTTAAATAAATAAACAAATACGAAATATCTCCAAATAAAGTAAATAAAATAAAAATTGAAATATAAATTGCATATTTTGGCTAAATAAATAAGAAAGAATTTTTCTTCTGGTATTAAATAAATAAGACTAAATTTTTCAAATATTTTTTAACCATTAAATAAATAAAATTAATTATTAAATAAATAAAAACCTTTTTTGCTGATAAAATATTCCAGTATAAATACTGGAGTATTTTTCAGTTCAATTGCCCACAAAAATTTTAACCGAAAAAGAAGCGGTCTAAAAAAGGAAATCTTTCTAAGACCTTAAAATCGAACAGATAAAGTTCCACGCGATTTTTTGCACGCACTTATATAACACGCACCTACACAAATTTTAACACTTACACAACAAGCACCAAATTTTTAATTGTTATTTGAATTTAAATAAATTGTGTTTATCGAAAGAAGTTGAACCTGGTTTAAAAAGAGAGTGTATACTTGATAAATTTTTATTAATAAATTTTTATATATATCCGACTTGTCTTTTGATTTATATAAGAAACCAGTGCAAGTTGAGACTCACTAAAATCGAGACCTCAACACACTTGTGAACCAGGACATTGCGAGTGGGCTAATTCCAAGTACTGACGGATTCGCTCTAGACTATGGGGTTTCATTCGAACTGGACGACCCGAGATTGCTACAGATGACCGCACCAACAAAGCTGATTCTGCCGGAGAAATTAGTCCAGCCAGTTCTTCGCAATCGACTCGGACCAAGACAACAAGGCGACCATGCAGACACCCGCAATGGACTTTCGCAAGTCGTTTTCGCCGAAACGTTCAACCCAGGGGTCGTGACGGACTCGGAAAATAATCAAATTTTTTTGTTTAATAAAAGTTAATGGTTAATCTTAGATTGTTCAATTTGTTCTATTAAATGAAACAAAACCTATTATAATAAAATGTATAAAATGAGTTCGAATTGTTTTATTTAAGAAAGCATGATTTAGTGATGTAAAATATAAATACGACAGGGTAGAAAGGTATTGAAGTTTAGGTAAACGATTCGGATTAATTTAAATAAATAAGGCGACAGGAGATAGGTAGCGAAGGCTTTGTTGGAACTGATACTGCTCACAAATATACTTAAGACCAGGGTGGATAAAATCGATTAATGTGTCAAAACCAACAATGT
Source organism: Schmidtea mediterranea (assembly GCA_022537955.1). Classification (NCBI taxonomy): domain Eukaryota; kingdom Metazoa; phylum Platyhelminthes; order Tricladida; family Dugesiidae; genus Schmidtea; species Schmidtea mediterranea. The sequence continues at coordinate 218,795,282 of CM039680.1, forward strand.
TAATGATAATCGCTCAAATAATTTCAATTTAGGAATGGAGGCGACAAGGATCCTCAGCCGAGAACTAAAAGATCTTTGATGTGAAAATATGCATCTCCATCGGCAGCTCCTACAGCAAAGCATAGAAATCCAAAAAATAAAAGCCACCTGGGCGGAACCATCTAAAATGAAGGAAGTGTATCAACGACTCACTGCAGCCCAACAAGGCTGGAAGGACGAAAGGATGCTCAACCAAGCTCAACGGACTCAAATAAAAGGCTTGGAGGTCGCTCTGTCAGCGTGCCAGGAGGGGAGTGCGGTGACATATTCCTTAGTCTTCGCCCCGGCACAGTTGGCCTATCGCGACCCGGATCCATCAAAGTGTTGGGCCAGTACAAGCTTTTGTTTAAATGGATTGGAAACAGCACGCAAACATAACACGCACATTTCAAAATCGGACCCTTAAACATCTAATAAACACCTAAAAATGCGAGAAAACACAATATTTTAACATATAAAATAGAAAACAAAAAATTAAATTAAAATATTAACAAACGCACCAAGATATGCACAAATTGACATAGAAATAACACGATAACAAAAGATTTGACCGAAAAAGTGACAATTTACGAAAAATTAAAAGAGTTCATGAATAAAGCGAACAAAAATAAAATAATTTTAATCAGAAATGCTTGAAATTAAAAATAAATGAGTAAATTATAAAAGAAATCGAAAAATAATAATAAATTAGAAATAAATTAGATACACAATGGCAAGGTCAAATTTTGTTTTAACGCATAAAAAAACACGCAAGGTTAGGGTCACAGAACAGGTATAAATACCAATCCATTTTCACAAAGTTTTAACCGGTTTTATAACCATAAAAATCACCTTTTTCACTCAGTGAACAGATTACTTCTCAACAGAGCAATTTTATTCGAAGTAGCAACTCTCGATAATTGTTTTCATTCTGCGAAATCAAGTAACTTAATGTAAGCTCTACTTGATCGTATGTATGGGAACCTCTTGTCGTATGTTGATATCTATGAACTATGGACGAACTATGATGAAATGGTTTCAACAAACATATGTACTATGAAAAAACGAATCTTCAACTTTATGAGTCGAAATTTTTCTGGCCCACAGCCACACATCACACAAGAAAGTAAAATCATAACACAACTAGTCACACTGTGTAAGTGCGGTTTCTCCGCCTATAGTGTGTGCCCGTGAGAGCTCTGTCGTGCGTAACGACGGATCTCGAACGTAAATATTCTACCCATTATAGGGGCGGTGGGAAGATTGAGAGCTAGTCTTTTGGCTAGATCTCTTTCACCCACCTCCCGTAAAATCGACCTAAATATTTAATTACACATCGGCTAAAATGATAAAACCGAGTAGTCCAGTGGGCACTCGTAAAATCTAATATGAACACAAGAACCTTAGGGCTAAAATTAAGGCTCGGGTAGTGGGGACTTGAAACCGATGCGATGCAGATAAATTTAATAACTAAATTGCGATTAATTTGACATAACGTGATAAAACCTATGACTTAAAATTTGAAACGACATAGATAAATCAATCTAAATAAAATGAGGGAATCCTAACTGACTTTACGACCAAAATATAAAAGAATTTAGCAAAGTAATCCCGGCGCGTTTAACTATGTAATAAAATTAATAATCGAACTATCTAAATAAAAAAGGAAAGCAATTTTTTACGAATAATCGATGACTAAATCATCCCCCGATAAGCCAAAATAATAAAGTTCATGAACACGAAACCATAGAAATAATTAAAAGGATCGAACCTGGCTAAATTGATAGAGTAAAAGTAACTAATAGATCCATTAACCACTCGAAAATGATTGATAAAATTGGATTGAAGGGTAAAGGTACGATTACCTGATCAAAGGGCGATTCGATGATTGAATAAGTTAAATGATATAACCAAACTATCAGTAATAACGAAATGGCAACAAAATAATAATAATAAATCAAACAAGACGCAAATGTATTAACTAACTTATGACGAGATAAACTGATGATCATCATAATACGATTATTTGTCCGAAGCAGCCAAGAATAATCGAACACCATAATAATGATAAATGACTAAACGGAGATAAATAAAAACCAAGCCACTTTATAATACAGTTAACGACTATCGACCAGAGAATTATCCGTCACCGACCGGCTAGTCGAACAACCTAGAATCCCGAATAGTTGGCTATAGATGAGAGACATTCGTCCAACGTTGAGGTAGTAGAAAAATCCAGATATTTGAACTGAATATAACGCCAAAAAATTAAATCCATTTTGGAAGATCAACGATGAATAAATATGATTGAGTTACAGATCTTAACAAATAATACGTGGACGAATCATACGTCAAATTATTGACCAGGTCAACAGAGTACGATGTATGAACCATAAGCATTAGTCGAAAATCAGATGACAGGTACTAAATAAATAGCGACGTGAAACAAATTATTTACCCACTAATAAACCAATACCAGATCATAATTAAATTGTGAAAATCATCGATGAATTAAATCGATTTGATTAAATAAAAAAAATGTAAATAAATAATAGACTTTTGAGGTGAACACGTCAACATAAACCCTGGCCATCGGCTATGAAAGCATTGGCGAAATCTTGAGTGCCATCTTAAAAATATTTAAAAATGAACGCTCGACCAAGGAACGCCGATCATAATTATAAACGGACGAAGAATGCTATTCAGGTGCACCCCTCGAGTAGCGACACCTTTTTAACCGATGGGGAAGGCCAGCGAGGTAATTTTCACGATTTTACATTCATTAATTTTCACAAAATCAACCCCATAGAACCCCGTAGCTATCATGCCTTAGCCTCATAACGCAGAGTACTCTTGTCCATGAATAATTCTATTGATACAAGTTCACAATTAACTATTTACCTATTCAGACCGTAGAGACACATCCGGCGGTTGGAGTGACAATTCCCGCGTGACTCTACAGATTCCGAGCGCTTCCGCCGCTCGATACCGCCAAATGCTGTGGGATAACGGATATCTGTTATCCACCTATGGAGACTCCAGTTGGCCAAGAAGATCAGAATGCCAAGCCGAGGAAATCGAATTACCTAGTATCGCGATTAAGCGCGAGCCGGGTCACAATCCAGCGCGAGAAGCCCGCCAGCGAGCCGAATTCGCGGCCATGAAGATGGAGGAGCTAGAAAGAAAATACCACCGGAAAGCGGTGTTAGCCAGACAACGACTGGCTCAAGTGAACCGGGACATAGCAAGTGGAGCTATCCCGAGCACCGATGGATTCCCGCCAGAATATGGAGTGTCCTTCGAGTTAGACGACCCGAAGCTGATGCAGATGACAGCACCGACTAAATTGGTGATACCGGAAAAGCTCGTTCAGTCAACACTCCGAAATCGACTCGGATCCCGTCAAACAGGCGATCATACGTATGCGAGCAGGCATCCCCAGTGGAACTCCAATAATAACAATCGCAGAAACGAACGTTTCAATGACCATAAATGAATTGAACCGATATGTTTTAGTTTTGATAACAATAAATGTTTATGTTCGCGAGTTATTAAATTTCTAGTTTTATAAATTATCTACTTTGATATTAGTGTAACTAAAGAATGTAAATTTTCTGCCCCTTTGCAATAAATTTCTAAATATTTTATAGGCAATAAATGATATAAAAAGATAGAACGTTTTTTGTTATTAAACTTTGACCAACCAGAGAGTTAACACCAACCAACTGAGACGCATGAGACGCAGCCGATAATACATCGTAAAAACAATTAAGAGAAAGGATCGATAGGATTGAATCAACATTGTAAATGACTAATCATTTAAATATTGTAATTTTAGAAATGAAAGCCACGAAAATATTACATCAAGAGTTGAAAGAACTTAGACGAGAAAATCAGCACCTACACCGACAACTCCTACAGCAGAGTCGAGAGATACAACAGCTGAAAGCCACTTGGGCCGAACCCGAAAAAATGAAAGCATTGTACCAGCGCCTCGCTGCCGCACAACAGGGCTGGAAAGAGGAAAGAGTGTTGAACCAGGCGCAGCGAACACAAATCAAAGGACTGGAGATCGCCCTGTCGGCGTGCCAGGAGGGAAGTGCAGTGACTTACCCTCTGGTATTCGCTCCGGCACAATTAGCCTATCGCGACCAAGAAAAAGCCCAATCAACTAACAAGAAACCCCGATCACACGCACGACCAGGTCGAACCGAGCGATTGCGACGACGCGCCCAAGGAGTGGCCAAATGAGATAATCAACTCCTGTCCGATGATAATTTGATTTGTTTGATATTGAATAAAAATTGTTTAGTTTATCAAGTCACTATTTGTAAATAAATATAGCAAAGAAAGGGACTAAATAGAAAGTAATAAAGGGACCTGAAATAGAAGACGGACATAGGCCTTCTAACGGCAGTCCGCTGAACCTGACACAGGACTAACCCTTAGCAGTTCTGACATCGGAACTCACCTTTGGACGTCCTGTGACCAGTGGTTACAGTACCAACGTTGCCTAGCAACGGGTAACTATTGGCGGGAGCAAAAACTATTTTGTATGTTTGGGGTGAAGGTCATCCACACCACTAACCCCACAAAAGCATCCCAGCAAACGATCCAAACCGCACGCCAGACCAGGCAGGACTAAACGATTACGGAGACGTGCCCAAGGCAAAAACAAATAAATGATTAAATTTGTGTTTTAATACAAAAACTCATCTAATGATAATGCAATAAAATTGTGTTTTTGGTATTTTGTTCATTGTTGATAATTAGTGTACACGAACCAAATAAAGAGGAAGTGATTAAGGGACCTAAAAGAATAAGACGGGCAGAGGCCTTCTAACGGCAGCCCGCTGGATCCAACATAGAACCGGACCTTAGCAGTTCTGACATCGGAACTCACCTTTGGCGGTCCTGTGACCAATGGTTGCAGTTCCAACGTTGCCTAGCAATGGGTAACCATTGGCGGAGTGAAATATTGTGTTGGGCCAGAACACAAACGGCCTTGAAAAATGTTTAAATGTGTTGGGCCAGAACGTAAACGGCCTTGAGGAATGTTTTAATGGATCAGTAACACACGCGCAAATATGACATGCAAATTTAAATAAACCTATTAAACACCAATTAAACCCTATCAAATATGAGAAAAAAGGGAATTAAAAATAAAATAATAAACAAAAAATAAATTAAAATAATAACAAAACGCACCAAGATCCGCACGATACCAACACAAACATAACAAGAAAACACAACAAATTCGACAAAATTGAAAAATTAATAAAAAGTTCATGAAAATGAAACTTAAATCAAAAAATTTGAATTAGTAATAATTCAATAAAAATTCTAAACGAAAAATTATAAAAATAAATCAAAAAATAATAAAATTAAAGAATAGAATTTACTAGAAAATAACAAGGTCGAATTTTGTTTTACTGCATCAAATTTAACATGCGAGAAAAATAAGTATAAATACTGATCCATTTTCACATTAAATTTAACCGTTTTTCGAAACAAAACCAAAAAACCATTTTTGAAATCGTTTAATTCTGTTTAAAAAATTTTACCTTCAGAATCTTAATTTTTAGGTGAGAAATGTTCATTTTGGAACTCTCTCTCCACGTCTCATCCTTGCAACCTCGGTAGAGCTCTGCTTGGATGTCGGCGTGGGGGGAGAGGTATTTTTGTTTATATTATTATATGCAATTTTATGCGATTTTTATGGATTGGCAATAGATGGTAATCATGTTCATTTTTGTTTATAATTAATAAATATTATTAATATTAATACATTGTTTTTATATATTTAAATAAACTAAACTTAATTTTTGTCGAAATTTTTCCGGCCCACAGCCAACACATAACGCAAGAAAGCAAAATCTACATAGTACAGATTTGTGTAAGAGCGTGGAAAATCGCCAATGATATGTACCCGTGAAGACTCAGCGTGCGGAACGCAGGGGTCGTAACGTCAATATTGTCCTTATAGATGAAACGAGAAATAAGGAAGAAGTCTCTGGCTGCTTCCTCGTTTCTCAATTCTGTAAAATCGACCTAAAATCATACTACACACGGCTCAAAATCATCACACCGAGTAGTCCAGTGGGCACTCAGTAAATATAATATAAACATAAAATGCGCCTAAGGCCTATTAAAGGGAAAGGGTACGGGAATAATTTACATTAAAATTGTTGATATAGCTAACTTGAATCAATAATGTGAAATAAACTAATCATTGGCATACTAATTTAAATTTAAAAATCATTAGATAAATAACTCATTAACTCAATTAAATTAAATTATTGATTATTGACTAAAGACAAATAACTCGTTGATTAAGCTGAATTTGTTTCATTTTGATTAAACTTAAAGGAATTTTACGTAAACGTACATACTTTATTGATTAAATTAGATTAATTAAAACGATTAAAGTTAACGTAGTTTATGGATTAAGAATAAAATTTTCTTATATTAATTTGTTGATTAAATGATACGAATTCCTTGATTAACCACAATGCGTTAATTAAACTAAAGAACGATGTCGATTAAACCAAGTCATTCAGTGATTAAAAAATTAAAAATAATTTGAATAAAAGTAAAATAATTTCTTTAGTGGAGAGCAAGTAAATCCTTGAATAAGGATAAAGTAAAAACTGGATTCATGGATTTAATAGTATTGGGTTAATATTAAAGTAATTTCATAGAATTAAAGTAAAGGTTGATTAAATTAGTTGAAAAGAAAAATGTAAGAAAATCGAGTAATAGAAATCAGAATATATTATTAAAACCGTCCCTTGATCAGAACTAGAATAATTTATAGATAAAGCTTTTCTTTAAATAAAACAAATTCAGGGACTAAAATAAAGTGATTACAGACGAAATAAATGAGTTATTGTTTAAACCAAATTAATATAATTACAAAAATCAAGGTTTTAAGATGAGAGAAAAATTTTTATTTAACATTACATAAATTGTTAAATCACAAGAAGGCTTACTACCGATTTTTTTTTTCTTTTGAACAAATAAAATTCCACATAAAGAAAATATTCCAAAGGTATGGGATTGCATCTACTTGAAAGCCTCAATTGTGGTAAGAAGTTTTTCCTTAAAAATGTCAGTAAGATACATTCAAATTAATCAACGTAATAACTTACCCGAATTGTTTTAGCTAGGCTTAGGCGAATCCGTCGATCGATAATCCTGAAAATGAAGTACAATGAACTTAATTACCGGATGTAAACATGCTAACTCACCTCCTTTCAACCGCTTAAGTCGCAACGGCAAGATCCGCCGGAAATCACGCACGTGAGATCGCCAAACAATACGTCTACGCACAATTGATTTATCCGGTTCAACATCCGGCCTCGCCCTTAAAAGTTCGAATCACCTGCATATAAAATTGTTAAATAAAATTGGATGAAAGTTTAAGTTCTCTTACGTCAATATACTGAAATGCTACACATAATATCGAATATATAATACCTTAGAATTAATATACCTATTTAGATTAAAATAAGTTAATTAGTAGATTTATCTCACATATATTATTAATTATACTAGTATATATCGCACTATAAAGGTGTGCATACTAAAGGGCCAGGTCCGTAAGATAATATAACCCTCTCACCAACGTCCCATCGAGTAAAAGAAAGTAATAGTCACGTTTAACTTATCAAACAGCAATTCGCAGATGTGAGTGAACCCTGTCCACCGAGATGTCCGCGAACCAATTTTCATAGTATCAGAGTAGTATTTGATTGTTATAACCTTAAATGGATGCATAAGAGCGTCGGGAGGAATTAATCGACGGGATATAGCGCACCTAAAGCTTCTAGATAAACCGTCCACCCGTTTCGAACGAATCACAACCAAATACAAAGCTACTAGAATTCGATAAGTTTTAATTTAGATAACTCCCTTAACAATAACATAGGCACCATTTATTTGCTAATGACCTAATGTGCGTGAATTAATTGAATCTAATAACGATGATGTTTTAGACATGTCGCCCGAACAAATTGCCAGTCGAGAGACAGACAAACAGGGATGGACAGGAGCCCCGCCAACTACGGGAATATTCGACCAATTACGACAACAGTGGCCATATCCTACTACTTGGAGGATACTAGGCTTGGAAAGGGACCCCTGCGGACTCGCGGGACAGCAATATCCAGCTGCGGAGACCTATATGAACGCACAGAACCTCCTCACCCAATGGAAAAGGGTACAGGAGCAGGTGGACCTACAGGTGGTTAAGGCGAGGATGTATCTCGCAAACGTGGTAGAAGACATCCTCGCCGGGCGGATTGCAGAAACCTACCCACCTCGCCCAGTCCGTGATACCCGACGACCCTATACAGTGGCGGCTCTAAAGAAAAGCCTGAAAAGACATTTTCTCGAGGAATAAATTCGATAGTGATAGTCTGCATGTCGTAATTGATTTTAAAAAAAAATATTAAAAGTCATTCGTGTTATTTCTTCTTATAGCTAGAATTGTTCCGTGATTTTGTTTAACTAGATAAATGATGATCTAATTTAATCAATAATAAATTAAAATGATATCTTTTGTTATAGTGATGTCTTCCCTACAAATCCTACAAACTGAACTGGATCACGCGAGACAGTCAAACGCGGAGCTACTCACCCAAATTATCCAACTGACCCGAGAAATGCAGCAGATGAAAGCAACATGGTCGGATCCCGCAAAAACGAAAGCGGTATACCACCGACTCACGGCGGCACAGAAAGGTTGGGCGGAAGAGCGGCAGCTCAATCAGAGCCTGCGCACGCAAATTCGAGGACTAGAAGTCGCCCTAGCAGTCTGCCGGGAGGGGGAAGCGGTAACATATCCGCTCGTCTTCGCCCCAACCCAGATGCCGCAGAAAAACGCCCAATCAGTGGAGCAATCTATCCCTCCAACTAATAATCGTCGGCCGGGACGCAAGGAACGTGCCCGACGTCGAGCAATCCAGCTCCAAAACCATTAACTCGTAAATGTTGCGCGTGTTGTTGATTCAAATAGAGTAGTCGTATTCTTAATCAATTTGTTCCTTGGATATATTTGTATGCCAGCGTTATCATAAATATTCGCATCGCGTCACCGAACCTTCGTTTCATCTTTCCACGGGCAAATAAGAACCTAATCTTGAATGGCCGCGAGGGACAGAGCAAAGCGAGCATAGGTCTTCTATCGACAGCTAGTGAACCCGAGGGTTGTCCGAGCAACTACAGTACTAGCGATAATACTCAATTTTTGCGGACAATCCACCACTTGAACACATTACCAACGTTGCCTAGCAACGGGTGCCAAGTGGCGGTTAGAATCATTTTGTATGGCGTTACTGGGGCAACCACAGGTGAATTAAAACAAATAATGAAACCCTGTAACCCACCAAATGGATCGGTAACACACATGCAAACATAACATGCAAATTTAAAATAAACCTATTTAAACACCAATTAAACCCTAACAAAATATGAGAAAAAGATAATTAAATATAAAATAATAAACATAAAAATAAATTAAAATAATAACAAAATGCAACAAGATTCGCACGATACAAACACAAATATAACATGAAAACTCAACAAATTCGACAAAATTTGATAAATTAATAAAAGTTCATGAAAATGAAACTTAAATCAAAAAATTTGAATTAGAAATAATTAAATAAAAATTCTAAATAAAAAATTATTAAAATAAATTAAAAAATAATAAAAATAAAGAATAGAATACACTAGAAAATAACAAGGTCGAATTTTGTTTTACTACATCAAATTTAACACGCGAGGTTAGGGACAGAAAATAGGTATAAATACCGATTCATTTTCACATAAAATTTAACCATTTTTTGAACCAAAATTTTTGCGAATTTTAAAAATCTGCGTCAAATCAATTTTAGGTGAGAAGTAGTTTTATTTGGAACTCTCTCCACGTCACATCCTCGCAACCTCGGTAGAGCTCTGCTTGGATGTCGGCGTGGGGGGAGATACATTTTTATGAATTTTATTTATGGAATGGAATGTATGGTAACTTTACGCTTTACTTGTTATATACATTAATAAATATTTATAATATTTAAAATTGTGTTATGCATTTAATAAAATTAATCTGTCGAAATTTTTCCAGCCCACAGCCAACACCTATCGCAAGTCAGTAAAATCAACATATAACTCAGACTCGTGTAAGCGCGTGGAAAATCGCCAATGATCTGTGCCCGTGAAGACCAGGCGTGCGGAACGCAGGGTCGGAACGTCAATATTATCCAGTATAGAAGAAACGAGAAATAAGGAAGAAGTCTTTTGGCTGCTTCCTCGTTTCTCATTTCTGTAAAATCGACCTAAATTGTTTTACACACGGCTCAAAATCATCGCCCGAGTAGTCTAGTGGGCACTCATTAACTGTAACATAAACATAAAATGCGTCTAAGGCTTATTAAAGGGAAAGGGTACGGGGAATAAATTAACGTGAAATCGTTGATATGGAGAAATTAATTCGTTATTATAAAATAAATCAAATTGGTGATATAAATTTGCTTAATAAATTTAATTTGACTATAAGGTTTTAGTTGCAGATCGCTATGGTGTAAACTGCTGATAAAACCCCAAAAATAATCCTAAACCTGAGATTCAACGCGACTATTGCCCTATAAAATCGACGCAAAATCAAAAGAAACGACCATAAATTTATATTAATATTACATAAATCAATTAAAACATACAAGAGTAGGCTTACTACCGATGTTAAATTTGAACAACTCCAGCTTATAATCCACTTCCCATGTATAGTAAGTACATTTCAAACACATTTTTCAGCAGATGGCCGATTAATAATTAACCATTGCGAAATCCCAAGAGTATGAATGTAATAAAAATCCGATGTTGAAATCGCGAGAACCCTTCGAGAAAAATTTTATTCCAAAAAGTCATCGGTAGAGTTTCCAAGCATTCCTAGCATTTCGATAAAAAATCATGTGAAGTAATTAAAACGCTAACCTGCTAAAAACAAAAACTGATCACAAATTCCATAGCATAAATATGAACCCCGATCGAATCGCCCATTCAGAATAATGTTCCGATTCATAAACCCCGAATTTCGTAAAAAATTTCATAATACGCCAAATTCGACCCAACCGTACAACTCCCTAAAATAGACTAGAGATAATACAAATAAGGAAAATGAACCTACTTGAATTTATCATCGCCCCGCTCATTCCGTACATGTGGAAAATTTCGTAGAATTAGGTAATATACTAATAAAATTAGAAATATTAATTATCGAAAATAAAAATCCAACCTGAAAAATCGATGAAAGTTACGTCTAACCGGAAATCATAAATTATTTTGATCGTCGAGATTTGATTTATGATAAACAAACTTCGTCCACGATTACACTATACCTCAACGGAAGCACACGCACTTATTTTATATATTGAGATTCCGACCTGACATTTATTGATTGCGAAAATTATTAGCACCTTGAAACCTGGATCATACAGTAGGAAGGAATTTACCAGAAGAATCAAACTTGCCAACTCAAGGTAGTTTTGTAAAATTTCTCTTAAATAATTTAATTTTCCTAATGTCATAAATTTTTTAATAAACGGGTAATGACCATTCTAGTCGTCTCTCATAAATTAATCCCTAAATTAAAATTAACTATTTAACAACGGTAATTTACAATATTACTATAGCACCAAATTCAGGTACCTGATTCTCCAAAACGCTAAAATACTAATTAGTTTTGCTCCCCGCGAATCCTCAAGATAGCAAATCAGGAACATCCAGAAATATTGAAATCAAGGATTATATTATTTCATCAGGAGCGGTCATCATTTCTTTTGAGCCCTGACTGTATCTTGTCGACTAGATTTACTGAAAGGCAATTCGACTGCAAATTACCCATATTGTCCAATCATATTCCAAGAAAAAATACAAAACCTTTAAATTATAAATAAATTTATATTAAAAAATTTTGGTTTTCCATAAATCAACCAGCTGTAATAATGATGTATCGCATTATTTCGAAAACTATTATAACGATTATAAAAGAAATACAGGAGGATTATATTTTGTGAGCTAGAACAATTACATAAATGCATCTGCATTGTACATTTTATAAACAACCAGTCGCATTTCGTCATTCGAAATATACTTCAATAATTAAAGATTAACTATATCCAATCTAAGTTTGATATTTTAAATTGCAATATTACGTTTATTGTTTAATCCATTAACCCAAATATTAACATAGAGTACATGTTGAAAACATATAAGTAAAATGTGTAAATACCGCGTAGATTTCAGGGTGTTAATGGTCATAGGACAAAAAATTTTATTGTTGTTTCAGTAAAGTTTTCGATCTGCGATTACGACAGTTTTTCTGAGTGACCGGTGACAGTTGTTCTAGTGTCCACGAATTTCAATAGATGCTTCCACTCATCAAATTTTAAATAAGGAATTAATTGCATTGCAAGAGCATAAAATGTATTTAGTGCAAATTTTTAAAACAATCAATGTCTCTCCTATCTAAACCTTAGATCGATAATTAAACTTGTGAACCCTAAGCGACCAGTTATTAAATTACACAGGCGACTTGGATAGTTTTAGGAATAGTCATGCGAGGCATAGTTAAACCGATATTCGTATTCGATCTCCCATTACACCATAAGAGTAGATTAGAGTGTTCACACACAAAAATTATCTGACGGCAGAGATTCTGACGTTAAAACGCCGAATTACGATTAAGATTGATTAACTTCTTATCAACCACTTAACTATAATGATATATTTTAGAAGAAACCATGCCTCTCGAATGGATACCCGCCCATGTAGCAGGTGAATGGCGTCGGGCTTGGAAGAGAGCGCGACCGTCAACAACCCTCGAGGAGCCTCATTCCAAAAGGCCATACCCGACCACCTGGCAGATACTGGGCCTGGAAAATGACCCTCGCAGGCCGAATGAGCAGCAGTATCCTGCCGAAGAAATCCGCGACCACGCGCGGAACCTCCTCGCTCAGTGGGAGAGGATACAGGAACAAGTCGATCTCAACGTGGTCAAAGCTCGGATGTACCTCACCAATGTCGAAGAGGACATCCTCGTTGAGCGCGTTGCGGAGACCTACCCGACTCGACCGGCCCGCAATACCCGGCGACCGGTAGCCATCATTCCAGGTTTCTCCCCGGAGGAAGGAGTTAAAAAATTCTTCGAGGAACCCTGATTCCTCGGGCAACGGACATAGACCATAATTTATGTTGTTAATGTTATTGAATTTTAAAAATTTAAATGGCGTTCGTTTTAATTCTCTCCGTGAATAGATTCATTCTTATAACTATGTTTGTAGTAAACAGAATTTTTATTTATTTAAGTCAATAAAGAAATCTAAAGATTTTTTTGTAGCAATGGCAACTATTCAATTATTACAAACCGAATTAGACCACGCTAGAAGTGCAAACGCGAGTCTACTTAGCCAGATAGTCCAAATAACTCGGGAAGCGCAGCAAATCAAGGCAACCTGGTCGGACCCGAAAAAGACGAAGGCTCTCTATCTCAGGCTCACGGCAGCTCAAAAGGGTTGGGCGGAGGAGCGACAACTCAATCAGAGCCTCCGTACACAAATCAGGGGACTAGAGGTCGCCTTGGCAGTCTGTCGTGAGGGGGAAGCGGTAACGTATTCGCTGGTCTTCGCCCCGTCACAGTTGCCGTATCGAGATCCCCACAATAATGCCACGCAGTTCACAAATCCGTCCACCGTTCCCTCAAGCAATCGTCGGCCGGGACGCAAGAAGCGTGCCCGACGCCGAGCCGCACGACCGTCAGATCAATCACATTAACTTATGGATGTTGTGTACATTTTTCATTTCGGGCTTGAATAAATAAATTCATATTCATTGTTGATTTAATTCCAAGTAATCGGCTACAAGTCATGATTTGCATGAGATCATCACCATGAGTACTCGCGCCGCATCCTCGAACCATCGTTCTATTTCAACCGGTCAACATAAATCTGATTTTGAATTTTCTTACACAAGGGACAGAGCAAAGCGAGCAGAGGTCTTCTATCGACGGCTCGTTGAACCCGAGGGTTGTCCGAGCAATTACAGTATTAGTGATAATGCTCACTTTTTGCGGACAATCCACCCACCCGAACACATTTCCAACGTTGCCTAGCAACGGGTGCCGAGTCGTAGCTAGAAAACATTTTGTATGGCGTTACTGGGGCAACAATGAGACGAGTTGAACAAAATAACGAAACCCTGTAACCCACCAATTGTATGTGATGGGGTCAAGGTCACGAATACCACTAACCCCACAGCATCAGCATTGAAGAAATTGTACTGATGCACTACGAATCAGTACAATGGTCAGATTTGAAATGTCTAGATGACTGCATTGTTTGTGCACATCCATCAATGCGTTGAAAAACGAAGGGGTAAGTAACGGCATTCATCTCTTGTATTGCCGAGACAGTAGTTTCAAGTACTTTAATGTAACTACACTGGGCCTGGCATTTTTGTTGTTTTATTTTTTAGAACCATGCAGCCTTGAGCAGATGGTGAACACGCTAGAAATATTCTTTAACGTTCTGCAAGCGAAAATAACTTGAACTGAATAATATTCTAAACAAAGCATGTTTTTCAATATACAAACGTATTAGGAAATAGTTTTAAATCTTAAAAATGAATTAGATTCATTAACTGATCGCCCACTGTATAACTAAAGCCTAAATCTCAAAAGTTTAAGTACTTTATATAAATATAAATAATGTTAGTTTTAATAATATAAATAACTTATGTAAATTTCAAAATTTTAATTTACTTTTGTAAAAAATTGTAAAAATGTGCCTAAATCTATCCTTATCATATGATTTGTAGGTTTTCATTTTTGAAAAAAATTACAATCTGAGAATTATAAAAGTTTGATCATGAAATGCAACTGGCTTAGATTTATCAAAAATTACTATGATGTTATCATAAATTTACTATTTCATTAAACAGTATTAAATAAAATCGAGAAAAATAACGAAATTTGGCAAATTACTCACCAAGTACTTTTTAATAAAACTCATATTTACAATTAGTAAATGTAATTTCAATAACACATAAAAACAAAAAAAAATGTAATAATCATATTTTTGTAAAACTTTTAAATACATCTCGTTCCCATTTTAAATTACCATTATTAATAAGCAGTACACTTGAATGAATCTGTACAGAAATACATAGGCCATGCATCAATTTGGCTACAAAATAAAAATGAATTTTCAACAATTCAAGATAAATAGATATTTCAATAACATAACAGTACACACGCACACATACATATATATGAAATAAAAATCAAACATCACAAATGCATAGTTGAGATTAAAGCTGCCCGACTCGAATTGACTCATAAAAACAATATTATATTTGAACCACTCAGATTACCACCAGACACATAGGAAATATATAGCAACAAACTTGCCGATAAAATAATTATCCAAAAATAGAAAACATAAAGCAATTAATTAATGAAAAACACAAGCAATATATATTTGTACATATATATATATATATGATGGAATCACCATCATCAAATATAATACTATATAATCATCATCATCATCTATTATCTCATCCCGTATTGCTGGTTGATTTATTTACTGAGTGAAGGTAATGATAAGTAGTAATAGTATTGCAGCTTCATCACAATTGGGTATCATATGGTTTATGATTATTGGGTAGCGCGCGTATGTGATGGATGATTGGGTAATTTAATCAAAGCAGTAAAAAAAACCAGAAATCCTCTGGTAATATCTATTTATGACCATGTCATGCATATTGATTTAGATCGATGATCGGATCTGTCGTCATGATTGTTGTTGGTGGTCTGCTGTTTGTAATTTATAGGGGCGGCAGTCGCATTGGAAAACGGCCGAGTCCTGAAATCATTTGGGTGATTAGTTGGTGTTGCTGAATAACCATCGAGAATCGAGTGATTAATGGATTTCACACATGAATTCGACAGATCAGCATATGTTAATCCAGTGTCCTCCATTGATTCATTCTGGTGATCGGAATTTGATAGCGGCTCATTTGATGATCGAAGCGGAAAAGCTTTGAGATCGGGACAATTGTACATTCCGGACATATCTGACGAAGAGAGGTCTTGTGGAGATGTGTGATCTTCAGTTGATTGGCTGATTTGACAATTTGTTGGACAATCTTCACAGTTAAAAAGAGATTTGAAAACATTTTTACTTTAAAAAATGGCATTCAAATCACCTTGATCCGGTGTGAAGCACTGTTGCTGGATCATATTTTTCACTTGGACTGAGTTCTCACTCTCATTATCGTCGATCTGCAATTTTTCATTGAAGATTTTTATTTCATTATTTCTTTGAAGTTTCATCTAAATGGAATATCAACAATTGAACTGGTTTTAGGACAGTGGAAAGAGAAAAAATATAATATTTTGGTGCCAATAATATATTGATGAAACATAATAGGATAATTTTACGTGGCGACATAGCATAGGCCGATTATTCGTTGCTAAGAATTTATTTACCTGTGAATCTTGAGCGTGAGTTTAACTAGTTACAGATGAATAAATTTATTATATATTTCATGTTACTTGTCCTACATGGGAGTTATGATCATAAGTTACGATGAAGGTTTCAATAAACAAAAATTTTGTTATTTATTAATATCAGGTGTCTCAATGTACTCCTGGCCGCTTCATTGTCACTGGAATTTGTGTTGATATTATCAGTGCATTCATATTTTGTTACGTATAATAAACCTTACGTAATTTAAACTTTAACATTATAAGGTTTGGCTGTTCGGTAAACCCAACCGATTGTAAGCATTTGCGTATTTGTTCAACCATATTTTGATGATGTAATGCCGGCTCTGGTGTCTGGTCTCATGAGATCAGTTTCGAAGCTGATGTGGACTTGTGACGTGTCATTTATTGTTTAGCTTTATAAATTGTTTTTTAGCTTAAATAGTAAATACACGTTCCGTTAATTTCATTTTTACTGCCATCTTAAGGACATATTTAAGAAGTACATGTGATGTTGATATTAGTGTATGATGATACTGTAGATACACAGAAGACTGTTTAGAGTAACTTCGTAGTAAAAAAAGGCAAACATTGATAACATCAGAACGGCATCACTCTAATTAAATACGGCTTCCAGAACTGTTTCAGAAAGTGGCAAGGGAGTATACCATGGAAGTTTATTGAAACATCAACCGTATATTTATTTTTTTAATGGTGACGAAATCGGAGTCAAGTTTTAAACCCCTTTATGAATTTTCATTATCAAGCCAATCAGCATTCTTATAGACAGGAAGTGTTTTTTTAATATAGAAAATTATCCAGAAAAATTTTCTAATTTAAGACCAGTCGCTAGTCGAAGTTTATTTCAGAATGTTTGCGCGCTATCGTAAACCATCCAGTTGAGTATATATATATATATATATACATATATAAACCACATCTCTAATCAGAATACGTATTTTATTCTTCTCATTGCTCTAACTCAGGATTTCACTAAATTACCGCGGCGTGAACCCACTTTAAAAGGGAACTTTACACGACTCATGTGACTAGTAAAGAAATGCCGGAGTCAAAAAAAATATCAACTTATTTCTTCTGTTTTACATATATTTGATATAGTTATCAGAACAAACTCAAAGTAACCGAAGAATAATAGCAATCTATTGATGAGAATGTTCAAAATTTGCATTGTTCATTTTGTGTATATTTTGAAAAATTTCACGAGCCTCAGAATGATAAGCGATTTTGGCCGATTTTTTACCCCCTTCCTTTCCCATCGTCACTAAAGGTTAGGCTCCCCCTCAAATATAAGGTCACAAATCTTTGGTCCCCCTAAACAGATGTATTTCATATTTTAAAATGAGCATGGTTCAAATCAATTTATTGACATTTTAGTATGTATTTAGTGTAATGCTGCGCTAATATCGTATGAGAAAACATGTATTAACAAGATGACCATGGAAAGCTAAAATTATTATAAAGTTATTTTGAAAAAATACAAAATTTAAGCTGTAACGTCACAGTTCTTAAACACCCCCCCCTCGTCACAAATGTGTCATCCCTTCCCCTTATTGATATTATTTTAATTTTTTTAGATTAAATCGATTGAAATGTCTTAATGTGACTTTTCAACACATTTTCAACCTTATACAATCATTTTATGATTCGGAGCGCCTCTTATTGTACTTAAATGTCCAATTTCTTATTTCATTATGCACTTTCGGCGTTAAATTTATTTTTTAAATTTGTTTTCCTAATTAGTTGTGATTAATTCATATGTAAAATTCGAAATGCATCGATTAATAACCGGGATTATTTTTTATAATTTTCCCTTTTTTAGTTGTTCAATTTATACAATTTTAATGTCAAATCATCAAACTGGCAAAATATTTATATTTGTTGTATCTACGGAAATGAAATGTCAACCGCAAAATGAACTGAATAGAATGAAATATATTTAAGTTAAGTGAAAAAAATATTCCCACTGAATACCTGGATGAAACAGAAAGCGTTGAATTATTAAACGAAATTCGAACTCAAATAGTGAAGTTATATTCGTATATAATACGATACAGCGCAGTTATAGAAGTAATCATTGGCTCAATGTCGGTAAATACAATTGTAAAGTTGAAATTAATAAACTGTATTATTTTCTACCGGTTACTAATATTGATTTTATTTTCTGTTGATTTGTGAAATATTTAACTTTAATAAACTGAAATTGGTGAAAGTGATTTTAAACTTTGGAAAGTGAAAGAGAGCGTGAATCAAAATGTAAAATTACAAACAAGTCAAATATAGGAATTAAAATCAATATTTATTTATCATTTTAAGAGAAATTGTGAATTCGAAATGAATACCAACACAAGAATCATTAGTGAGGCTGAGAAAAGGAATTTCAGGAAAAGGTGACAATCAGAAATGGAAAGCGTTTAATAGGATAAGTTAATGTTTGAAAGAATAATATTTCAGATACATACAGCTAGAGGTTGGAAATTTTTGAGATAAAACGGGACGTCGAGTTCTGAAGTGATTGTAAAGGAGCTCTGGTAACATGGGAGTATTAAATTAATATTTCCAATCCAAAAATGAATTATGGTTGATAAATTTGTTATATCGACTAGAAATAAATAGTTATTGCACATTCTTTATTCAGTTGCACCTATAATGTGATGTCAACTGTATATTTCTATGGGCTTTGGATGACCTAATCGTTTTATTGGATAATAACTCGTTGAATCGAAAATTGAACTATTTGTTAGTTAAACGGGTTGAAGGAAAACCAAACTGCCAAGATTCTTTTGTTGTTTGAATATGATGTGGTTCGTTCTGCAAAGGGGAAATGTTTTATACATAAAAAGTATGAAATTTTAGTATCGAAAATGGGCACTCAATGTGTTAATAATTCGATCGATACAGTGATTTATGTTGGACAAGGTGATCAAATTACCAATGAGAATCAGAATGACTAGAGAATTTCACTGCTGTCAATTCCGAAATTCATGATATCAAAAATAGTGATTAAAACTGTGTTACAAATACCATTAAAAACATATTTTTGACATAATGAGCATAACTATGTAGTACATAGTATGCACTATAGATTTGTTATCCAAACTAAGTCTAATTACTGATCAAACAAATTGAAACAGATTAGGAAACTATAAAACGTACAAAAACTAATTATAATAGTGAAGTATTATTGATAAAGATACGCACGTCATGGTTTGTCTGATATTAGAACTTTTTAATCCTGCCCCTTTCAGAATTGAATAAAATTACCAGAAGTACGTTGAAATTATAAAGCTTGTCTTGACATAATAAGCCTATGATAAAATCTAGACCAATCAAAAACAGGGCCAATCAACGAATAGAAATCGAAGCAAATAACTATCAAATGAGACCCACTTGGAAATACAATAAGCAGAGTTTTAAATTTCCAACTGAAATTTTCTCAATAACTATCACTGTCGATGCCATTGAGCAGTTTCAGAAATATAAGTTCGCAACTTTTTATATCATTAACCAGTCCGGTTCCGGAAATATATGAATAATTTAATATGTTTTATTGTCATTGCATATTAACTAATAGTCTAAAACAAAAATAATGTGTCAATTGTTTAAAAATGAAAACATCTTTTTAAGTTTCCCATAAATGAAACATAGATACTTAATTGAGTTGGTCTAAAGTTTACGGCGGGCGTATTCACGCGTCTTTAATGTGGCCTACGATTAAGTGTTTTTTTGTGATTAAAAATAAAAATTTTTTGGCTTGATGTAAAATTATAGGGAAAATTTATTAAATTATCAATTAAGCTATATTAAATAAAAACTTCATCATTTTTATATTATATAACAATATTTGAAAAATATTAATTCAATTTACTCACTTTAGTCCGATAATTACAAAACCAAGTTTGGACAACTTTAACTGGTAAGCTTAACTCATCGGCAATATAAGCCCGTTGCTATGAGAAAAAAACTTAACAATCGTCACATTTTTAAATAAAAATTAACTTTGATTGTGGGATTTTGATATTTTAAATAGAAATTTTCCAAATATTGTCTTTGTTCGGTAGAGATTTTCGTTTTACGCCTTACACCATTCGATTCCGGTGGATTGTCTGATTTGTGTGATTGTGGCTTTGAAGTCTGACTAACAGCAGAATTGTTGATTCGACCATTCTCATAATCTTGTTTACATATCAAAAACCCGTTGCTTATAATAAATTTATCTCCTTTAGAAATTAGATTTTTACAATAATTGCATTTAAAACATGACAAGTGATATGGTTGATTTAAACTATACATTGCGACTTCGTGGGTTTGCATCGGTAACTTGCAACCGAAACATTTGGTCACATACGAACTTCTATATATATTTAGTTAATTAATTAAAATCAATATTTATGATACTAACTTGTTGTAACAATTTCTGCATAATAAAGTATTTTTGACTAAAAAACAAGTTTCATCTAATTGGATTTGACAACTATCACATTTGACACAAGATTTATGCCAATAACTATCACCAATAACAAATAAGTGCTTTTCTTTAATGAGATCATTGCACATGTTGCAATTAATAATAGCCATTTTAATTTTCTTTTTGGTTTTCTTTGTTGTGTGGGGCTCTTCTGTAGGGGTTTTAAAAGCTTCTGAATTATTAGACATCCAATTATTACTTTGATCATTAAACTCCATTCCTAATAAAAATCATTTTACAAATAGTTTAGAGTAAAAAATTAAGTAAAATAAAATATAAAAATTAGAAATTAATATTATATAATTAAAAATTTGTAAAGGATGTTAAAAATACTTTTAGACTGTAAAGTATCACCAGTAGCCATTGTCTACAATATTAAAGGCTATCGGCTTGAGATATATTCAAACAAATATTTGTTAAAATAAGTTTAAACATTTTTAAAATAGAATGTTAAATAGATTTATATTAAATTTTTTAAATAAATATCTAATATCTTAAATTTATAATTATTGACTCAAGACCTTAGGTAATTTTATAATTGATAAAATTTATTTTCTTAAATTTTAAATCAATAAGTCTTTAAATATCATAAATCTTAAATATAATTCGTAATTGAAATTAATACTAACAGTAAATTGAAATTCAATAAATGTTAGATAGTTTTTGGGTTGGTTAGTATTTCGAAAAGAATTAAATTGAAATTTAATAACTTGTATTCGGTAATCAAATAGCGAGGTCATGTAATAATAATATTTAGGCAGGGTATATGATGGTTACTGTCTCAAGTTTGTCAATCTTCGACCCTTATTTGAATTGTGTATTGATTTTATCACTTGGCATCCGTTGTTATGCAACTATTATATAATATCAGAATGCTGTGGTGGTCAGTAATAATTAAACACTATTTTGAATTTAAGGATAGTTTTGAATTTTCTACGTTTATTGCACAGTTGAACAAAAAGAATACAGCTGAATTTATGGTCTCATTTGACGTTCGCAGTTTTTTCACGAGCAAGCCATTAGTAAGATGTGGAAAGAAAATGTGAATGAACATGAGAGAGTTGATGAAATTGCATTTCGTAAATTACTAGAATTTGCAACGTCGAATGTGAATTTTCTTTTTAATAACGGATGAATGAAGTTACTATGAGTTCTCCTTTGAGTCCGAAGATGGCTTCTATTTTCTTGTCTAGTTTAGAAAAAAAATCATCTTACAATTTAACTAAACCAACTGTATGCGAACGGTATATTGATAATATATTTTTTGTATTTGAAAATCGTATGCATGTAAAGCCGTTCTTGGATTTTATAAACAGTTTACATTTGAATATCAAAATTTACGTGTGAAGAGGAAATGTTTATGAAAGAGGGATGTTAATTAAAACTGCAGATATCCAGGCCTTCTCAAAATCTACCATAACATTTTGGGGTGACAAAGCTGGAAGACGTTTCATTAGATTTGCATCATTTTGTTGTAAGTTTCCAGGATTTTCTCTACAAAAGGAAGTAAAGGCACGGAGGTAAGAATTGCCTATTTTGGCATGCCACGTGTACAGCTGATAAAACATTGTAGACACTTTGTTAAACGTACCATCACCATAGATGGTATACTTGTGCAATTCCATTACTAGCTCTCTTTCCCCAATTGCCAAAATTCTGCCGGGGTCATTCACTCCAGAATTATGAAGCACCAAGTAAGCATACTTAGGAAGAATGGCAAAGTTAGTAGTGGCTGGATTGTGTAGGTGCTCGCCATTGCTTCTCATAAGACTTCTTTTTAATGATGACTGTTTCGGTAGATGGGCTTCGTCAAAAGTCTAGTCAAAGCTGAGCCAATAACATTTTTCATATAATTTTTCATCTTGGCGTTAGTGATATTCGCCCTCACTTTTTGTGGGCAAAAATTATGGGGTGCGTTGGTATGTCGTCTCTTAATGAATTTGCAAGAGTCTCCAAAAGCACCCTGCAGTGATTTTTGTGATTTTTACTACATCTCAATGTAGTTACTTTTGCTTTGTTTTTCCGATGCTTGATATACTCAAAACCATTCATGGTCAAAACAGTTTTGTGTTTCAGAGTTTCAGAAAATTCCATCATGGGTTGAAGAAATAAAAATATTTATTTCAAATACATAATTAACATTTAAAATTCTGGATTATACCTATATTATTAATATTTAAAATGTGATAACATTAGTATATTGTCTTACCAGTAATGAAAGTATTTTAAATAATTTCAATTGTTATATTGAACGTAATTTACACACAAATCTACTTTTCTCAAAAAAAATTGTGTAGCTGAAAATATATAAATTATATTAATTAATATATAAAATGTGTCGTTTTATTTTGTGTCGATCTGTCTAGTTACCATTTGATTTTATCTATTGCAGAATATCGAAAGAATATAAAACAACCAAATGTAATACATACATAAATATCATCTCTTATAACAGTGGTTATTAATCTTTTGGTAATGAAGTGTTGGGCCAGAACACAAATGGCCTTGAGAATTGTTTAAATGCATCAGTAATACAGCATGAAAACCCAGCACCAAGATAACTTAAAATGTAACATACAACACCAACTAAACATTTTAAAATCTGAGAGAATATAAATAAATATAAAATAAAAAACATAAAACTAAAATAAAATAAATACAAAATGCATCAAGAACCGCACGAAATCTACATAAAAAATAACATAATAACAAGAAAATTTGACCGCAAAATGACCATTTATTTAAAAGTAAAAATTAATGAATTAAATGAATAAAAATAAAATATTTTTAGCTGAATAAATTTAATTAAAAATGTTAAAATTAAATTACCAATTTAAATTAAGAAATTAATAAAAATGCAATTTAGATAACACAAATAATTTCAAGGTCAAATTTGTTTAATAGCAATAAAAATAACACGCAAGGTTAAGGCCAAATTATAGGTATATATACTGATGTGTTTACACAAATAATTCAATTCTACTTTGCAGGATTATTTCCGGCTTAATAGAAATATTGACCTTCAGTCTCACTTTGAGACTTATGTTGAACAAGTTTACTGTAGTTAGTGTGCGTTACAACTAATTTTAAACGCATTGATGATTATGAATTTAATGATCGATAACCTAATACTATTGGAAATGTTATGAAACATGGATGGACAATGTTTATTTATTATGATAATGCGGATCGAAAATGTTATTTATGGACAATAAATTATGATGCTGTGATGCCCCTTTATACGAATAAACGGTTTGATGCATTCGAGGCTTTTACCCGATTAGTACGGTAATATTTATTTGTTTCTTTTTTCGGCCCACAGCCACTCACGCACCACAAGAAAGTAAAATCAACATACAATTCAGGCTGTGTAGGTGCAGTTTATCTGCCAATAGCCTGTGCCCGTGAAGGTTCCGGCGTGAATAACGCAGGGCCTAAACGTCAATATTATCCGTATATAAGGGAAATTGTAAGGTAAATCAGTAGTCTTTTGGCTGCTACTTCATCATCCGTTTCCTGAAAAATTGACATAAAAATTTTTAACAACAATCGGCTCAAAATATCTAACACCGAGTAGTCCAGTGGGCACTCATTAACTATGATGTGAACATAAATAGATCATAAGGACAAAGAGAGGGAATGGGTAGCGGGGAAAATAGCGAAATCGTTGCAACAGTTAAAATGAGTAGCCATCGGAAAAAGATTAACCCGAACGACCAAAATCAGGAAAAATAACGTTTTAAATAATATTTAAGAATTAAATAAATTATGTTGAATTGATACGAAAAATATGGACAGAACGCTGCCCAAATTTTCGGAAATAGTTAAAACAGTTATCGTAAAACTGTAAAATAAGGGCGGAACGCTGCTCAAATTTTCCGAATTAATTAAAATACTTATCGCAAATAGTAAAGTAAAGGTGGAATGTTGTTCAATTGTTAGTATAATATTCTTTAAAAATGTAGGATAAGGGCGGAACGCTGCTCAAATTTTCCGAATCAATGAAAATACTTCATCGAAAACTGTAGAATAAGAATAAAATCCTAAAATAAGGATGTAACGCTGCTAAAATTTTTCGAATTAACAAGAATACTTTATCGAAAACTGAAAAATACAGATGAATTACGGCTAAATTTTTATATAAGTAAGAAATTTTATAAAGCAGAGGAATGAGGACAGATTGCCTACTAAAAACTTGATAATAATAATGATAATAGTAAGGATAATGGTAATAATAATAATAATAATAATAATAATAATAATAATAATAATAATAATAATAATAATAATAATAATAATAGTAATAATGTTGGGCCAGGACACAAGTAGCGTTGAAAATTGTTTAAATGTATCAGTAATACAACACGAAAACCTAGCACCAAGATAACTTAAAATATAATATACAACACCAATTAAACATTTTAAAATCTGAGAGAATATAAATAAATATAAAATAAAAAACATAAAACTAAAATAAAATAAATACAAAATGCATCAAGAACCGCACGAAATTTACATAAAAAATAACATAATAACAAGAAAATTTGACCGTAAAATGACCATTTATATTGTTGGGCCAGAACGTAAACGGCCTTCAAAATGTTTAAATGGATCAGAAACACACACGCAAATACAACACGCAATTCAAATAAACCCCAAAACACCAATTAAACCACATAAAATCTGAGAAATAAAAGAATTAAATATAAAATAATAAACATAAGAATAAATTAAAATATTAACAAAATGCACCAAGATCCGCACGATATCTACACAAATACAACAAGAAAACACAACAAATTCGACGAAATTGAAAAAATCAATTAAAGTTCATTAAAGTGAAATTTAAATCGAAAAATTGAATTAGCAATAATTCAATAAAAATTCTAAATAAAAAATTATAAAAATAAACCAAAAAATAATAAAAATAAATAATAGAATTTGCTAGAAAAGAACAAGGTCGAATTTTGTTTTACTGCATCAAAGTTCACACACCATAAAATTAGGTATATATACTGATCCATTTTCACATTTAACTTAACCATTTTTGAAAATTGTGAATCATTTTTAAAACTGTTTTTCGAAACCATAAAACCATTTTGAAAATTGTCAACCATTTTTGTGTTTGTGTAGATATACACAACAAGAAAACACAACAAATTCGACGAAAGTGGAAAAAATCAATTAAAGTTCATTAAAATGAAATCTAAATCGAAAAAATTGAATTAGCAATAATTCAATAAAAAATTCTAAATAAAAAATTATAAAAATGAATCAAAAAATAATAAAAATAAATATTAGAATTTGCTAGAAAACAACAAGGTCGAATTTTGTTTTACTACATCAAATTTTACACACCAAAAATTTAGGTATATATACTGATCCATTTTCACATTAAAAAAAAAAAAACCATTTTTAAAAAACACACCGTGTTTCGAACATTTCAAATTATTTGAATCTTGTTTAAATACTTTAAATCTATTTGAGATCAGTGTTTTTGAATTTTCAGAATTTTAGGTGAGGATCATTGATTTTGGAACCCTCTTTCCACGCCCCGTGCCTTGCATCTCTGTAGAGCTCTGCTCGGACGTTGGCGTGGGAAGAGAGGCATTTGGTTTATTATATGAATTTATGCTATTTTTATGAATTGGAATGGTAACTTGTTATTTTTTTTTATAATTAATAAACATTATTATGCATAAATTGTTTCATATATATATATAACTTATTTTATATGTTTTTAAAAAGATGTCGAAATTTTTCCGGCCCACAGCCGAAACCTAATGCAAGTAAATAAAATCTACACACAACTCAGATTCGTGTAAGTGCGTGGAATATCGCCAATGATCTGTGCCCGTGAAGGCCCGGCGTGCGGAACGCAGGGTTGGAACGTCAATATTGTCCCTATAGATGAACTGAGGAATAAGGAAGAAGTCTCTGGCTGCTTCCTCGTTTCTCCTTTCTATAAACTCGACCAAAAATCATATCACACACGGCTCAAAATCATCTACACCGAGTAGTCCAGTGGGCACTCAGTAAATACAATATGAACATAATGTGCGCCGAAGGCTTATTAAAGGGAAAGGGCACGGGGAATAAACTAAATGGAAGTCGTTGAATTATTATTTTGAAATAAATTTGATAAAATTATTGGTATAATTAAAATGAGTTTACTTTTCAAAGTAATTGGGTAGAAACCATTAAATAAGTAACTCGTTAATTCAATTAAGTTATTGATAAAGTAAAGTAATTACAGATTAAAAATTAAGGAAGATCAAAGTAATTCATTAAATCATTATAATTAAAAATTAGGGTAATTATTGAACCAAAAATTGAAACCGTTGATTAATATTAGTTAAGAGTTATGGGTACAATTAAATCGAATTTACGTTTTGGAAACAAAGCAATAGAAGTTATTGGATAAGTAATTCGTTGAATTAATCAAACCAGAGTAAAGGCTAAAGTAATTGATAAAATATTATAATGTAAAAGCATTGAACAAAAATAGGTAAATTAAATTGTTATCGATTAAAAGTGAACCGGTCAGGAAAGAAAATAAGTACCGTATTGATTAAATTCCATTAATATAATTGCTAAGACAAATTAGAGTAACCATGGTTTAACCAACAAAATTTTCTTAATGCAATCCGGAAATTAATGCGAAAAAATATAAAATCCTTGTTTAATAAAATCGATCCGTTGATTAATTTAATAAAAATTGTTGGTTAAACCAAGCGATTCATTAATTTAAAAGAACTTGAATAAACTAAATTCATTCTCGGATGAAAGTCAAGTAGACCTTTAAGGAAAATAGAATAAAACTTGATTATCGATAAAAATACTAAAATGATAATTTATTAAATTGAAGAAATTGGCGATTTAACAAATTATGAAAAGAAATAGGTAACGCGAATGATGGAAACTTAATCTAGGTTATTATTAAAGCGACCCTTCGAGTTGAATAAAATAACTTTCAGGTAAGAGTAGCGGGATTTATTAAGTAACATAAATTCCTAAACGAGAATAAAATAACAGCATAAGATAATTTATTAGTTAAAACAAAATAACATAAATTATGAAAAATCAAATTTACCAATTCAACAGATCAAAAGTTTAACGATCAGACTATGTTAATGTTATTTGAAGTGATTAAATCATGAAGGCTTACTACATGGTTTTCATTATAAAAAGTTTCCCATATAAATTCCAAGTGTAAGAGATGACACCCGCTCGAGAACCACGACGAATTTCCCTTAAAAATAGTAAATCAAAAATATTCAACTTAGCCGAAAACATATAGCTCACCATTTCATGAATATATGATCTTGAAAGTGCACCTGTCTAGAATAAAATGAATTAGAAAATTACCAGTAATAAAATAAACAACATTTGATTACCATCATTTCCGTCGACATAAACAATTCACTGTGATCGAATAGTGACTGACTTTCACTTCCTGCCATTCAATTCAACCACCAGCACATCCGTCAATATATTTATCGCCGATAATAGAATATATCATTTGTGTTCGCTCGACAAATCATGCACTCATCCAACATCCTAGGTGAAGAGTTAATCCATCAATCCATGGACATTGTAGAAGCCCCTCAGACGCGTAAGTTTAAACAACTTTGCTAATCCTCCATGATTATGTACGAGCCTTAGATGCAACCCAACATCAGATTCACGTCATCCGCGGGTAAGAAGTCCCAATTTATAAGAAGATGTTCCAAATTAAAAAGACACCGATCGAATACGTCACCCCAATAGTACATCCTGATACTCCCGCACCAACTAAATCCCAAACCATTGAGTTAAGCAGGACAACCAATTTTCCACCCATCAGAAAATACCTGCAGCGATCCTAATTGATCTACGGCATCATGCATACACTATTAACAAGTTCTACGTGAGAATCAGAGTCCCAACTACCCAAGAAAATTTGTTCAACGTGTACTAAATCAAAATCAAATCTTGTGAGAATTGCGATATCGAAGCGGTGACCATCTCACGCATTTTTCGTCTAAATTCTTCCATCGAATGGCTAGAGCGTTATCCCACAGTCAACTTAAGTATTTTAATTGGTATAAGAATTAAACACTAAGTACAGATTTGGTAACCATTATAATTGTTTTATTTGTCAAATAAAGTAAACGGTGATTATTAAAAACACTCTAGTTCAAAATCTAACCCTATGTAAATGTCTAATTGTTTGACTATATATAAATGCTTAATTATCTAACCATATATAAATATTTGATTATTTGACTATATATAAATGCTTAATTATCTAACCATATATAAATGTTTGATTATTTAACCCTATATAAATGCTTAATTGTCTAACTATATATAAAGGTTGAATCGTCTAGCTAATATTCCATAAAAATAGACCACTTCATGTCCGTTCTATCCAGAGAAGGATGAATGTTCAAAAATGTTTTGAAAAGTTTTCTTGAAAATTATTTAGTTAATTTCTGTTAACTCATATTGATGGTTGAATTACACCTACCTAATTGAATCATTCAAATGTACACAAACTCGAACGGTTGGCAATAGATAAATCCACTCAAGTTAAGATGATCGACGACTACGTTTTGTCATTTTTCAACATTGAGCATTCCTCGGATGGCCCGTACCGCAGGCAGACGCATGACCCAGTAACTTAAAGTATCGTTTTCTTCTAGATTCCAACTGCATCATCAGACCGGGCACTAACACGCGTTCAACTTCGAGTCCCTTAAGTTTTAACGTATGTGGGTTTGAATTGACCCAGTCTCTTCTTTACACGACCAGAAATTTTGTACAATTTGTGAACCACAAGGTAGTCATCTCACTATAAATTATCAAAAGAAATCTTGAATGAAAACTACCAACCTCACTAAGTCATTTCCATTTAGGAGAAACCGGAGCTATGATCGAACTCCCTGCCCATGTAGTGGAACAGTGGAGGCAGGCATGGAATCGGGTGTATCAAGAGCGATACCCTTCCATGCCTGAAGATGACCAACCGGAAGATATAAACCCCGAGGAATTCATGCGGCAGTTCCGGAAGCCGTTCGACGAGCCTAATCCTTCTCAAGATATCTTAACTCAGGCCCAGGAGCTCCTGGAGGACCTCCTCCAACTCCAACGTCAAGTCGAAGCAGATGTGGCAAGGGCCGCAGCACACCTGGCCAACGTTCAAGATGACCTGATGGCGGGACGGTTAGCCAGCAGATATCCACCCTCTCCAAGACCGATCCGAAACCTTAAGCGGCCGGTATTCGTGATCCCGGGATACGCTCCGGAAGAGGGGATCAAACGATTCTTCGCGGAGGAGTAAACTCTATTGATTTGAGCATTTATTATTGCTATAGTGACATCGCGATTGGTTTTAAAAACAAAGTTTTTCTGTCTCGTCTTTTTATTATTATCATAACTTTCATTTTCTAAAATTGTTTGAGTAAAACTGCTCATATTTGCATTAGTCGTCATCCAATTCACCCTTACTAATTTAGAAATGGATCCCGTAAAGTCATTACAAAACGAATTAATCCGAGCACGACAGACAAACAAGGATCTTCACAATCAACTCATACACATGGTCCGGGAGATGCAACAACTCAAGGCGACGTGGGTAAACCCCACGAGGGTCAAGCCACTGTATCAAAAGTTAGCCACGGCCCAGAAGGGGTGGGCCGAAGAAAGACAATTGGTGACAAGCCTGAAGACCCAGATCAGGGGGCTAGAGGTAGCGTTGTCCGCCAGTCAAGAGGGGGCAGCGGTGACCTACCCTCTAGTTTTCGCCCCGGCTCAATTAGCATACCGTGAAGCGAACCCGACCCCATCCGCAACGCCAACTCCTGTCGAAACCCCTACTCCAACAATTTCCTCAACATCTAGTCGACGACCTGGTCGCAAGGAGCGAGCTAAGCGCCGAGCCGCTCGACTCTCCAATCAATGCATTTCTTAGATAAATAAACTCTTGTCAACTATATTGTTTTTCAGTATATCTCTCATTACATTTATGTACTAGTGAGGTTTTAAAATAACATTGTGAGGGATTAAATAAAACCCCCACTTATTCTTGTCTTCTCGAACTAACGCCAATAAAACAGCTGGATAGACGATAGAAATTTAAACGCAAGGGGACCAAATAATTAAAAGCGAGCACAGGTCTTCTATCGACAGCTCGTGAACCCGAGGATTGTCCGAGCAACTATAGTATTAGCTAATGATGCTCAATTTTTGCGGGCAATCCACCACTTGAACACATTACCAACGTTGCCTAGCAACGGGTGCCAAGTGGCAGTTAGCATTTTTTTGTATGGCGTTACGGGGCAACCATGGAATAATTTAAAACAAAGGACGAAACCCTGTAACCCACCAATATAAAAGTAAAAATTAACGAATTAAATGAATAAAAATAAAATATTTTTAGCTGAATAAATTTAATTAAAAATGTTAAAATTAAATTACCAATTTAAATTAAGAAATAAAAAAAAATTTAATTTAGATAACACAAATAATTTCAAGGTCGAATTTTGTTTAATCGCAATAAAAAATAACACGCAAGGTTAAGACCAAATTATAGGTATATATACTGATATGATTTGACAAATCTTAATCTTAATTTTCAGTATTGATTTTCCGTCGTACTTTGACACTTGATTTCAACAGTTTTACTTTGGATTAATATATTTACCTGTGAATAATTGATTCATTGATCGATGTTTTATGGATTATTACGAAGATCTATTTATGAATTTTAATTTGATGGATTTTTACTTTGGATTAATATATTTGTCTGTGAATAATGAATTCATTGGTCGATGTTTTATGGATTATTACGAAGATATATTTATGAATTTTAATTTGATGGATGTTTCTGGTAATTTAATTTTGGTTTTAATAAATTATTATAATGCTTAAATTAATTTTTCAAATTGTCGAAATTTTTCCGGCCCACAGCCAAAGACACATCACAAGTTATCAAAATCAAACATGTTGTTCGAACCATGTAAGTGCGTGGAATATCGCCAATGATTCGTGCCCGTGAAAGCTCCGGTGTGCGGAACGCAGGAGCTGGAACGTCAATATTATCCGTAGATAGGGAAATTTGGAGGGTAAATGAGTAGTCCTTTGGCTGCTCCTTCATCATCCGTTTCCTGTAAAATTAACATAAATTTTTAACAACAATCGGCTCAAAATATCTAACACTGAGTAGTCCCATGGGCACTCATTAAATATAACATGAACATATATAGATCGTAAGGACAAAAAGAGGGAATGGGTAGCGGGGAAAATTGCGAAATCGTTGCAACATTTAAAATGAATAGCCATCGGAAAAAGATTAATCCGAACGACCAAAATCATGAAAATAATGTTTTTAAATAAGAATTAGATAAATTATGTTAAATTGAAACGGAAAATATGGGCAGAACGCTGCGCAAATTTTTGGAAATAGTTAAAACACTTATCATAAAAAACTGTAAAATAAGGGCGGATTTTTTTTCCGAATGAACTAAAATACTTATAGAAAATAGAAAAATAAAAGTGAAATGCGACTCAACGGTTGGTATAAGATTATTATGAAACTGAAAAATAAGGGCAGAAGGCTGCTCAAATTTTCCGAATTAACTCAAATACTTAACAAAAATAGTAAAGTAAAAATGAAACTGTAAAATAAGGGTGGATCGCTGCTCAAATTTTCCGAATCGATGAAAATACTTTATCGAAAACTACAGAATAAGGATAAAACCGTAAAATAAGGGCGGAACGCTGCAAAAATTTTCGAATTAACATAAATACTTTATCGAAAACCGGAAAGATACAGATGGATTACAACTAAATTTTTATACAAGAAAAATATTTTATAAAGCTCAGGAATAATGAAGGATCCCTAGTAAAAACTTGATAATAATAATGATAATAGTAAGGATAATGGTAATTATAATAATAATAATCATAATAATAATAATAATAATAATAATAATAATAATAATGTTGGGCCAAAACACAAATGGCCTTGTAAATGTTTAAATGAATCGGTAACACACATGCAAATATAACATGCAGCTTTAAATTCAAAACCTATGAAAACATCAATTAAACCTATCAAAATATGAGAGAAAAATAATTACATATAAAATAATAAACATAAAAATAAATTAAAATAATAACAAAAATGCACCAAGATCCGCACGAGTTAAATATAAACACAACACGAAAACCCAACAGATTCGACCGAAAGTAGATAATTTAACAAAAAATGAAAATTTCATGAA
Organism: Schmidtea mediterranea; assembly: GCA_022537955.1. NCBI lineage: Eukaryota > Metazoa > Platyhelminthes > Tricladida > Dugesiidae > Schmidtea > Schmidtea mediterranea. The sequence goes on from CM039680.1 coordinate 218,828,598, forward strand.
AATGAAATTAAAATCAAAGAATTTGAATTAGAAATAATTCAAAAAAAATTTCAAATAAAAAATTATCAAAGTAAATTAAAAAAATAATAAAAATTAAGATTAGAATACACTAGAAAATATCAAGGTCGAATTTTGTTTTACTAAATCAAAAAGAACACGCAACGTTAAGGACAAAAAATAGGTATATATACCGACTCATTTTTACACAATTTTAATCGTCTTAATAACCTTCATTTTGAACTTAACAGTTTTTAAAAATCTACTTTAGGTGAGTGAGAGTTTTATTTGGAAACTCTTTCCACGTCGCATCCTCACAACCTCGGTAGAGCTCTGCTTGGATGTCGGCGTGGGGAGAGTAGTAATTTTTTGTATGATGTCTATTATTGGGCAAGTAAGTTGTTATATTGATTTTTAATATCTTAATAAATATTTATAAAGCATAAAATCAGTTTGTTTTTTCATAAATTTGTCGAAATTTTTCCGGCCCACAGCCAAAGACACATCACAAGTTAGTAAAATCCACATATTATTCAGATTCGTGTAAGTGCGTGGAATATCGCCGATGATGTGTGCCCGTGAAGACCCGGCGTGCGGAACGCAGGGATCGGAACGTCAATATTATCCCGTATAGAAGAAGGGAGAAATAAGGAAAGGGTCTTTTGGCTACTTCCTCATTTCTCGTTTTCTTTAAATTCGACCTAAATTATTCTGCAAACGGCTCAAAATCTCCACACCGAGTAGTCCAGTGGGCACTCACTAAATATAATATGAACATAAAATGCGTTTAAGGCTTATTAAAGGGAAAGGTGACGGGGAATAAAAATGAAAAACGAAATCACTGCTATAAAATTAAATCAACTATCATAATAAATCTAACTCAGATGCGAAATTTTTGACGAGGACGATAATTTAAAAATATTATTAAGCATGAACTCCCAGTAGAGTCGTAGATTTAATCCAATTTAGAACCGAGGCATATTTTTCCAATAGGAGCGATAGAAGAGCCCTTTCAAAAGTTTTTATAGATAAAAGGTAGATACTAACTAGATATTACTAATTCCAACCGTCGATCAATAGTGACTCCCACATAAAAGTAAATTAACTTAAGTAATTAGAAGATTAAAAATGCAAAACACCGATTGAGTAGAGGAAGATTTATTATATTGACAATCCCACTAAAATGGACCGAGCAAAAAGAAAATGAGAGAGTTTAATATCCAAAATCCACTTGAGATGCTAACTGAACTTATTCAGTTGGTAGAGTAATCTGCATGTCATGCCAAGTTTTTCTTTTCTTTGAATCGCTTCAGCATCAACTGGTAGTACTGCGGCGCAGGCGCTCAACATCCGATAACCCTTTCCATTGTCAAACCATAAATTCTTTGCCCAAAAAATTTAGTAGATTCATTAATCATAATAACTCCCAAATTTCAACCGTCACCATGAATAATCCATAATTTGCCTGAAATCCAGAATTGATCCAATTTCCAATCTCTAACATTTCCTAGAGTAGAATAATAAATTCGTAATTATATAATACAAAAAATACCTAACTTTACCTACATATTAGCAACTGTAGTTCATAATTGCGTTGAGTAAGCGACAGACCAATAATTAAAAGGGAAAAATTTTAAACCAATCGAGATCCCTTAGAAAGACGTGCAAGTTGACAAAGAAATCCAATACTTACTTAGTCCAATCCTGGTAAAAGAGTCTAACGAATGGGAGGATACTCGTAATCATTCATACAACTACATTATCGGAGCGATATAATAGAAACATTAAATGCTAGAAAATAAATTATAAAACATTAGGGCAATAAAGTAAAAATGTTGAAGATTATAATATTTACGATAACATATGCGGGTTTTCTGGTGATAACTTCAAAGTACTTACTTGAAATACATTCCCGAAATGGCTGATGGTTGAAAAGTAAAAACGCATCTAATATATGTCAACATCAATTATGGAAATATAGCAAATAAAAAATTCAAACCTCAAAATCCGGGTGAGTGCGACGATTAAACTAAAAATAATTAATTTTTGATCCACCATTACAGAAAACAAAACCGCCACGTCAGAAGAAAATCGTCATTCAATTAAATAGTCCACCTGGAAATCGATATATAGGAATTACATAAAAAAAAAATTAAACTAACTTGCCATCGACATTTAGAATTATTAATTCCAGGAAATTTCCCTCACCACGTCACTGACAAACACCTACATTCCGACACACCACTAAGCGGTGCGCAATGTGCATGCACTCGCCGTTAACTTCCATATATAGACGTGCATGCAAATCTAATCATTTGAAATCTTAACTTTCATGATGCAACCGCAACGAGAACTCGAAGACACAGCGAGTCGGAGCAAAATCGGGGGGTAGTCTCGAGCCTTGAACCTCAGCCGTGGAGTAAGTACTCAATTTGAATTTAAATAAAACTCTTACAAGTTTATTTGTAGATAAATTTTCCGCATATTCCGATAATTGTGTTTAATAACCTCATTTTCCTTCATTTAGCCTATTTAAAAATAAATTCCCAATTTGTCAATTCCCTATCAATTTCGATAGAATATTCCACGAGATGTCTTGGCAATATTTCGAGGATCCCAAAAAAAAATTGATATTCTTAACTTTCAATATGTCGATTACACTTAAGAGATGGAACTTCAAATCTTTTATTAATTGCCACGAAATTTTGTAACTAATTCTGTGAGGCGCTCGAAATAATGATGTTTTAATGAGTTAAATCGATTCTAATTTCTTGATTATTAATTGCATATTTTTTATCGCATCGACGGATCATCCAAGGATTAAATTTTTGTTTGTAGAAAAATAGGGTAACTTATTAATAATATAGGAAATATTTGAGAATTTTTCTTTATTAGTAAATCTTAATTGCCTAAATTTTAATTTGATAATTTTCTTAAGTCGCAAATAATTAACCTCTAATAGAAATACAATTATTAAATGTTCAAGGTTTATGATCTACCAGTTTTAATAAAGATATAATTATGCAAACCTTTGGTAAATGACGGTTAAATTCTCCTTGTAGGAATAACTAGATAAATTTTAAAAGTTTTTTTTTGATTTTTCATAAAAAGGTATCGTATTAATCTCGTACAAACGATTTCTTTTCCTCAATAAATGTGTAGTAATAATTATAAAAATCTTGAAAGCCAGTTTAGGAAGATGGGCTATATTAATTATGTAGGTTTTTGTAAACGGGTCTGAATTCCTCCTAATCACGCACGGAAAAAACTGTGTAAACCTTTGTAATTAATTTAACCTCTTAGTAATAAATGTTACCTAAATTTTTGCAGACGATCTCTGATGCGTTTTGATAAGTACATGGTAACGCTCACCGGAATTCTGTAAACAATCTGCTAAAATTCGTCTAGGGGGAGGTATTGCAATATAATTTCGTCATCAGATTCAAATTCATTTTTTTTTCTCATTTTCCGAAATTTTTGTAAATGTTTTGTAAAATTTCAGGGACATTCTTGTCTGCAACTAATCGGGAATTAATTGATGGGACAGGAATAAATAGATAACAGACCCCAATTTTGCCACACTACAATTGTTAAGGCATATTAAGCATTTTTTATATACAATAGTTAACTAACGCTTTTAATTTTTATAATATTAAATCGGTACAGTTGATGTTTTAGTGTCGATAAGCAAAACATTTTATTAAAAATTAAAATGATTTAGTAGATAGATTTACATTAAATTGAGTTAAATTAATTATATTGCTCCAAGAGAATTGAATGCATAATTAAAGTATATAACCTGAACCCGTGAGAATAAATATGTTTGGTTAACGCAAGACATTTTAAAATTACCTTATACGTATTCGCATAATCATAATGGTATTTAGAAAGATCAGGACCTCTCAAGTGGGTTCCCGCCCATGTTGCAGAAGAATGGCGTCAGGCTTGGAGTCGAGCACGGCCAGAGAGGGATCAAGAGGAACCCCAACCCAGAGGGCCCCACCAGACCGCCTTGCAATTGTTAGGCATAGAAAATGACTCACGCTGGACAAATAATCAAGACGACGATCGGTATCCGGCTCAGGAGATTCGAGACCATGCACGTAATCTCCTCACCCGTCTGGAAAAATATCAATGGCAGGTCGACCTACAGGTAGTCAAGGCCAGGCAGTACCTGGCCAATGTGGAGGACGACATCGCTGTCGGACGGATTGCGGCCGTTTACTCGAGTAGGCCGGTCCGTAACACAAAACGGCCTGTGCTCGTCAATCCGGGTTAATCTCCTGAAGAAGGTGTCAGGAGATTTTTTGAAGATCCATGACTTCACCGGTTTTGAGACCACTGACATCGATTTTGTTTTGTTGTTTAGTTAAAAAATAAATAAGTGTCGTTCAAGCTTCATTTCTTCAACGATTCCTTAAATTAAATTTCACAAACTTTGTTTGATATTAATCGTACTTTTAATCATCCGAGTTATTAGTAGAATTTAATGTTCGTTATTGCAGTAATGGAGTCTACACAACCGCTACAAACAGAACTGGCCCATGCCAGGCGAGCCAATAAGAACCTTCTCGACCAGGTAATTCAAATGACACGAGAAGTCCAACAAATCAAGTCCACCTGGTCGGACCCGAAGAAGACCAAAGCCCTTTACCTCAGGCTCACTGCTGCTCAAAAGGGGTGGGCAGATGAAAGGCAACTCAATCAGAGTTTGAAAACCCAAGTGAAGGGATTAGAAGTGGCTCTATCCGCCTGCCAAGAAGGAGCCGCGGTAACATACCCCCTTGTATTCGCTCCAGCCCAATTAGCCTACCGAGAGTCGGCAGCAGCCCCAGCAACAATCGCCACTCCAACCACAACAACCGGTAGTTATCGACCTGGAAGGAAGGAGCGTGCGAAACGCCGAGCCGCTCGGTTATCGAATAAAACTAGATAAACAAACCAATTTGTATTGAGTTGATAAATAAAGAATTATCGAGTTTGTAAACTTATATGTGTACTTTGCATTTCTATGGTCCAGTAAATTGAAACGATGCTCTTAACAATTAGATAATCGCCTATGTCGCCGCCACCAACACGCACAAATACAACATTATAATATATTAACTAGGTTCAGTTCTCAAATAACATTGTCAAATCTCTTTTGATAATATGATAAACTCCAACTATATACTTACGACACAAGGGGGACCGAATGAGTTAAAGCGAGCACAAGTCTTCTAACTACAGCTCGTTGGACCCAGGGATTGTCCGAGCAATTACAGCACTAGTAACAATGCTCACTTTTTGCGGACAATCCACCCACTCGAACACATCTCCAACGTTGCCTAGCAACGGGTGCCGAGTGGTAACTAGACGATATTTATATGGCATTACTAGGGTAATCCCAATGAGTTAAAACAAATATCAATACCCTGTAACCCACCAATAATAATAATAATAATAATAATAATAATAATAATAATAATAATAATAATAATAATAATAATAATAATAATAATAATAATAATAATAATAATAATAATAATAATAATAATAATAATAATAATAATAATGATCATGATCAGGATAATAATAATAGTAATAATAATGATAATAATAAAAGTAATAATGATAATAGTAGTAATATAATAAATGAAATGATAATTATATAGTAATAAAAATAATAATAAAGGTAATAGTAGTAACAATTAATAAAGGTAATATATATAATAGTAACAATGATAATACTAGTAATAATAATAGGGAACATGGTAGTTATAATAGGGATAAGAGTAAAAGATATACTGTGTGAATATTTAACATAGCAAAGGGTGCACAGGCCAAAGAATAATCATCAACACGGATGACGATAAGAAGGACTATGGGAATGGACATAACAATGGAGGATATGAGAGTATAGGTTGATATTTGACAGAGATAGGAGAATAATGGAACCTAAGAATCGAAATCGAGCACAGGCCTTCTATCGGCAGCTCGTTGAACCCATGGATCGTTCGGTCAATTATAGCATTAGTAATAGCGCTCACTTTTTGCGGACGATCTACCCACTCGAACACAGTTCCAACGTTGCTTAGCAACGGGTGCCGAGTGGTAAGCGAAGAATATTTGTATGGGGTTGTCTGGGTAACAACCATATAGTTTCAAAATATCAACACCCAGAAACCCACCAATAATAATAATAATAATAATAATAATAATAATAATAATAATAATAATAATAATAATAATAATAATAATAATAATAATAATAATAATAATAATAATAATAATAATAATAATAATAATAATAATAATAATAATAATAATAATAATAATAATAATAATAATAATAATAATAATAATAATAATAATAATAATAATAATAATAATAATAATAATAATAATAATAATAATAATAATAATACTAAATATAATGGTAATGGTAGTAATAAGAATAATAATAAATGTAATAGCAGTAATAATTAATAAAGGTAACACATGTAATCGTAACAAGGATAATACTAGTAATAATAATAGGGAACATTGTAGTTATAATAGTGTTGGGCCAGAACGTAAACGGCCTTGGAAAATGTTTAAATGGATCAGAAACACACACGCAAAAATAACACGCAATTTAAATAAACCCACTGAAACATCAAGTAAACCCGATAAAATCTGAGAAAATAAAAGAATTAAATATAAAATAATAAACATAAAAATAAATTAAAATATTAACAAAATGCACCAAGATTCGCACGATACCTATACAAATATAACAAGAAAACACAACAAATTCGACGAAATTGAAAAAATCAATTAAAGTTCATTAAAGTGAAATTTAAATCGAAAAATTGAATTAGTAATAATTCAATAAAAATTTTAAATAAAAAATTATAAAAATAAATCGAAAAATAATAAAAATAAATAATAGAATTTGCTAGAAAATAACAAGGTCGAATTTTGTTTTACTGCATCAAATTTCACACGTCACACAAATAGGTATATATACTGATCCATTTTCACATTTAACTTAACCATTAACCATTTTTCAAACTAAGTTTGAACTTTAACCATTTTGAAAATTGTGAATTGTTTTAAATCTATTTGTAAACCATTTTTCAGACCAGTTTAGAACCATTTCGAGAATTTGTTTTATTATTCTAGGTGAGAAATAGTTATGTTGGAGCCATCTTTCCACACCACGTTCATAGCATCTCTGTAGAGCTCTGCTTGACGGCGGTGTGGGGAGAGAGGCATTTATGTTTTCTATTATGATATTTTATGTTTTGTATGAAAATTTTGGAATGGTCATGAAGGGTAATTTCTGTTATTTTGTCCTAATTAATAAATATTATTGAAATATTTAAATTATTCTACATATATCTAACTTATTTTATATGCTTTATAAATTTTAATGTCGAAATTTTTCCGGCCCACAGCCGACACATCACGCAAGATAGAAAAATCAACATAGTACAGAGGCATGTAAGTGCGTGGAAAATCGCCAATGATATGTACCCGTGAAGACTCAGCGTGCGCAACGCAGCGGTCGTAACGTCAATATTATCCCTATAGCTGAAGCGAGAAATAAGGAAGAAGTCTCTGGCTGCTTCCTCGTTTCTCAATTCTGTAAAATCGACCTAAAATTATGTTACATACGGCTTAAAATTATCACACCGAGTAGTCCAGTGGGCACTCAATAAATATAATATGAACACAATATGCGTCTAAGGCCTATTAAAAGGAAAGGGTACTCGGGTTAAATTAACTGAAATCGTTGTTATAACTATTTTGATTAACATTTTGAAAATAGATAAAATTCATTGGGAATCATTGAATTCGATTAAATTGAAATTATTAAAAATAACCATTAATTGTAAAAGTAAAGTATTTTATTTGGATTAACATTTTGAAATAAAAAAAAAATTTATTGGGAATCATCGAATTTGATTAAATTGAAATTATTGTTAAAAATTAAAGCAACCATTGATTGTAGAAGTAAAGTGCTTTATAGCTAAAAATCCAAGTAAATGTTGGGTAAAGATAATTTAAACGCTCGTAAATTATTGATTAGGGTATTAGCAAATAATTCCATCAGTTAGATTATTATAATTCATTTCAATAAAAGTAATCTGCCTTGGAGTAAGAACGAGTAATGTATTGATCTAAACAAAAGCAACCCCGATAAAAATGAAAGCAACTAAGAATCGAATTCATTGATTTCAAATAAAGAAACGTATCAATTAAAGGTGAAACAATTTTCGAATAATAGTATGAAACCCCTTAAATTAAATTGTTGATTAAAGATCCGAATTTTCATTGATTAAAGCAAAGGAAAGGTCTCAAAACAAAGTAATCATCCAGTTAAATGGTGAAAACTATTGATAAAAATAAAATAATCTGTTGATTAATAATCCAAACTTCATCGATTAAATAAAAGGAGAAACGTTAGGAATTAAAGATTTATTATAAAGTGATCGTCTAGTTAATTGCTAAGAATTATTCACTGATTAAATAAAAGGAAAGATTACGAATTAAAAATAAAGCACTCATTTGGTTAAATGTCGAAAAAAACGATCGATAATAATAAAATAATTCGTTGATTAATAGTACAAACTCATTGCGGAGCTTTTCCTTTGATTTAATTAGATGGATTAAAATATATAAATTCCTCACTGAAAAACTTAGCAATTCAGAATAAAATGGGTATAAAATATTATTCACATACCAAAATAAAAATAAAATCTGATTAAAATAGAGAAATCGTGATGAGTGAATCAACAAATAAATATCAATCCGTTACTGAATAAAAATGACAGAAATTCAAAATTAACACGATGGTTGAAAGGCAGGGATAAAATCGAAAATGACCCGAATTAGAAACGCGAACCGGTTAATAATATTAGATTCAACTTGATGATAGCCATTCAGTTAGAAGGATTTTCTTGATATCTGACGAATACCCTGACGCCAAACGAATAACTATAAAGTTAATAAATACACCAACAAAATCACGAGAAATTGACTTACGACGCGCGTAAAATCCGATATAGTCCAACTTAGACGAATAAACACACCAAATGATGAATATCAAAGCGATGCTTGATAAGGAGTCCCATCATTAGAAGGTCTACGCGCACAACACAACCGAAAATTGCACTAAGTCGATAACAGAAGTAGCCGATCGATAACTAAATTAACTTGAGAGAATCAACCGGAAACCGGAAACCTACCTTGAATGAATTTAACATCCGCTCGATCGAAGAGATTGACGTTTCCGCCAACATCGCCCTGACAGGATGTGTGACTAAATTGAATATCGTCAAATTAAGTACAACCGGTAAACTTTAACTCGGTTTCGAATAAACATTAGTATCATGGAATAGCGGATTTTAGAATTAGTGTAATCAACATCGATGTTAGGTATTAGTAAATTGTAACTTCATGTTAATTGATATGACGTTTATATATTTAATAAATTTCAGAATTAATCTCAAACAGCAGTAGGTAGTTGGTAAACTTTAAATCAACCTCAATATCTGATACCATAGCGGATCCTTTGAGTTTTGAAATTGATTTCTAACAGATAGTAGCACTAAATACTTAGTAAATTTTAAATGAATCTTAATTAGTGGTACTTCCATCCACTTAACAAACATTAATGCCTGATAGATAGTGGATTGTCGACTCACCCATCTGCCCAACCCTAAAAATATCATCTAACATGTTCTAATTATTACCATCATTAACAAGAGTTATGAGGAGTTAGCCAACAGAATACATCATAGATAAATAACCCTAGTCGTTTCGAGTTGCAACAACAATCAACTAGTAGAGTTTAATCGGTCTAAGAGCAATAATATAATCAACGTTTAGTCTAGTATTATTATAAGCCGACGACTTAATCGAATTTGATAACGATAACAATTTAGATATGCCTATCGACCAAATCACCATTCAAGTAGCAGAGGAACCACACCCGGGAGAGGTACCAACAGCCGCCGCGACTACTGAACAACTTCCACCCTGGCGGTCACACCCGACTACTTGGCGATTGTTGGGTCTCAAATCCGATCCTTGTGGACTCGCCGGACAACAGTACCCGGCCGAAGAAATATATGATCACGCCAGAAATCTCCTCACCTTCTGGGAGCAAGTACAAGAGCAAGTGGACCTCAATGTGGTCAAGGCCCGGATGTACCTCACGAACGTGGAGGAGGACATCCGCGTCGGGCTCATCGCGGAGGCATACCCACCTCACCCAGTCCGCGATACCCGGCGGCCCTATACAGTGGCGGCTCTGAAGAGAAGTTTAGAGAGAGAATCCCCTGAAGAAGAACTATAGTAATGACGAAGCGTTGTAGAAATTGATTTAAATATTAAGTGTTATTGTGGTTTTTCTTATTCGTTATTATATCTCATAGATAAACCAGCTTCATACAATTTGTTTAATTAAGTAATAAGACTTTGATTTAATGAAGACCATAAAGAATTTAACTGCTCTCCTGTTATAGTGATGTCGTCCCTACAACTTCTACGAGCGGAACTGGAACGAGCAAGACAATCGAACGCAGAGTTACTCGCCCAAATCCTTCAATTAACTCGAGAGGCTCAACAGTTAAAAGCAACCTGGGTTGATCCAGCAAAGGTGAGAGCTGTATACCATCGACTCACAGCGGCTCAGAAAGGCTGGGAGGAAGAGCGGCAGCTCAATCAGAGTCTGCGCACTCAAATTCGGGGACTCGAAGTCGCCCTAGCAGTATGCCGGAGGGTGAAGCGGTCACTTATCCGCTCATCTTCGCCCCAACCCAAATGCCACGGACAACCACTAAGCCAACGGAACAACTCATCAATAATCGTCGACCGGGACGTAAGGAACGTGCCCGACGTCGAGCAACGCAGCTGCAAAACGCCAAACAGTAAATATCCCACATGTGATTGATTCAAATAGAGTAGTTTTAGTCTTAGTTGAGTCGTTTCTTTGGAATTGCAAGTCAGTGTTGTCACAAGTAACCTTACTAAGTCTCAGTTTTCTACAGTCAGTTAAGAACGAATCCTGTATAGTATGAGGGACAGAGCTAAGCGAGCACAGGTCTTCTATCGACAGCTCGTGAACCCGAGGATTGTCCGAGCAACTACAGTACTAGCACATGGTACTCAATTTTTGCGGGCAATCCACCACTTGTACACATTACCAACGTTGCCTAGCAACGGGTGCCAAGTGGCGATCAGTATCATTTTGTATGGCGTTACGAGGGCAACCACCGATTAGTTCAAACAAACAATGAAACCCTGTAACCCACCATACAAATTTGGGGGCTCAGCCGGGATTGAATAATTTTCGTGTGCAAACAAATGAGAGGGGACAGGTTACAGAACTATCTTTGCAAATAGAAATGTCAGGACGACATGTTACCAGACCCCGGAGAGATAGAATATGTGGAACTTAAAATTGTAAAGAGCGATTGTAAAGATCGATGAGAAAGTGTAAAGATCGAGGAGAAAATTGAAACAGCAATAAAAAACGATCAACCTGACTGCTAGGTACAAATTTGGGGGCTCATAAAGGACTGTTTTTACAAAGAACCCAAGGAAATATAAGCAAATGTTTAAAGTTTAAACAGAGATGTTGAGACGATATGTTGCAAACCCCAGAGAGATGAGAACGCCATGAAACAAAAACCCAGAGAACAACTGTTGAAAAACGAGCAACCCGACTACAAATTAAGACGCCAAGACACTCAACATCCATCAATACTTGACGACATGACACCCTTGTAAGACACCAACAACAATGACAAGACGCATAAGCAAACAACATATAATTAAAAGGGCAAAATTCGGGATAAAATGAAATGGGGTAAGTAAGGGGAGCAATGATAAACAAGAGAAAGCAACGGAACCAAATAGAGGAAACCAACGGTAATGAAAATAAAGCACAACAGGTAATGAGTAAAATAGTAGTGATAAAATGAATCAAAATATATTAAAGAGGTGAATGAATTTAGTTAATTAGTATTTAGATAAATTTAAAGGGTAATTTAATAATTTTAGATGGAACCAACAAAAATTATAGAAAAACTAAAGGGTATCCTAAACATCGAGAACGATAACCTAGAGGAACTAATCAACAAACAAAAATTAATTAAACGAGCTAAAGAGGATATATCAACGATTTCAAACCTGTACTCCGATGAACATTGCATATTAATAAAATTGATCGACATTGATGAAGATGTAACAACCGAAAGAATATATGAAATTCTATCCATGAGATTGGAGATAACCCAATTTGGGAAAAGCTGGAACAAGTTAATGGAAAAAGTCAAAAACATTGAGGACGAGATTGCAACGACAATGAAAGAACAAACCAAGGCTTATGTGGAATGTTATGCGTGCAAAACAGAGGAAGCACGAGTAATGGTGATACCTTGCGGACACCTGAGTTATTGTCATGGATGCGCACAAGAGTCGCACTGTATGTTATGCCAGCGAAAGATAAAGGAAAGACTAACGGTTTACTTTCCATGAGTTATGATGAAATGAAATAAATGTGTATTACTTGAACTATTATTAGATGATAAGACGAATACAAAAGAAATATGCAATGTTTTTAAATAATAAAACCACCTGACAACGATAAATAAAGGTAATAGACCAAATACATGAAAGCCGAATTAGGGAAATAATCAAAACACATGCACAGAGACACAAAATATTGGACGGAAAAATTTCGACAACCGAGTTTTCCTAGTGTATGCTTCTTTTTGTTTTATTGATATTATATTTATCGATATTATATTGAGATAGGACGAGGAAAAATGGTTAAACCTGAGCTATCTAATGATAGTACGCTCACCCAAGGGAAACCCTGATCAACCCTACTGAGAAAGGAACTGGTAGGCCAAGTCGCGTATGTCAGCAAGTAACCGGCGAGAGATTGATCACCTCTTTTGGGGAGCTTGTTGATGCGATTACCACAAATTTTGAAGGGGGGAGTGAAGAGATAGACCGAGAGGTGAGAGAAAGAGTGCGCACGGAACAGAATTAATAGGTAGAATAAAGGTACCTAGAGATGACTTCTTTTTTTCCCTAGCTGGTGGTGAGGCACCAGAGGACAGCTACGGACTGTCGTGCTCAGGTTGTTATCAGCCAAGGGACTGATGACGCTGAGCCGTTCGATACAAAAACCCGGATCACACACCGAGTATCGGACGATTCTTTTTTCGCTGGGAGGCACTCGATACAACAACCCGGATCCCACACCGAGTATCGGGGCCAAACGGTAGGTGAGATGTGAACTAACCGGTAAATGGTTCATACTCAAAATGTCCTACTAAAGCCAGATGAGAGCGCTCGAATTGAGCCGAGAAATCTGATGGATGGAGCGGGCAGAGATTTGATAGTTTATTTTCCGCTCCCACTTTTGATCATTTCCTTTTCTTTTCACTATTCGGGAAATCAAGTAAACCGCTTTTGGAACTTGATTGAACGTCTAGGCATTTCCATACTTTTATATTCTTCGAGGTACACAACCCGGATCCCACACCGAGTACCGAGGGAATGTTTTTTTATTGCCCAGCGAGGAGTTTGGTACAACAACCCGGATCCCACACCGAGTACCAAATATCCGAATGGCGGTGAGTAAAGCGTAACTGGAAGAATGCGCGGCCAAAAGACGCCATGGCTTGAGAGTCAGTGTGAGGCCTCAAACATACCCAAAAGTCACTGTTGAGCTCAAGTCCGATATAAGAGATAATATGAAATAGAGGGCCGGATGATTATAATCAGATACTTGAGGCAATAGAGGGCCGGATGATTATGATCAGATACTTGAGGCAATAGAGGGCCGGATGATTATGATCAGATACTTGAGGCAATAGAGGGCCGGATGATTATGATCAGATACTTGAGGCAATAGAGGGCCGGATGATCATGATCAGATACTTGAGGCAATCCAGATAAGATATGATAGGAGTAAAGATGAAATATGATTATGAATAGATATTAAGGTCACAGATGACCAGTAAAAGAGTTGAAGCCGAAGGCCAAAGAGCCAACGGAAATTATAGAGGGCATAGAGCGCCAGCGATTGAGGATTAAGTAAATGAATTTTTGGGGACATAGGAAAAACAATTAATGGAATGAATGAAAGTATGAGTATGATGATTATTGATATTATGATATAGATAATTGATACGACTATATAGATAACTGATAAGACTATATAGATAATTGATACGAGATTAATAGATAATTATTACGAGGTATAGATAATTAAAAATAGACTTAAAATGAGGGGGTGAGTCAGATAAAAGAAGACCACCACGATAAATGCGAACAGGGGATGATAACATATATAGTATGGTAAACGGAGGAGAAATTAGTATAGAGTATAGAATATTGGAGTGTTATTTATTTTAGGAATCGATAGTCAAACAAAGCAATCCAAGTCAAGTGCAAAGCAAAGCAAAGGAGAAAACATTCCAGAGCAAACGACAAAGCAAAGTGATAACAAAGGAATTTGAATAAACGAGCAGAAAAGATTTTGAGTAGTTACAAACAGATAAGCAACCAGAAGTTTCAAAGCAACCAAAGCAAGAGAAGAGAAACCAGTCAAGCAGCCGAATAACCGTAAACATTGATAGCATCAGCAATCGCACGAGAAGCAAAAGCCAAGAGAATAGAGAAAAAAGTTTATTAAAAGCGGAAGAAAAGAGAAAAGTTCGCAGCGGTAGAAGTGCCAAAACCGGAGTATCAATTACAGCAGCGACAGGAACCGGCACAGATAGTGGATTAACCGACGTTGAATTCAACAGTAGCGAAGAAAACGAAATAAACGATATAGAAAACCGGTTGCCAATAATAGAAGCAGAGAACGAGGAAGAGAGAGTGAAAAACTCAAACATTAACTCAAACATGGCAAATTCCACAAATTCCAACATGACTTCAATTCGGATGCAAATACAATGTTGAATAACAATAATGTGATGATAGGAGAATTCAGAGAAAAGTTTAGAGGAGAACCGTTTGACGGTAGCCTCAACAAATTGATACATTCATAAAGGAATTTGAAGTGTATAAAAATATCTGTCACTGGACAGATCAAAAAGTAAAAAGAGCGACTACCCTTGTATCTGAAAGGGAGCGCACAAGATGTATTCGTGGAAGAAGCAAGAGACGAAACGAAATTGATAACGTGGACAGAGATTAAAGAGTTCTTAATAAAGATATTCGGAATAGAGAAAAAGGGGAATAGGAAGATATTAGACTTCCTACATCGAAAGCAAAGACGAGACGAATCAAATGCAGTGTACGCATGCGAATTAAAGAAATTGTGTAAAGAAGCCTTCGGAGAACATGATTTGCCCGAAGATAAAATGGTAGACGTCTTCATAAGAGGAATCAAGAGGGAAGACATACGAGCCAACCTCGGATGCTTGGCACCAGAAACATTAGATAAAGCAGTAGCAATCGCAAACAGATGTGAAGCCCATCTAGGACTGGGATATCAAGTGGCAGTCTTGGCCACAGAACCAACAACATCAACAGTCAATGCTAACAATCAAAACAACAATACCAATCCAGCTATGAATCAATTCATTCCAAGAGCACAGCAGATGTTCAAGCCACCAACAACGAGAAACCCGGAGGATAGAGGTAATAACCAAGTAAGTTATAATAATAATTTCAGGAACAATCCAAATACAAACGAAAAATGCTCCATATGTCAAAGAATAGGACATCGACCAGAAAATTGTTTCCGGAATTATACTTGTCAAAAATGTGGTAGACGAGGGCATACTGAGAAAATATGTAGACAACCTAATAACAAAGCATGTTACAATTGTGGACAACAAGGACATTTCGCAAGGCAATGTAACATAAAAAGAGAACCAAACCAATCAAGATTAAACAACTCTATGGGAAATCCACAAATTAACGTGATGCAAGAGATAGACATGCTACGAGAAACACTACAACGAATGCCCATGGAATTAAAAGAGATGATGCAACAGATGCCCACTAATATACAACAACAACGAATCAACGTAATGAGAAGCAATGAGGAGATTCAAGAGCTGCGAACTAGAGAATATCAAGAGCAACAACAAGCTGAATGGCAAAGACTACAAGCAGAGGAAGCTCAGGAAATCCAGCAAAGATGGGAGAATCGAAAACAAACCCCGAAGAGAATTAATATGATGAGAATGGAAATTCCAGATGAAACTCACACTGCGGAGCAGTGTGTTGAGAACGAAGGGGAAGGAAATATGATAACTGATAACGAGAAAACAGTTGAATTAAATACGATGGAGAAAATAGAGGCCATCAAAGAATTTACAGAGGAGGAAAAACAAAGACGTCGACAGTTAAAAGAAACAATAATGGAGAAACCGAATGAACCAGAAACCCAAGAGATTAAACGAGCAGAAATGATGATAACGGAGGATCAAAACAAGGAAACATTAGTGTACGAGATAGATGAACTCGAAAAAGAAATTATGACACAAAAGACAGAGAATACACTCGAGAAAATAAAGCAAGAGGAAGCTCTAGAACAAGAGGAAGAGCAATTAAAAGAAAAAGAGGCAATCCTGAAACAAGAGAAAGCGGAACTTGGAAAGAAGGCACTAATATTAAAAATAGACGGAGCGCTGAAGCATTTAGAACAAGAGCAAGCACTAGATCAAAAAATAGAAGTGATGGCAAAGAAAGTGCTATCACAAGAAATGAAAGAGCCAGAATTAAAACTGCAACAAGATGAGCAGGAAGCATCAACGTCACAAGGAAAAGAAAGGATATCAGAACCAATAATAGCAAAAAATCGAATCCAGAGGATACTGCTACAAAAAATAGAAACAAGAATCAGAAAAGAAAAGCCCACGTGGAGTGAAGCTCAAATTGAGAATAGAATAAAAGAGATATGGTTCCAAACAAAAGGGCCAACAAAGATAATGAAAGAGGAGGAACAACTACAAATCAATATGATGAGACAAATACCAGACGATCAAACAGACGAAGATGAAAGTGAGATAAGCAGTCTGGGGGGGAGAAATATTTCAATCATGCGAGGAAAATAAACCATATAAAGATGAATCAAAATCCGAATTAGAGGAAATGGAAACAAACGTGCCAAGAGAAGATGAAACCGAGATATTAAAAGAAATCAACGAGATTGTAGAAGAAGTAGATCGAAATCAAATGTTCCTAAACCTCAGAGATACAACCGCATACAGCAGAATAATGAAATTAATTGCGAAAGGATATCAACAGGATAACGGTACATTTACGGCATCATGGAAAGACATGATAAAAAAGTACCAAGAGAATCTGAAAGAATACGATAGAGAAGAGTATCAGGTAATTATTGATTTTCCAGAGATACCAAGACAGATAATAGCAACAAGAGGCGAGAGCACAAACGAGTTGTATGATTGGGTAGTGAAAAAGCTAGGACCCAGCTACAAAATAAACCTTATATTTATCAAGGAAGAAAATAAAGCGAGATATACACCTAGCGGATGCTCTAAATTTGGCCAAAAGGAATAAATGTGGTAACATTAAACAAAATGATCGAGGACCGAAGGAACGAACAGGCAGAAATTATGGCAGAAAATCCATATTGTATACCAAGAAATAAACCCCGGATTAGAAAAAGAGAGACAAAAAGATAATGAGTTGAGACAAAACCCAGATTAGAATGACGGAACAAGCAATGACCAGCTTAGAAATATATTAACAATTATCGTACTAGACCGATCTCAATGAAGATGTTCGAAAGCTTACGAAGATACAGCATTATGAGATTTGACAACGAGAGAACAGATAATTGATAGCCATAAATACGGATGTAACGATTCAAGAATATGAGGGGAGTGAACCATAAGATAAAGATTTAAATTACCAAATGACGAAATTAAAGGAAATTTGGTAAGGGGCCCCGATTGTCAAATGCACAATATATTACCGACGGATAAATCGAGAAATATCAACCAATAATCGAAGTAGTGACGATGGCCATCGGTAGGACGTAGCAATAATGTACCACAAAGGGACAAAGATAGGGTCGCGTAGAACGAACCCCATATACGAAATTAGGTTATGGAAGACGGCAAATTATTACATCATACGCGTATGGATGAACCAGAGAAAAAAAATACAACAAAAAGGAAAACAGGATCCAGAATTTCAAGAGGAAATGAAAGAAAGATGGACCAAATTATTAACCATTACCAGTTATGGAGAAAGATGCGAAAGTTGAGCACAAATTAAACGATAGACGCTCAAGATGCCGATCACACCATTGGAAAAAGGTGTATGATGGAAGACGAGAAGAATGGAAAATGGGAAAATGGATGAGGACGAACAAAATGGAGAAAATACATACCATGGAGAAGCGCCGGAAGACGCACTAACGAATACCTTAGATTATATGAAGATGAACATATGAAATTCTCCAGAGGAAATGCTAACGATTAATGGAATGGCACCAGAAGAAGACGAGGAAATAAACGATTAAAGCTCGACTAGCCCCATAACATGGAAGTAGGGGATGGGCTGAAAAAGTAAAATCGGCTAGAAGAGAAAATCATCGGTATTACAGCCGATCAATTCTAAAAATCGAGGATACGGATGAAATTGAGAGTATCCCAAACGGAGATGGGGGGAAAAGGGAAATATTCTATCAGGTATTTTCTTTAGCAAAGAGGCAGATATGGACGGGCAAGTTAGGAAGTGGCCATTTATTCGAAAAAGTCACGATTTCAATCGCAAACCCGGAAAATGGAAGAGCGACACAGCGAAAATTAGGGTAGACCAAGATCAATGATTAAGTCAAAGCCAAATCACTGAATGTTGCGGGAGAGTACCACAATTTTGTTGAAAAAATATGTAAACACCTCAATTTGTTAAAAGATGACACATATATACACAATCGAAGTAGAAACAGAACGGAAATGAAAAACGAATCCAAAACAAGAACAGCGGACCGCGAATCGTGTACTCGAGAAACGAATTACCTAGGAACAGATACTTGCCCACAGATATGATGATCCTGTGGAAGAAGGATTAACACGGTACGGACGCAAAAATGTAGAGAATTTTAGGCACGATATTGAGACCGAGCAAAGAATCAAAGACGAACTGTAACAGATTTAGCAAAATGGATAATCGATTCTTGTAGCAGAGTAGAGAACCTGCGAATATTGTAAAAGGAATTAGAGGATATCGGAAATGTAATGCGTGTACCCAGAGCAATTCCGAGAAATTATCCGAAAATGGAAACATACCGAATGGGCGAGCCGAAACGATAGAGAAGTATTAGTTTAAAATTTGATGCCAGATCGAACCAATCGAAAGAGAATTTTATATCACTGCCAAGTGGTGAAGTGAAAAAGAGAATACGTATGAACCGCCATTTCATTTACAATACAAGGACGATCATTAGACGACGATCTCGAATCGGAGTTACGCATGCAATGGAATATAAATGTATTAACAGTAGCAAAGATCGCGGGTAGAGAACTCAATAAAAGAGAAATCAGAACGAAAACGCCAATAGGCGACAGAGGTCTAATACGCCAGAAGTTCCACTGCAGCAGATGAAGTAATCGTCTACACAGGAGATGAAGAGTGATTAAATGATCTAAAAATGATATTGTGACGAGGAAACAACCCGGAGAATACCGGAATCAAGAGATTTGTTTCAATGACAGAAGACGAAACGATTTCATGATAACAGGATTGAACCAGACGAGCTAGTATGTGGTCAAAGACAACCAGTAGAAATTATAGAGCCAGATACTGAAGAGGAAAATAAAAAGAAAGAGAGAAGACGCCGAAACTCACAGGAGACGAATGGGATAATTGGAAAATGAACAGGAGCTACAAACATCCAAAGAAACAGGCAGCGAACAACCCAAACGAAAGGAACGTACGCATGGAAAAGATCAGGGACGACCAAAAATTGATAAAACCAGCTCCAGAAAGAGAACTTAAAGAACAAAATGCAGTGGATTCAATTGACAACGAAATTGAACAAGCTTAGCAAGTAACGAGCAGTTACAGGGCAAAACTGAAAGGCCAAGAACAAGGAGCAAATGGCATCACAGATTAATAACTGATATGCTGGGATTAGCAAATCCAGAAATAAAGAGAAATTTTAAAACTCAATATATCGAGCAGAGCTAAACAGCTTTGGGCACAAATAAACAATAATAAATAAATCATGGACATACAAAAGTACGAACCACAACCAAAGATCAGAGGAATTGCTTGATTGATAATAAATCACTTAACGAACGATCTTGATTGGACCCAAATAGATATTGGTAGGAATGGGCCTATCTGATGTATAATACGATAGTGATATACAGAAAACGAACTCCAAGATACAACCCAAACGGATATGGTAATTTCGCCAATACAGACTTATCATGGAAGGTTATCGACCATTCATCCTGACTCAAGGTGGATGGCAAGCTTATTAATTGGGAGTAAGATGATCACAACCGATGATATGCAAGCGATTTGCGTTAAGAGTTTTAAGGAATTCGAACAACGATTAATGCAGCGATCCAAAACAGCTTAGAAAGGAATGAACACGATTATCACTTCAATACTCATATGATATGATGCGTGAAAGGAGAGAACCGTTTGTTAGATATGATTGTGCGAAATATAAGATATGGTGAATACACTAAAAGTACGGAAGAGTGCAAAAGCGGCAAACCCCGGTAAACTACAGACACAGCAACCGCAGTATGTAAAATGTATACAAGAAGGTTCATTAAAACGGATAATCAAAGAATGTTCAGTAACAAGGAATTGTAGCATTCATTGCGGACATCACTCACACCTCAACAATTATAAGAAGCTGGAACGGAAACTAACAGTGGTATCAGTCGCGGAGCGAATGTGAAGAAGGATCAACGACAGACGCATCTCAATGCTGACGAGTATGTGGCAGCGAGGGAAGGGAAAAATAAAACTACCCGAGCATACGCTGCCTGGAAGAATAACGGCTGGAGACGGATACGTGTCAAGGAGGAGATGTACACGCTATTATATCCAAATTGGTCAAAGGAGTATATGATTGAAAGCTATCAGTAAAGTTGCGAGAAAATACCAAGGATATTTGATCCAGGACCGCAAGCAATGAATACCCTCAAATGTAGCACAGATATCATGTAATACGGGAATGTCAACGATTGTATATCACGCGATACCAGAACTTGTAGGAGTAACTCACTTATGAAGAGGCAATATTGATGAAGTGCAGACAAGTGCACAGAAGAAACCGAAACTAACACGCAAAAAAAGCGCACTGAACGAATTAAGGGAACCGGAAGAATCGGAAGCCAACGATCACCACATACTATTGGATCAAGAGGTCACCACCAACTGTAGTAATATCAACAGACACCACAATGCGGAATGAGATTCAATAAAAGACGAATGTGAGCAAATGCTTGACGAATGTAGCTAGTACTATTATAAAGGAATATTCTTATCCGAAACAGCAATACCAATCGTCAAAAGCGCAATAGCCCAAAGATGTGGAAACTATTCTTATATAAATAACAAGATGGAATTTCTTCTTATATCACAAAGGATTGGCTCACAGACGAAATTACTACGACTTAGTAAAAATGATTGATCTTGAACAGAGAAATAATTAAAAACAAAGTTAAGTTAGGCATGCATCACGATATCCGGATAACGCATTCCTTAACTACCATCTCCAAGAAGATATTTCGGAGGAATCGTTGGAGAATTATGTTACATACAAATGCGAAAAGACAAATCGCAAAGCTGCTCAGAGAATTCAACAATCCCAAGAGATAAATGCATAAAGCGATTAGAGTAATGCATAAGGAAAAATCAGATTCGCCAGCCAGTGACAAGGATGATAAACCCAGAGAATATTTACGTACCCAACATGTTCGTTGCAGTATGTATATGGAACCCCCCATTATTCCGAAATAAGAGATGGAAGTTGGTTACAGTTTCCAACCCGAGTTAATTGTAGCACACCAAAATATTTGGATAACCGATGCCAGCCAGAAGCATAAATTCAACCAGCTTGAATTATAACAGAGTGGAATATACCAACAAAAGATCTTGGAACGAGCAGAGGGAGAGAGAACATTGCTATTATTCCCAGCCAAAGGCAAGCATATTATCCAACATTGTAACTATAACGGGAAGGAAACAATCTATGGAGAGAAACCAACTACGAATTGTTACTTCGCCGGATCATTTTCAACACGTACAGCAAAACATGATGAAAGCCATTGTGGGAAGATTCTTACTAATCTCGTGGACAGGATGATGGCGGAATTTTGGATAATCCTTATTATTCAAATCCGTAGAGTAATCATAACACAATGTTAGCATCGTTTCGTATTACATAAGGAGGAGAAAAATAACTGGAAATGCATTTGGATTCTTACCGTTCCTTAGCAAAGCAATGGTTTACATGGACACTCAAAGTATCCAAGATAAAAGACTAGTAGGAAATTCTAACTAAAATGAATGGTACCGATGAAAGAGTTGGACGAAAATTTTAAGCAATAATGAGTATTAGAAGCCGAAAAACCAGAATGAAGCGACAAAAACGCAGCACTGAGACGTGGGAACTTCAAGATGACAGCAGCATATACCAGCGGACAATGACGAAAACCAAGGAGGAACACAGAGATGCTAACTCAGACAACTCAAACAATGGAAAATCGAAATGACAGGACATAGTGTGACATTTCAATCATCCACCACCAGTAACAATGTCTAAAGGAAAGCAGCATACTTCAGTAGAGAGAAACATGGCCGTGAGAACGACCATACCAATAACCAGATCAACAACATTACGAATATTTAATCCAGATACCACGACCAATTGGCCAGAACTTAGTGCCAAGAACCAGCAAAGATCAAGAGTGTGGATCTAGGATCCAGATAACTCAGGAACATAGCTTGTTACAAACGTTAGCTGCACCAACATTAACATACCCATAGAAAAATGAGGTAGAAATAAAAGCTGATTGATACGGGGCAACATTTCAGCAATTAACAATGGATAAAAATACCGGAAGATTGTGGCCATGTATAGAAAGAAGCCAAACATGGATTGTAATTAATAACTTGCAAGTAAGAATCGGAGCAGTCATCGCGAAAATCTGGTCGATATCGAATATAAAAATGTAAAATCAATAGTATTTAGCAGTTATCAGTGGATTGGTGGCAAGATTTATAATTGGAACAGATCTCATGCCAGAATTACTAAAGGATAATATAGATCTAGGATCAATGGAGTTGTAGAACGATAAAACCGGAAACGAACCGAATATGCATGTTTGAAATCGAAGTACATGCCTCAGAAAAAATATAGATGCCAAGACGACAAATGATTTGTACGTAAAAGTAAACGAGGACAGAAGGAGAAATGATGTTTCAGAACCTAGATCACAAATTTAGAAAAAAAGAAGGAACTGCCATTAGAGAGAAATAGTATTATATTGTAAACGATTAACAGTGAATCGTCAACATTACAAATTTGACGGAGGAAGATTAAGTTATCTATGAAACACGAACGATTGGGAAATTACCAATGATGGATTATCGAACTTCCACAGCAAAAACTGAGGAACTGAGGAAGAATTATGGACAATCGACAGTCAGCTTCTAAAGCGGAAAACGAGAAAGAACAACTACAAAGACTACTATGGAATTAAACATATTGCAGCATCCTTAGATCTCGGTACAAGCGAACGAACGCACACACATACACTAACAGATGTACCCATAACTAAACTACGGCCATTATCATGGCAGAAGCTTCAGAATTCTGTAGCAGGAAAAAAGAAGTTCAAAAGATGCTAGACGCGGAGTAATCGAATCCAAGTTGTTCGCCAATGGCTAATTCCCAGTGGTCATTGTAAAGAAAAAGAGCGAACACAACGGTTCTGTATAGATATCGATCCGACTCACGCGAAAAGGTAAACAAACGGATACATACCGTTACCGGAATATAAATGAATGTTCAATGTTACACGGAGCAGCTTTTTTACATCGCTAGATTTAAAAAAAAAAGTGGTATTGGCAGATACAAGTCAAAGAGGAGGACAATGAGAAAACTGCCATTTCCCATTGGAAAAGATCTTTATACCAATTCAAGAAATGCCTTCTCGACTACTAACGCACCAGCTTCATTTCAGAGATGTCATGGAACTTGTAACTCACGGCATCAAACAGTGAATATGCTATATTTTTGATTTGTTAATTTTATTCTAGCCTTCGAGCACATTTAAAAGATTTCCGTAATGTATTACGTTCGACTAAGACAATGGAAATTAAATTGAACATCAAATGTGATTGGGGCCAAGGAAAAAGTCACCTTTTTAGACATATTGGCAGAAAAGGCAAAGAATCCAGATCAAGAAACGAGATAGATAAAAGAAGCCCTGCACCAAAGTACGTCACGAAGTGCAAGATTCTTAGGCTTATGTGACGATACTACCGAAAGTCATTCAAAATTACGCAACTATGCCGAAAACCAATACCAAGAATTAACCAAAAAAGATCACCCGTTTATGGGAGAGGAACACAAACAGCTCTTTTTTGAAACACTAAGAGATAAACTGATTCAAGGCACCAATACTCGACACCCAGATTTCAGAAACCGTTTTTGTTGCGTAGACTCGCAGGGTATGCATTCAGGGGCAGTTCTTAGGACATTGGATGATGATTACAAGAGAACGAGTTATTGGATATAGTCCGAACGTTCAAAGAACATGAAAAGAATTACTCCGTGACTGAAAGAGAGGCATTAGCAATTCATCAAGCCATTAAACATTTTCAAAATATATTATGGGTCACGAGACTATATATCACAACAGCATCATCAACCATTGGTATGGCTAGGCCACAATAGAAGCCTCGGCAGATCATTATGAGATGTGCGATGCATTGCAAATACTCGCCGTATATAAAATTCAAATAGGAATAAGTGATACGCAACGCAGATACTGCATGTCTAAGATTTGTATTTGAGGTGAACTGATGGATCAGGAATGTTAAGACGAATTGCATGTGATAATCGCAGAAGGACATCACTTTAAAAGCTTGAAAATGAACAGAAAGAAGCACGAGAGTTGAAAACAATATTCGAATTCATAGAGAAACTATGATATGAAAATCTTCGACAAAACAGTAAATTAAAGGGCATTATTGGAAAAAACACAGACATCGATACATAATGGAAGAAAGAGAAATGGTTATTCTTAATGGATGAGTGAAGAAACGATACTTATGTGACTTACCAGAGAGTAGACGAAAGATATTGATGGCATACCACGATGGAAAGCTTGGAGGAACATGCTCAGCAAAAAAGACGGAAAGCAAGACCTGACGCCAAAATATTATTGGCCAAATATCGGAAGAGGACGTAAAAGGTGGATAAAGATATGAGTACCTGATATGTGCACCAGAAAAAGCACAGGAAGTAACTGGGCACCGTTTAAGCCAATGCCAATTCCACCAGAACAACAATGGATCAAAGTAAAAGAGCGACTACCCTTGTATCTAGAAAGGGAGCGCACAAGATGTATTCGTGGAAGAAGCAAGAGACGAAACGAAATTGGATACGTGGACAGAGATTAAAGAGTTCTTAATAAGATTTCGGAATAGAGAAAAGGGGAATAGGGAAGATATTTAGGACTTCCTACATCGAAAGCATACGAGACGAATCAAATTGCAGTGTACGCATGCGAATTAAGAAATTGTGTAAAGAAGCTTCGGAGACATGATTTCCCGAGTAAAATGGTAGACGTCTTCATAAGAGGATCAAGAGGGAATACATACGAGCAACCTCGTTATGCTTGGCACCAGAAAACATTAGATAAGCAGTAGCAATCGCAAAACAGATGTGAAGCCCATCTAGAACTGGATTCAAGTGCAGTCTTGGCACAGAACCAACAACATCAACAGTCAATTGCTAACAATCAAAACAACAATCCAATCTCAGCTATGAATCAATTCATTCAAGAAGCACAGCAGATGTTCAAGCCACAACAACGAGGAAACCCGGAGGATATAGGTAATACAGTAGTTATAATATAATTTCAGAACAATCCAATACAAACGAAAATGTCCTATGTTCAAAGAATAGGACATCGACGAAAATTGTTTCCGGATTAACTTGCAAAAATGTGGTAGACGAGGGCATACTGAGAAAATTATGTAGACAAACCTAATACAAAGCATGTTACAATTGTGGGACAACAAGGACATTCGCAAGGCAATGTTAACTAAAAAGAGAACCCAAACCCAATCAAGATTTAAACAACTCTATGGGAAATCACAAAATTAACGGTGATGCAGAGATGACATGCTACGAGAAACACTACAACGAATGCCCATGGAATAAAAGAAGTGAGGCAACAGATGCCACGTAATATACAACAACAAACGAATCAACGTAATGAGAAGCAATTGAGGAGTTCAAGAGCTGGAACTAGAGAATATCAAGGAGCAACAAAACAAGCTGATGCAAAGACTACAAGCAGAGGAAGCTCGGAAATTCCAGCAAAGATGGAGATCGAAAACAAAACCTCGAAGAGAATTAATATGATGAAATGGAAATTCCAGATGAACTCACATGCGGGAGCTAGTGTGTTGAGAACGAAGGGGAAGGATATGATAACTGATAACGAGAAAACAGTTGAATTAAATCGTGGAGAAAATTTAGGGCCATCAAAGAATTTACAGAGGAGGAAAACAAAGACGTCGACAGTTAAAAGAAACAATAATTGGATAAACCGAATGAACCAGGAACAAGTATTAAACGAGCAGAAATGAGATAACGGAGATCAAAACAAGGAAACATTAGTGTACCGAGATGTGAACTCGAAAAAGAAATTATGACACAAAAGACGGAGAATACACTCGGAAATAAAGCAGAGGAATGGCTCTAGAACAAGAGAAGTACAATTTAAAAGAAAAAAGAGGCAATCCTGGAAACAAGAGGGAAGCGGGAACTGGAAAGAAGGCACTAATTAAAAATAGACGGAGCGCTGAGCATTTAGAACAAGAGCAAGCACTAGATCAAAAAATAGAAGTGATGGCAAGAAAGTGCTATCACAAGAAATGAAGAGCCAGAATTAAAACTGCAACAAGATGAGAGGAGCATCAACGTCACAAGGAAAAGAAAGGATATCAGAACAATAATAGCAAAAAACGAATCCAGAGGATCTGCTACAAAAAATAGAACAAGAATCAGAAAAGAAAAGCCGTGGAGTTGAAGCTCAAATTGGAATAGAATAAAAGGATATGGTCAACCAAAAGGGCCAACAAAGATAATGAAAGAGGAGGAACAACTACAAATCAATATGATGGACAAATACCAGCGATCAAACAAGACGAAGAATGAAAGTGGATAAGCGTCTGGGGGAGAAATATTTCATCATGCGAGGAAATAAACCATATAAAAGATGAATCAAAATCCGGAATTAGAGGAATGGAAACAAACGTGCCAAGAGAAGATGAACCGAGATATTAAAAGAAATCAACGAGATTGTAGAAGAAGGATCGAAATCAAATGTTCTAACCTCAGAGATACAAACCGCATACAGCAGAATTTAATGAATTAATTGCGAAAGGATATCAACAGTAACGGTACATTTACGGCATCATGGAAAGACATATAAAAAAGTACCAAGAGAATCTGAAAGAATACGATAGAGAAGAGTATCAGGTAATTATTGATTTTCCAGAGATACCAAGAAGTAATTAGCAACAAGAGGCGGAGCACAAACGAGTTGTATAGGATTGGGTAGTGAAAAGCTAGACCCAGCTACAAATAACCTTATTTTATCAAGAAGAAAAATAAAGCGAGATATACACTAGCGAGATGCTCCATAATTTGGCCAAAAGGAATAATGTGGTAAACATTAAACAAAAATGAGACGGAGGAACGACAGCAAAATATGGCAGAAAATCCAAATATTGTATACCAAGAATAAACCCGGATTAGAAAAGAGAGACAAAAGATAATGATGACAAAACCGATTAGAATGACGGAACAAGCAATAAGACCAGGCCTAGAAAATATATTACAGATTATCGTTAAACTAGACGATCTCAAATGAAATGTTTCGTTAGAAGCTGTACGAGATACAGAATTATGAGATTTGACAACGAGAGAACAGATGAATTGATAGCCAAAATACGGAGAACATCAAAGAGATATGAGGGAGATGAACCAATAAAGATAAAGATAAATTACAAATGGACGAAATAAGGAAAATATTGGTAGACCCCCGATTGTCAATGCACGAATTATACCGACGGATAAATCGAGAAATTATCCAACCAATAATCGAAAGTAGTGACGATTGCATGGTAGAGGACGTAGCAATAATGTACCACAAACGGCAAAAAGTCCGCGAGAACGAACCCCGATATACGAATAGGTATATGGGAAGACGGACAAATTCATTAAACATCATAGCTTATGGATGAACCAGAGAAAAAAAATAACAAACAAAAAAGGGAACAACATCAAGAATTTCAAGAGGAAATGAAAAGAAAGATGGAACAGATACTAACCATCTAACGTTATGGAGAAAGGATGCGAAGTGAGCACAAAATTACAACCGATAGGACGACTCAAGATGCCGAATCAACACCATGGAAAAAGGTGTATGATGAAAAGACGAAAGAAAGTGAAATGGAAAATGGAGAGAACCGAACCAAAATGGAGAAATACATACCAGGAGAAGCGCGGAAGACGCAGCTAACGAATACCTTAGGTTATATGAGATGACATATGAATCTACCAGAGGAAATCTAAACGAAATGGAATGGAACCGAAGAAGACGAGGAATAAACGAAAAGGCTCGGACTAGCCCTACACATGGAAGATAGGTGGATGGGGCTGAAAAAGTAAAATCGGCTGAAGAAGAGAAAATCCAATCGTATTACAAGCCATCAATTTCTATACAGAATCGGAGGATACGATGAAATTGAGAGTATACCCAAAACGGAGATGGGGTAGGAAAGGGGAAATATCTATCAGTGTATTTTCTATTAGCAAGGAGGCAGATATGACGGCAAGTTAGGTGGCCATTTATCGAAAAGTCAGATTTCAATCGCTAACCCGAAAATGGGAAGAGCGACACAGCGAAAATGGGAGTAGACCAGATCAATGAT
The DNA here is from genome assembly GCA_022537955.1 of Schmidtea mediterranea. Taxonomy (NCBI): domain Eukaryota; kingdom Metazoa; phylum Platyhelminthes; order Tricladida; family Dugesiidae; genus Schmidtea; species Schmidtea mediterranea. The sequence goes on from CM039680.1 coordinate 218,857,788, forward strand.
AAGTCAAAAGCCAAAATCACTGAAATGTTGCGGAGGATACCCAATTTCTGTTGAAAAAATATGTAACACCTCAATTTGTAAAGATGACACGCTATATTCACATCGAAGTAGAAACAGAACGGGAAATGAAAATACGATCCAACAAGAACAGCAGCGCGATCGTGTACTCGGAAACGGAATACCAGGAACAGATACTTGCCAAGTTATAGATGATCCTGTGGAGAAGGATTAAACACGATTACGGAAAGCAAAATTGTAGAGAATTAGAGCGATATTGAGACCGGAGCCAGAATCAAAGACGAAAACTGTTAACAGATTTTAGCAATGGATATCGATTCTTGTAACAGAGTAGAGAACCTGCCGAATATTGTAAAGGAAATAGAGCGAGTATCGGAGAATGTATGGCGTGGTACCCAAGAGCATTCCGAGAAATTATCCGAAAATGGAACATACCGAATGGGCAGCCGAAAACGATAGAGAAGGTATAGTTTAAAATTATTTGATGCCAGATTTTCGAACCAAGCGGAAAGGAGATTTTATATCACTGCCAAAGTGAGTGAGTGAAAAAGAGAATACCGTATGAACCGCCATTTCATTTACAATACCAAGACGATCATTAGACGACGATCTCGAATCGGGTTACGCAAATGCAATTGGGATTATAAATGTATTACAGTGCAAAGATCGCGGGTAGAGAAAACTCATAAAAGAGTCAGACGAAAACGCCAATAGGACGGACAAAGGAGTCTAAAATACTTTTTTAATAAATTAAAAGCAGGGTTCCACCTGCAGCAGAATGAAGTATCGTCATTACAACAGGAGATGAAAGTATTAAATGATCTAAATGATTTGTGGACGAGGAAAACCCCGGAGAATACCGGAATCAGGGATGTTCTGCAGAAGACGAAATCGATCTGTAACGAGAAACCAGCGAGCTAGTATGTTGGTCAAGACAACCGTAGAAATTATAGCAGCCAATACTGAGAGGAATTAAAAAGAAAGAGAGAAGACGGCCGAATCAACAGGAGACGAATGGGATAATTGGATAAATGACGAGGGAGCTACAACTCCAAAGAAACGCAGCGAACACCCAAACGAAAAGAACAGGTACGGCATGGAAAAGAATCCTGGAGGACGACCAAAAATGATAAACAGCTCAGAAAAGAGAACTAAGAACAAATGCAGATGGATCAATTGACAACGAATTGAACAAGCTTAGCCAAGTAACGAAGCAGTTACAGGGAAAAACTGAAAGGCCAAGACAAGGAGCTAAAATGGATCAAAACCAGATTATTAACTGATATGCTGGGACTGCAAAATCCAGAAATAAAGAGAATTTAAAACTCAATAATATCGGAGCAGAAGCGAAACAGGCTTTGGGCAGCAATTAAAACCAATATAAAATAAAATTCATGGAAACAAAGTACGAACACAACCAAAGATTTAGAGAATTCTGTGATAATAAATCACTTAACGAACGATCTGATGACCCAATAGATATTTTGTTAGGATGGCCTATTGATGTATAATACGATATGATATACAGAAACGAACTCCAGATACAACCCACGGATTGAATTCGCATTAACAGACATTATCAGGAAGGTAATTCGAACCATTCATCCTGATCAAGTGGATGGCAAGCCTTTATTAATTTGGTAAGTAAAGATGATCAAACCGGAGATGTGCAAGCGAAGTTAAAGAGTTATTAACGAATTTCGAAACAACGTATGCAAGCGATCCAAAAACAGCTAGAAAGGAATGAACAGATAATCACGTAATACTTCATATGGATGATTGCGTGAAAGGAGTAGAACCGTTTTGTTATATGATTGTGATAATATAAAGATTTTGGTGATAAAATTATCTCACTAAAGAAGGAAGAGTGCAAAGCGGCAACCCCGGTAAACTACAGACAACAGCACCGCAGTTCGTACAATGTATGACCAAGAAGTAGATTTCATTAAAACGGAAATCAAAGAATGTTCAGTTAACAAGGAAAATTGTAGCATTTCATTGCGGACATCACTCACACCAACAATTATAGAAGCTGAACGGAAAACAACATGGTATCAGTAACGCGGAGCGAATGTGAAGAAGGATTTCACGACAGACGCATCTCAATAGCTGGACGGAGTAAATGTGCAGCCGAGGAAGGAAAAATAAAAACTACCGAGTATACGCTGCGGGAAGAATAAGGCTGGAGCGGAAACGTGTCAAGGAGGAGAGTACACGTATTAATCAATTGGTCAAAGGAGTAGTAGTGATTGAAAGCTATCAAGTGAAAGAAAAACTTGGAGAAATTACCAAGGATATTTTGATTCCAGACACGCAAGCAATGAAAAAATTACCCTCAATGTTTTAGCAACAGATAGATCATGTATACGGGAATGTCAACGATCGTATATCACGGCCGATACCAGAACTGCTAGACTCACCTTTATTGAGAGTGCAATATTTGATGAAGTGCAAGGACAAGTGCACAGAGAACCGAAACTAACCGCAAAAAAGCGCACTGGACGAATTAAGGAGAACCGGGAAGAATCGGAAAGCCAACGATCACACAACTATGGTCAGAGGTCACACCAACGGTAGTTATATCAACAGGACACCACAATCGGAATGGATTCATTAAAAGGACGAATGAGTGAGCAATGTGACGAAATGGTAGCTATACTAATTTAAAGGATATTCTTATCGCGAACAGCAATACAAACGCAAAAGCGAAATAGACCCCAAAGATGTGAAACTATATCTCTATATAATAACAAGATGGATTTCTTATATCACAAAGGATTGGCATCAACAGAGAAATATACTACGACTTAGTTAAAAATGATTGTATCTTGAACAGAGAAAATATTAAAAACAAAAAGTTAGCAATGGCAATCACGAATCCGGATAACGCAATTTCCATTACTACCACTCCAACGAGGATATTTCGAAGAATTCGTTGAGAAGTTATGTATAATACAAATGCGAAAAGACAATCGCAAAGCTGCAGAGAATCAACAATCCCAAGAGATTAAATGCATAAAAACGAATTTAGAGATAATGCTAAAGGGAAAAAATCAGATTCGCTTCAGCAGTGACAAAGGATGATAACCAAGAAATTTCGTACCCAACATGTTCAGTTTGCAGTATGTATATGGACATTATTCGAAATAAGGAGATGGAAGTGGTTTTACAGTTTCCAACCCGAGTAATGTAGCACCACCAAAATATTGATTAACCGAATTGGCCAGCGAAGCAGAAATTCAAACCAGTTGATATATCGACAGAGTGGATATACCAAACACAAAAGATCTGGAACGAGCCAGAGACATCTATTATTTCCAGCACAAAGGCAAGCAATATTATCCAACATTGTAACTATAACGGGAGGGAAAACAACTATGAGAGAAACCCAACTACGAATTGTTACTATCGCCGGATCATTTTCAACCCGCTACAGCAAAACATTGATGAAGCCATGGGGGGAAGGATTTTTCTTAATCTTCGGACAGATGATGTCAGGGAATTTTAGGAATAATTCCTTATTATTCCAAATCGTAGAGTTAATCATAACAAATGTTAGCCATGTTTCGCATATTTACAAAAGAGAGGAGTAAAAATCATCTGAAATGGCAATTGGATTCTTACCGTTCCTAGCAAATGGACAATTGGTTATAATGGACACTCAAAGATATTCACAGATAAAAAAGTATAGTGAATTCTAAACTAAAATGAATGGTAGTCCGTGAAAGTTGGACGAAATTTAACAAGCACATAATGAGATTAGAAAGCCGTAAACCATGAAGTGAAGCGAACTCAAAACAGTACTGCGAGAGCGATGCATGAACTTTAAGTGACAGCTTAGCGATACTAGCTGACAATGACGAAATACCAAAGTGGGAACACAGATGCTAACTCAGAGAATCAACAATGGGAAGGAAAATTCGAAAGACAAGACATAGTGGACTTTCAATCATCCACCACCAGTATATGAATGTTAAAGAATAGCAGCATCATCAGTAGAGATGAAAGATACTGCCAGTAGAACTCGACAAGTACCAAACCAGATCAACAGAACATCACGAATTATGTATCCAGTACCACGAACCATAATGGGCAGATTAGTGCCAAGAAACCAGCCAGAAGATCAAGAAGTGTTGGATCAGGATCCAGAGAACTCAGAAATACGTTAGCTATGTTTACAAACGTTAGCTGGACCAACATTAACAGTATCCCCATAGAAAATAACAGGGGTTAGATGATAAAAGCAATGATCGATACTGCTATGCACATTTTCAGCAATAAATGGATAAAATAACCGGAATATTGTGGCCAGTATAGAAGAAGCTTGATGAAATGAATTACTTGTGTTTACTTGAACTTTATTAGAATCTAAGCGATACAAAAGAATTGCAATGTTTTTAATAATAAAACCACGCGGACACGTAAATAAAGGTATGCCAAATCATGAACGCGAATTAGGGATAATCAAAACACATGCAGAGACACACATCTTGGACGAAATTTCGCAACCGGTTTTCCTGTGTATGCTTCTTTTATGTTTTATTGATATTATATTTATCGATTTATATTGGATGGCGAGGAAAATGGTTTTAACCTGGCTATCTATGATTTAGTCGCTCACACGGAACCCTGTCACCACTACTGAGAAAGAACTGGTAGGCCAAAGTGCGCGTTATGTCAGCAAGACCGGCGAGAGATTGATCACCTCTTTTTGGGAGCGTTGATGCGATTACCCAATTTTGCAGGGGGGCGTTGAGATTATAGCCGAGAGTGGGGAGAAGGAAGGCAGAGTGCGCACGGAACAAGTTATAGGTAGAATAAGGTACCTAGAGTGATTCTTTTTTTCCTAGTGGTGGTGAGGCACCGAGGACAGCTACGGACTGTCGTGCTCAGGTTGTTATCAGCCAGGACTGTGCGCTGAGCCGTTCGATCACAAAACCCGGATCACACACGAGTATCGGACGTTTCTTTTTTCGCTGGGGTCATCGATACACAACCCGGATCACACACGAGTTCGGGGCCCAACGGTAGGTGAGATGTGAACTAACGGGTAAATGGTCATACTCAAAATGTCCTACTAAGCCAGTGAGAGCGCTCGAATTGCGCCGAGAATTGATGGATGGAGCGGGCGAGATTTGATAGTTTATTTTCCGCTTCCACTTTGCTCATTTCCTTTTCTTTTCACTATTCGGGATCAAGTAACCGCTTTTGGACTTGACTTGCACGTCTAGGCCCTACTTTATTTTCTTCGAGGGTAACACCCGGATCCCACACCGGTTACCGGGGAATGTTTTTTTATTGCCCCGGGGTTGTCACCCGGATCCACCCGGTACAATATCCGATGGGCTGGTTGAGTAAGCGTATGGAAGACTATGACGCGGCCAACAGGACGCTGGCTTGAGAGTCAGTGTGAGGCCTCCACATACCCAAACGTCACTGTTGAGCTCAAGTCCGATATAAGAGATATAGTGAATATAGGCCGGGATGATTTATTAGTACTTGCTGCATAGAGGGCGATGTATGATCAGATCTTGCGGCAAAGAGGGCCGGATGATCATGATATTACTTGAGGCAATAGAGGGCTGGGATGATCATGATCAGATACTTGAGGCAATAAAAGCTGAGATGATTTAATCATATATTGAGGCCAATTAGAGGCCGGTTGATTCTGATCAGATACGGGGAGGCCATAGAAGTTACCAGATATTATGATATGAGTAAAAGATGAAATAGGATTATGAATAGAGTATTAAAGAGTCACAGATGACCAGTAAAAGAGTTAAAGCGAAGCGAAGAGCCAACGGAATCATAGAGGCATTAGAGCGCCACGCGATTGAGATTAAGTAAATGAATTTTTGGGACATAGAAACAACCATTTATGGAATGATTTGAGTATGAGTTGTGTTATTGATTTATGATTGTTAATGATCGACTATATTAGCTAACTGTAGGACTATTCTGGATAATTGATACGGTTCATAGATATTATTCGAGTTAGTATTAAATAGACTTAAATGGGGGTGGTCAGTAAAGAAGACCACCACGATAAATGCGAACAGGGGATGATTAACATATATAGTAATCGGTAAATCGGAGGAGAATTAGTATAGAGTATAGAATATTGGAGTGTTATTTATTTTTTAGGATCAGATAGTCAAACAGACAGCCATCCAAGTCAGTGCAAGCAACGCAAAGGAGGACATTTCCAGAGCAACGACACGCAAGTGTACAGGATTGAATCACGAGCAGAAGAATTGGAATAAACGTTCAGAGTAGTTACAAGCAAGATAAGCAATCAGAATTTCAAAGCAACCAAAGCAGAGAAGAAGAAACAGTCAAGTAAGCGAATAACCGTAAACATGATAGCATCAAGGCAATCGACGAGAGCAAGCAGGAATAGAAAACGTTTATTCAAAGGGCAAGAAAGGAAAAGTTCGCAGCGGTAGAAGTCGCCAACCGGGGTATCATTTTACAGCCGCGACTGGACCGGCACAGTATTAGTGTGTTACCGACGTTGCTTCCAGTAGCGAAGAAACGAGAATACCGATATAGAAACCGGTTGCCAATAATAGACAGAGAACGAGGAAGAGAGAGTGAAAAACTCAAACATTAACTCAAACATGGCAAATTCCACAAATTCCAACATGACTTCAATTCCGGAGGCAAATAACAATGTTGAATAACAATTAATGTTGATGATAGGAGAATTCAGGAAAGTTTAGAGGGAACGTTTTGCGGTCGCCTCACAAATTGGTACTTCTAAGACTTTGACTGTATAAAACTATCTGTCACTGGCAAGATCAAAAAGTAAAGAGCGGCTACCCTTGTATCTGAAAGGGAGCGCGAACAAGATGTATTCGTGGAAGAAGCAAGAGACGAAAACGAATTGCTAACGTTGGCAGAGTTAAGAGTTCTAATTAAAGTTTCGGAATAGAGCAAGGGGATAGGAGATATTAGATTCTAATCGAGCAAGACGAGACGAATCAAATGCGATGTACGATGCGAATTACGAATTGATTGTTAAGAAGCCTCGGGACATGGATTTGCCCGAGTAAATGGTCGACGTTTCATAAGGGAATCAGGGGAAGACATACGAGCACCTCGGATGCTTGGCACAGACATTAAGTAGCTTTAGTAGCAATCGCAACAGATGTGAAGCCCCTCTGGACTGGTGATATCACAGTGGCAGTCTTGGCCCGGCCACACATCACGTCTGATAACATCAAACAACATACCAATCCAAGCTCTGATCAATTCATTCCAAGATCCAGCAGTATGTTTTCAAGCCCAGCAACGGAAGAAATCCGGAGGATAGAGGTAATAACCAAGGTAAGTTATACATAATATTTCAGAAACCAATCCAAATACAAATGAAAAATCTCATTATGCCAAAGAATAGCGAACATCGACCGAAAATTGTTTCGGATTTACTTGTCAAAATGTTGGTAGCGAGGCATACTGAGAAATTTGTAGAACAACCTAATAACAAGCTGTTACAATTGTGCGACACAAGGGCATTTCGCAAGCAATGTAATACAGCGAACCAAACAATCACCCGATTAAAACTCTATGGGAATCCACAAAATAAACGTGATGCAAGAGGATAGACTGCTCGAGAACACTACAACGATGCCCATGGTGGAATTAAAGAGATTGATGCAAGATGCCTAATATACCAACAACGAACAACGTATGATTAAGCATGAGGAGATTCAAGAGCTTGCGACTAGAGATATCAAGGCAAACACAAGGCTGAATGGCAAGGGCTCAAGCAGGGTGAGTCAGGGAATTCCAGCAGATGGGAGAATCGAACCCCGCAGGATTATATGTTGAGAGATGGAAATTCCAGATGAACTCACCTGCGGCAGTGTGTTGGACGAGGGAAGGACATATGAACTGATAACGAGAAACCGGTTGAATTAAATTCCGTGGAGAAATAGGGCATCAGAATACAGGGGAAAACAAGAGTCGACAGTTAACAGAACATATAGAAAAGGAACCGAATGAACCAGAACAGAGATTAACGTGCGAATGATGTACGGGAGTCAACCAAGGAACATAGTACGAGATAGCATGAACTCGAAAAAATTTGACACAAAGACAGAGATAACTCGAGAAATAAGCAGAGGCGCTCTAGACAGAGGAGGCAATGAAAGAAAAAGGGGCATCTGAAACTAAGAGAGGCGCGGAATTGGAAAGAGGCTAATATTAAAAATAGACGGAAGCGCTGAACATTTAGAACAGAACAAGCATAGATCAAAAAATAGAAGTGAATGGCAAAGAAAGTGCTATCTCAAGAAAGGGAAGAACCAAAATTAGAACTAACAAAGAGAATGAAACAGAGCATCAAACTCACAAGGAAAAGAAAAGATATCAGAGCCATAATAACAAAAAATCCGAATCCAGAGGAATACTGCTACAAAAAATAGAACAAGAAAATCCAGAGAAGCCTGGAGTGAAGCTCCATTGAGAATGAATAACAGAGATATGGTTCCAAACAAAAGGGCCAACAAAGATATGAAGAGGAGGACCTACAACTCAATATGTGAGCCAAATACCGAGCGTCAACAGACGAAGTGAAAGTGAGTGCCGGTCTGGGGGGAGATTTTCATCCTGCGAGGAAATTTACCATCTAAAGATGATCAAATCCGATTAGGAAATGGAACAACGTGCCAAGAGAGATGAACGAGTTTATTAAAAATCAACGAGATTGTCGAAGGTGATCGAAATCAATGTTCCGTAACCTCGAGTACAACCGCCTCCAGCAGATAATGAAATATTGCGAAAGCGATATCAACGATAACGGTACATTTTACGGGCTATGGCAAGACATGATCAAAAGTTTACCAGCGATCTGAAGATACGATAGAGAAGGTATCACGGTTATTATTGATTTTCCAGAGTACCAAGACAGATCTAGCAACAGAGGCGAGAGCACAACGAGTGATGATTGAGGTAGTGAAGCTAGGAACAGCTACAAAAATAACTTTATATTTCAAGGAAGGAAAATAAAGGCGGATTCACACTAGCGGTGCTGCTTTATTTGGCCAAAGGAATAAATTGGTACATTACACAAAATGAGGACCGGGAAACGGCAGCAGCTACTGGCCGAAACATCCAATATTGTTTTTACCAAGAATAAACCGATTGAAAAGGAGACAAAAGATATTCGACAAAACCGATTGTGACGGAACACGCAATAGACCAGGCTAGAAAATATATACGTTTCGTTACTAGACCGATTCTCAATGAAATGTCGTTAGAAGCGTGTTAACGAGTACAGAATTATGAGATTTGCACGAGAGAAAGATGATTGATAGCCAATCCGGAGAACTTTCCAGGTGAGGGGGATGAACTAAGATAAAGTAAATTACCACATGACGAAATAAGGAATATTTGTAGACCCCGATTGTCATGCCACGATTATCGACGGATAAATCGAGATTATCCACCATAATCGAAGTGTTGCGATGGCATGGTAGGGACGTAGCATTAATTACCACAACGGGCATAAGTTCGCGGAACAACCCCGATATACGATTAGGTCTATTGGGAGAGCACTTCTTAACATATAGCGATGGATGAACAGAGAAAAATACAACAAAAAGGGACAACCGATCCAGGTTTCAGAGGTAATGAAAAGAAGATGTGACATTTAACCCATCTACCGTATGGAGCAAGATGCGAAGTTTTGAGCACACAATTACACCGATAGATCGGACCTCAAGATGCCGATCAACACCATGGAAAAGGTGTATGATGAAAAGACGAAAGAATGGAAATGGAATGGAAGAGACCGAACCAAATGGAGCAATACTACCGGAGAAGCGCCGGCGGACGCAGCTACGAAATTACCTTAGAGTTATTGAATAACATATGAAATTCTCAGGATTGCTAACGAATGGAAATGGCAACCAGAAGAAGACGAAATAACATAAGCTCGACTAGCCCCTACCTGGATATAGGTGGATGGGCTGAAAAGTAACTCGGCTGAAGAAGAGAACATCGGTATTCAGCCCATTCCTATACAGAATCGGAGGATACCGGATTTGAAATTGCGAGTATACCCACACGGAGATGGGGTGGGAAAAGGGAATATCTTTCAGTGTAATTTTCTTGAGCAGAGGCCGATATGACGGCAAGTTGGTGGCCCAATTTATCGCGTCGGATTTCATCGCTAAACCGGGAATGGGAAAACGAGCGACACAGCGAAAATTGGGAGTCGACCAGTCACTGATAAGTCCAAAAGCCAAAATCCCCTGAAAATGTTTTGCGGGAGGGTACCCCAATTTTCTGTTGAAATAGTCGCACCTCATTTGTAAAAGATGACACGATATATATACGATCGAAGAGAAACGGAACGAGAAATAAATTGCGAATCCAACAAGAACAAGCGAGACCAGGCTGCAATCAGTGTGCTTGAAATAAACGAATTCCAGAAACAAGATTTGCCCACAGATATAGGACGAACCCTGTGGAGAAAGATAAACAAGATTAACAGAAATCGCAAAAATGTAAGAGAATAGCAGCAATATTGAGAACTGGAGCAAAAGAATCAAAGCGCGCTGTACAAGATTTAGCAAAGAGTACATCGATTCTTTACAACGAGTAGAGAACTGCGAAATTTGTAAGGAATAGAGGAGTATCGGAGATGTATGCGTGGACCCAGGAGCATTCCGAGGAATTATCATGAAACATACGATGGGCCAGCCGAACGATAGAAGATTATAGTTTTAAATTATGATGCCAGATTGTCGAACCATCGAAAGAGATTTTATTCACTGCAAGTGAGTGTGTGAAAAGAGATACCGTATGAACCGCCTTTATTACAAACCAAGGCGTCATTAGACGACGATCTCGAAATCGGAGTTACGCAAATGCAATTGGGATTAATAATGTCTTACGTTACGCAAAGCTCGCGGGTAGAGACTCAATAAAGCGACATCGAACGAAAACGCCAATAGGCGTACCAAGAGAGTCTACCTACGCCACGAGTCCCCTGCGGCAGATGAAGTATCGTCTCCGGAGATGAGGTTTATGATCTAAATGATATTGTGGCGAGGACACAACCCGGAGAATCCGGACTCAAGAGATTTGTTCTGGACAGAGACGAACGATCTGATAACAGATGAACCAGACGGCTTAGTATTGGTCAAGACCAACCAGTAGTTATGAGCGATCTGAGAGGAAATAAAAAGAAAGAGAGAACGCCGAACCTCAAGGGGACGAATGGATAATTGGATAATGAACGGGAGCTCAACATCCAAGAACGGCGATACGACAACCCAACGAAAGAACAGGTCGGCAATGGAAAAGATAAGGGACGACCCACAATTGATAACAGCTCCAGGAAGAGACTTAAGACAATGCAGTGATCAATTGACAACGAATTTAACCAGCTTAGCAAGTAACGAGCAGTTTACAGGGGAAAACTGAAAGCCCGCAGGAGCAAAATGGACTTCAACGATAATAACTGATATTGCTGGACTAGCAAATCCTAGAAATAAGAGGGAATTTAAAACCTCAATATTGGAGCAGAAGCGACAGCTCTTGGGCGCAATAAACCAATAATAATTAAATCGTGGCACAAGTTACGACCAACAAGATTCGGGAATTGCTGTTGATATAAATACTTAACGAACACGATCTGATGACCCAAATAGATATTTGGTAGATGGCCTATCTGATGTATAATCGATGTGATATACAGAAACGACTCCAAGATCCACCAACGGATATGAATCGCAAATAACGACTTATCAGGAGGTAATCGAACCATTCATCCTGACCAAGGTGGATTGGCAAGCCTTTAATTTGGGTAGTAGCTGATCCAAACCAGATGATGCAGCGAAGTTAACAGAGTTATACGGAATTCGACAACGATAATGCAAGCATCCAAAAGTAGAAAGAATGAAACGTAATCACTTACATACTCTATGGATGATGTGCGTGAAGGGTCGAACCTTGTATCATATTGTGATATATAGATGGTGTAAATACTTCCTTAAAGCAAGGAGAGTGCAAGCGGCAACCCCGGTAACTCAGACACAGCAACGAGTATCGTACAATGTATCCCAAGAAGTGTTCATTAACACAAGGAATTCAAGAATGTTCAGTACAAGGAAATTGGTAGCATATTTCATTGCGGAACATCACTCACACTCAACATTATAGAAGCGGACGGAACAACAGTGGTATCGTAACTCGAGCGAATGTTTTGAAGAGGATTCACGACGGACGATCTCAATAGCTTGGCTTATGTGGCAGCGAGGAGGGAAAAATAACACTACCCGAGTATACGCTGCGGGAAGAATAACGGCTGGGGACGGAACGTGTCAAGGAGGAGAGTACACGCTATTGAATCAATTGGTCAAAGGAGTAGTAGTGATTGAAAGCTTAAGTAAGTGGAGATCCAAGGATATTTGATCCGACACGCAAAGCATGAAATACCCTCATGTTTAGCAACAGATGATCATGTTTAATAAAGGATTGTCAACGTCGTATATCCGACCGTACCAGATTGTAGACTCACCTTATGAGAGTGCTATTTGATGGAAGTGCCGGACAAGTGCACGAAGAACCGAACTAACGCAAAGCGCACTGGACGCTTAAGGAGACGGAGATCGGAAAGCCAACGATCACCACAACTATTGGATCAGAGGTCACACCAACGGTAGTAATATCAACAGACACCACAATCGGAATGAGATTCAATAAAAGGACGAATGGTGAGTAAATGTGACGAAATGGTAGCTAGTACTAATTATAGGAATATTTCTTATCGCGAACAGCATACCAAACGCAAGCGCAAATAGCCCCAAAGATGTGGAACTATATCATATATATAATAACAGATGGTTTTTAATCCAAGGATTGGCATCACAGAGAATTTACTACGACTTAGTTAATTGGCTTGTATCTTGAACAGGGAAATATTAAACAAAGTTAGCAATGGCAATCACGAATCCGGATAACGCAATTCCATTACTACCACTCCAGAAGGATATTTCGGAAGAATCGTTGGAGAAGTTATGTATACATACAAATGCGAAAAGACAATTCGCAAAAGCTGCCAGAGAATTCAACATCCCAGGATAAAATGCATAAACGAATTAGAGATAATGCATAAAGGAAAAATCAGATTCGCTCAGCCAGTGACAAGGATGATAAACCCAGAGAAATTCGTACCCAATATGTTCAGTTGAGTAGTATGTTTTGGAACCTTATTCGAAATAGAATGGAAGTTTGGTTTACAGTTTCCAACCCGGTATTTGTGCACCACCCCAAAAATTTTGATAAACCGATGGCCACGAGCAGAACAACCAGTGATTATCCAGAGTTGGGGAATATCCAACAAAAGATCTGGAACGGCCAGAGACATTTTATTCCCGCAAAGGACAGCAATATTTATCCACATTGCTACTATACGGGAGGTAACAACTATGGAGAGAAACCCAACTACGAATTGTTACTATCACCAGATCATTTTCAACATGCTACAGCAAATATGATGTAAGCCATGTGGGGAAGATTCTTAATCTTCGGACAAATGATGGCAGGAATTTTAGGATAATCCTTATTATTCAAATCGTAAGAGTAATCATAACACAAATGTTAGCATTTGTTCGCTATTTCCCAAGAGAGGAAATCACTGGAAATGGCATTGGTTCTTACCGTTCTGCAAGACATGGTTATCTGGACATCAAAGATATTTCACAGATAAAAGACTGTAGGACTTCTAACTTAATGAATTGGTACCGATGAAGAGTTGACGAAAATTTAAAGCAATAATGAGATTAGAAGCCGAGAAAACCAGAATGAAGCGACAAAAAACGAGCAACTGGAGACGATGGATGAACTTCAAAGATGACAGCAGCGATAACAGCGACAATGACGAAAACCAAGGAGGAACACAGATGCTAACTCAAGAACAACTCAAACAATGGGAAAATCGAAAGACAAGACATAGTGGACATTTCAATCATCCACCACCAGTATACGAATGTCTAAAGAAAGCAGCATCATCAGTAGAGAGAAACATGCCAGTAGAACGACAAGTACCAATACCAAGATCAACAACATTACGAAATATTTATCCAGTACCATACGAACCAAATTGGGCAGACTTAGTGCCAAGAACCAGCCAAAGATCAAGAAGTGTGGATCAGGATCAGAAACTCGAACTATAGCTATGTTACAAACGTTAGCTGGACCAACATTAACAGTACCCATAGAAATAAATGGGGTAGAAATAAAAGCAATGATTGATACGGGAGCAAACATTTCAGCAATAAAAATGGATAAAATACCCGGAAGATTGTGGCCATGTATAGAAGAAGCCAACATGGATGTAATAACTTGCAGTAAAGAATCGGTAGCAGTCATCGGAAAAATCTGGTCGATAATCGAATATAAAAATGTAAAAATCAATACGTATTTAGCAGTTATCAGGAGATTGAGTGCAGATTGTATAATTGGAACAGATCTCATGCCAGAATTACTAAAAGAGATAATAATAGATCTAGGATCAATGGAGTTGAGAGATAAAACCGGACGAATATGCATGTTGAAATCAGAAGTACGATGCTCAGAAAAAATAATAGTGCCAGGACGCACACAAATGATTTGTTACGTAAAAGTAAACGAGGAAACCAGAGGAGAAATGATTTTCGAACCTAATCACAAATTTGAGAAAAAGAAGGAACTGCCATTAGCTAGAGAAATAGTATATGTAAACGATAACAGTGAAATTCCGATCAACATTACAAATTTTGACGAGGAAGATAAAGTTATCTATGAAAACGAACGATTGGGAAAATTAACACCAATGATGGATATCGAACTTCCAACAGCAAAAACTGAAGGAACTGAGGAAGAATTATGGACAATCGACAGTCAGCTTCTAAACGAAAACGAGAAAGAACAACTACAAAGACTACTAATGGAATTTAAAGACATATTTGCAGCATCTGACTTAGATCTCGGTACAAGCGACGTAACGCAACACACGATACCACTAACAGATGATACCCCAATAACACTACGGCCATATCGATTGGCAGAAGCTCAGAAATCTGTAGCAGAAAAAGAAGTTCAAAAGATGCTAGACGCAGGAGTAATCGAACCAAGTTGTTCGCCATGGCAATTCCCAGTGGTCATGGTAAAGAAAAAAGACGGAACACAACGGTTCTGTATAGATTATCGACGACTCAACGCGGTAACAAAACGGGATACATACCCGTTACCGGATATAAATGAATGTTACAAATGTTACACGGAGCAGCTTATTTTACATCGCTAGATTTAAAAAGTGGTTATTGGCAGATAAAGGTCAAAGAGGAGGACAGAGAGAAAACTGCCTTTACAATTGGAAAAGATCTATACCAATTCAAGAAAATGCCTTTCGGACTAACTAACGCACCAGCTTCATTTCAGAGATGTATGAACTTTGTAACTCACGGCATCAAACAGTGTATGGTATATATTGATGATTTGTTAATTTATTCTAGCACCTTCGAGCAACATTTAAAAGATATCCGTAATGTATTCGTTCGACTAAGACAATGGAAATTAAAATTGAAACCATCAAAATGTGATTGGGCAAAGGAAAAAGTCACCTTTTTAGGACATATTGTGTCAGCAAAAGGCAAAGAACCAGATCCAAGAAACATCGAGAAGATAAAGAATTGCCCTGCACCAAAGACAGTCACGCAAGTGCAAGAATTCTTAGGCTTATGTGGATACTACCGAAAGTTCATCAAGAATTACGCAACTATTGCGAAACCAATACAAGAATTAACCAAAAAAGATACCCCGTTTATATGGGAAGAGGAACAACAAACAGCCTTTGAAACACTCAGAGATAAACTGATATCAGCACCAATACTCGTACACCCAGATTTCAAGAAACCGTTTTTGTTAGCGACAGACGCAAGTGGATATGCATCGGGAGCAGTTCTAGGACAATTGGATGATGAGAAAAGAGAACGAGTTATTGGATATTATAGTCGAACGTTCAAGAAACATGAAAAGAATTACTCCGTGACTGAAAGAGAGGCATTAGCAATTATCCAAGCCATTAAACATTTCAAATATTTATTATGGGGTCACGAGATATATATCACAACAGATCATCAACCATTGGTATGGCTAGGCCAACATAAAGAAGCCTCGAGCAGATTATATGAGATGGGCGATGCAGTTGCAAGAATACTCGCCGTATATAAAATTCAAATCAGGAAAAGCGAACGCCAACGCAGATTGCATGTCAAGATTTGTATTTGAGGAACTGATGGATCAGGATGTAAGACGAATATGCATGATAATCGCAGAGGACATCGACTTTACAAAGCTGAAAAATGAACAGAAAGAAGACGAAGAGTTGAAAACAATAATCGAATTCATGGAAACTAATGATATGAAAATCTTCGACAACAACAGTAAATTAAAGGAGCATATGGAAAAACACAGACATCGATACACTATGGAGAAAGGATGGTTATTACTAATGGATGGTGAGAAACGACTTATGTGCTTACCAGAGAGTAGACGAAAAGAGGTATTGATGCAATACCACGATGGAAAGCTTGGAGGACACATGTCAGCAAAAAAGACGGAAGCAAGACTGCGCCAAAAATATTATTGGCCAAATATCGGAGAGGACGTAAAAGGGTGGATAAAGAATTGCCTGATATGTGCAACCAGAAAAAGCACAGGAAGTAAACTGAAGGCACCGTTAAAGCCAATGCCAATTCCACCAGAACCAATGACGATGATTGCAATGGATGTAGTAGGACCATTACCAGAAACCAACGATGGAAATATCTATATATTAGTGGTAACAGATTATTTGTCAAAATTCCCGGAAGCATTCGCAATACCAGATCAAAAAGCTAGAACAATAGCGAGAATCCTAGTAGAAGAAATATGCTGTAGATACGGAACACCCAAACAGATTCTAACTGATCAAGGAACCAACTTCATGAGCGAAATCATAGAGGAAGTTACGAATTACTTCAGAATTGCGAAGCTGAGAACATCACCGTACCATCCGCAAACAAATGGTCAAACCGAACGATTTAACGGCATATTAATAGAAATGATGTCAAATTATGTAAGCAGACACCAAAAGGATTGGGATAGATATATAAATCTATGCCTTATGGCCTATAGAATGTCAATACATTCAGCAACAAAAATGAGTCCATTTAAATTAATGTACGGCAGAGAATGTAACATGCCGATAGACTTAGAATATCAACCACCAATATCACAGTATATGGAAATTGATGATTATGTAACAGGATTCAAAGAGCGGATGCAAGAGATCTGGAAAACAGCAGGCATGAATATTAGATTTAATCAAGAGAGCTATAAAGAATTACACGATAAAAAGAGAGACGTACGTGAGCATAACTTTCAGGTTGGAGACTGGGTAATAATTGCGACGCCAGAAATTATCCCAGGAGTAGCCAGAAAATTACAAAGATGTGGTAAAGGACCTTATGAGATAATGTACGTAAACGAGAATAATGCGCGAGTTAAATTGGTCAATAACCCACTCACTAGACCTATTTACGTAAACGTGAGCAGATGCAAAGCAATACCAAGAACGATAACAAAAGAACCAGAGAATCGAGGTATGCAAACTAGATCACAAACTCAACAATTGAGTATAAACGGACTAACGATGAGTCGAAAAATAGAAGCAACATCAAATAATACTGTAGAGGAACCTAAACCGGATGAATCCAAAATAACTCTAAACGCGACTCAAGATAATGTAGACAAGATGGATATAATAGTGAAAGCCATCAGAGAAATAATGCCAGAATGGGTCGAAGGAAAAGGATGGATGAGAATAGTAAACAAAGCGGGAAAAATCGCAATGGATTATGCTAAAGGAGCTAGAAGTCCACCAGAAATGGACCATATCAAGGAAAGTATACCCCATGATCTTCACTATGGCAGATGTAGAAGGGAACGTACCTCTACATATCGCAGTACAACACAGAAATACTCAAAGGATAATAGATATAATCCAACTTATGCAGAAATGCGGACACGCCTCAAACATACCCAACGAAGAGGGACAAACACCACTAATGTTCGCAGTCGCAGCAGATGCTTCTACAACAGTTCTGAGGGAACTACTAAAAACAGGATCAACGTTCAAAGAGAGAGATAATGGAGAAAATAATGTACTACACTATGCACTGAAATCGAGACAAGCAAGTGCAATAAAATTTATAACCAGTAACGCGACAATCAGAGAGAGAGAAATGATGAGTAGAACAATCCAAGCATTATGGGAAGCTATCGACGCCAAACAAGATGAAGCAACAGCCAATCTGATGAAATGGACCTACGAAGGATCATCACTTAAAGTATTCGATCTGAACTATATGGTAAGAAACAGAAACGTCCTTTTAAAAGAAACAATATATGCTCACTATCCATTTCCAAAAACAATAAAAGCAATGTTGAAATGGGAAGGACTAAAATTCACCAACCATCCGAAAGAAGCAATACGAATCGGAGATAGAAAGGAACAACTATTGATGATAATACACAGATGGCATCGAAAGCAAATAAGATTTCAAGCAAGCAAACAAGAAATAAAAGAAATGGACGATATAAAAGCGAGAATAATAAAAGTATACGAGGAAATAATTGAAATAATAAATGTCGAGGACGACATTTCAAAGGAAACCCCGGATGGAGGTAATAATGGAGAAGGAGGAAGTGACAACAGCAAAGGCGATCAAAATGCTAGAGACGAAAACAAATCCGCACAACAAGAGAAAAAGGAATCATCTAACGAGGAACGTCAAGAAACGAGCAACAGCAATAACGAGGGAAAACGAAACAAAGGGATGAGGTTACTACAACAAAGGAAAAATCAAAACCGACCGACCCTGCTACAAAAAATAATGATATTGATTACGTCCATCAAGTTAACGGAAGCTGAGGAAAATATCACAAAGGAAATAAAATCGTTCAGAATACGAACCATAAATGAGAAAGGAATCTCAAGTAAAGGAATATGCTTACAACTGACGATGAATACAAGCATAAGTTGTCAATTCGATTCAATAGGAAAACCAGGAAAGATAGAAATACGGTCCGAAAACTCATCATCATGTCAGACCACCAAAGATGTATGTAGAGATGCTACAGAAGATAGAAACGTAAAAATCCAAGTAAAACCAGGGATAGGCAAATTACGAATAATAAACAAAGGAATAGAAACCATTGAACAAGTATGTATACAAAATAAAATTATCGATTGTTGGAAAATGAATATGAAAGCAGGAAAGAAATGCGAATGGGATAGCCTAGAAGGCAATGCAGAATATATAATATGTGCCAACAATGATATAATAATAACCTGCACATTAGCCAAAACCCTGGGAGAAAAAATTCACAACACCAAAAGAAGAGCCATACAAACGTCGAGTACGAGAAAATAAAGAAATAACGATAAAAGTAGAATCAAACCCCAAGAGTGGAGAAGAGATAATAGTCGAAAATATGGGTAAAGAACCCATTACAAAAGTTTGTATATTCGAAACTAAAAAGAACGGAACGATAAATGAAAGAATCAAATGTCAAACAAATGAAGATATCCAAAATCAAAAATACCGCATCCCAACCAAAAGAAAGCGTGGGAAGTATATAGTACACGTTCAGAAAGGAAGAGATGATTACTGGAAATCAATAACCAGAAAGTTACTAGAATCAATTACGACAAAACGTCCGGAAAAGGAAACAAGAGAAGAACCGTATCAACGACAGATCAGAGAAAGTAAAGCAGTAATAATAAACATAGAGTCAAATGCAGCAAATGAAGAAGAAATAGTAATTGAGAACACAGGTGAAAAACCTATCACGAAAATCTGCGTATACGAAGCTAAAGGAAACGAACCAGTAAACAAACGAATCCAATGTGAGATAAGCAAAACTATAAAGAACCAAAAGTATCGCATACCGACGAAAAGGAAACTTGGAAAATATGTAATAAATATTCAAAAGGGAACTCATGGACATTGGAGAATGATAACAAGGAAACCACTCAAGTCAAATGCGACAGATCAACCTATAATAAAACAATCCGAGAGAAAACCAAGAAACGAAACATGGAAAAAAGGAATGATCATGGACGACAGCCACCTTTCAATCCACGAAGCATTACAACTCCAGAAAGCACTTAAGAATGTACAACCAAAAGAAGGAATAATGGAGACAACCAATGCAAGAGAAAACACAACCACGCAGCCTAAGGAAACAGGTTATATGATAAAAATGATTTGGATAACAACAGCAGTAATAAGCAGCGTAGTGATGCTGATAATAATTCAACTAGTGAGAACTACGAAATGCAGAAAAGAAGCCAGCGAAGAAAAAATTATGGCCAGCGGTGGAAAAATTCAATTACGATATTGAATTAGGACAATACGATGCAGAAAGAACCGAAGAATATGAAATCATAGGAAATTCTAGCACAAGCGGACTCTGGTTAAAAGAACCGCCCATTATCGAAGCACAACAATGGTCCAACGAATCTGATGTATACCAGATAATGAATGAGAAATATGGGGACATACGGACATTACGTATAGAGTCCCCGGAGACGATGGTGTAAAACGAGAAAGAGACGTTGTATATAGTGTAAAATATTATGTAGTATATTAGTAGTAATATGTATATCTATATGTAAATATCGTACAAAATGCGTTAGAGACAATACGCAAATAGAGAGAATGCCGATGAATTAATGATGTGTTATAACCAACAGATGAATCCGAATAATGCAAATCAACAAAATCAAGTTAGAATACCACCGTTCGCGGAAGGAAGTCAACAACCAGCAGCTGCCAATGCACCTATAGAGATCGTAGAATTAAATCAAGGAATATACCAAGATCAAGGAGTCGAGGCAACGTGGAGACGACAATGTGAATTAATGACACTAATAACGAACAATGCGCAAACTCAGTGGACAAATACTCATCTAGTATTAACGGAAAGTGTGAACAGAGGCCTACAGCAAGCCATAAGACTGGAAGAGCAACAGAGAACAATATTACAATTACAGAGAATAAATGAGCAATTAGCAGATCAAGTTAGATGGCAAGCTGACGAAATTAGAAGACTACGTAGTAATCAACAGCACGTAGATCCAGCAAGTTGGGTGGAATGGATAGCATCGATGCCAGAATTCACCCCAGAACCGGATTCAACAGTAGAGTAAAAATAAAACGTACCGTGTAAATATGTAAAAATAAAACGATAGAAGTAAAGCAACGTCAAGTAATTGAAAATTTTTGTAGATATGCAGACAATTATCGAGAGAATAAGAGGAAGCGAGAATCCATCCGAAGATACGAGACGAATAATGAAAGAAAAAATTAGAGTGGTGAACGATATCAAAGAAAGATTAAAGTGTTGTAAATGTAAAGAATTACTGATCGGAGCAAGACAGACGAAATGCGGATGCAGAATATGTACAGATTGCACGATAGAAGTGATAGAAACAAAAACAATAAAATGCCCTGGATGCGACGAAATATTGGAAAGAGATGAAGATCCGACAACAATGGATAAAGCCACCAACAAAGAAATCAATAATCTATTAGTTCAATGCCAAGTAAAAGAATGCGAATGGAAAGGACTGATGAAGGAAGCCGAAAGTCACGCAAACGAATGTGAATATAACGAGATACTATGCGAAAAATGCCAAACGACCACAACAAAAAAGACGATGAAAGAACATCACCAAGTGTGTACCAAGAGAGAGGAAAAATGCGAATTCTGCGGAGTCATCGACGAATGGATAAAAATAGAAATGGAACATCGGAATCCAAAAGAGGAACAAATATGTGACCTGTACGAAGGGATATGCGTAAACAACTGTGACAAGAAAGATAAAGTCAAACTAAAAGAACATTGGAACGAATGTAGCGGCAAACCAGTCAAATGTCCACTGGAACTGTTTAATTGCCAAGCACAATTACCAATTGCAGAGATGCAAAAGCATATGATAGAAAATAGTATCGAACATACCGAAATCATGATGAAAACGATAGGAATGTTGGCATGGGAAGTAAAAAGCCTACGAACAGAAAATGATACACAAAAGGCACTAATAAGAGAAATATTAGAATCCAGAAAGAATTTCGAGAAAAGTCAAGAAAATACCCTCAAGAAAATGGATGAAATAGAAAAGAAAATGCAACAGATGACCAACAGCCTAAAGGAATTAGAAACCAACAGCTCGATAGCCAGAAAACATCTTACAGCACCATTTATATGGAAAATAACCAAATTCGCAGAGAAACTCCAGAGAGCAAAAGATGGAACACAGAGAATCCTAGACAGTCCACCAATATACAGTTGGGAAAATGGATACAAATTGGGCATTAGATTATATCCGAATGGAGATGGGAATGCAACAGGTACCCATATCAGTGTCTTCATCAGAGTAGGAAGAGGAGATTATGATGAATTATTAACATGGCCTTTTAAACAAAATATGATATTGACGATGAAAGGACAAGAGGATTACCGCAATCCAATCAGAACAGGAAACGAACCACAGATGGGAAGACCAACAACCGACTGGAATACAGCAATAGGTACACCACGTTTCTATCCACAACAACGATTGAGAGGAGAAGGATTCTTGCGAGAAGATAATCTGTATATAAAGTTAGAGGTAGAGAGGCCGGACAAGACGTTGTAAAGAGAGAAAGAAAGTGTAAATAAATGTAAATAAAATAATAAAAACCAAATAAAAATCAAAAAATTACAAATAACCAGAAAAATCAGAAAAATCAAAAATTCAAAAATAATGACGATATTTAGATGGCAAGCGGAATCAGCGAAGAGATAACAGTACAGATGAGAGAAGGACCAGATTCGATATGGACAAGATTATGGAAAAAACCGGAGGAAGAGGAAAAAATCAAAACCTTAGTAATCGCAATTCAGCACTATACCAGTTTCGACACAACCGGACGACCATGGAAAATGAGGAAAGTAATTTACTCACAGAGAAGAGTAAGAGACGAAGAGCTGAGAAAAGAGGAACAGAGATATTTAACGTTTAAAGACAATAAGGTATTTACCGACCGGCAAAGCAAAGAAATGGCTGCAGAAGGATTTTATTTTACGGGAACGCCCGAACTACCAGATGAAGTTACCTGTATTTATTGTAAAGGAAAACTCGCAAAATGGGAAAAGGGAGAGACAGCAAAACGAGAACACCTGAGGAAATTTTCAACCTGTCCATTTAGAATTAATATTGACGTCAGAAACCAAGCAATGAACAGATCAGAAGGACTCCGAAAATCAGAATTAGACCAAGATGAAAAGGGAGGCGAGAAAAAGATAACGATAATAAAGAGTTTCGAAGACCCAGCAGAGCTAATATGGGAAAAAGAGTCTATAAATAGAACATTCGAAGAGAGAATCAAAACCTTCAAAGGAAATCCAAGAGCAGCAGAATTTGCGAGTCAAGGGTATTGTCAAACAGCAAGAGGAATAATGTGCGAAGGATGCAAAAATCAACAGCCAATGCCAGATCAGAATGTCAAAAGGCTAAAACATAAAGGAAAATGTATGTACAAACAAGAAAAAGAGTCAAAGAATATCGAAGTAATAATTACCAACCAGCAAATAGAAGACATCTTAGATCGACCAAAAACGAGAACCATAATGCTATTATCAGGAGTAGATACTCAAAAGATGAGGAAAATAATCAAAGAAAGGTTAGCTAATAATTTAGAATGGTACGACTCGACACAAGCAATAATTCGAGCAATCAAGCGATATCAAGAGAAACCAAAGGAAAATCGTGACAAATCAATAATAAAAGAAGCTATTTTGGAGCAGTATCAATGTGTGACATGTTGGCAAAAACATGTAGAAATAATTTATACGCCTTGTGGACATATGGTCACATGTGAAGCATGCGGGTTAAAAGTTAATATATGTCCAGTATGTAGAAAGCCGATCAACGGGCGGATCAAAGGATTCCGTTTCGCTGATCAATAGATAGAAACCGAAAACAATGTGTAAAAAGTGTAAATAAAGATAAACGTAAAAACAAAAAAAAAAAAAATTATAAAAAACTCAAAAACCACAAAATACGAGATGATGTAAATTATGATAAAATTTTGAGATGATTGAAAAGAGAGAATAATCGATTATTAATATTTAGAAAACAATTATGAATCCAAACGAGATAAAAGAAGTTGTAACAGAAGCCGAAGAGTCAAAACCAGCAATCAAGGATCAATCGGAATCAATAAAAGTAACAAGTGAAGAAGTAGAATTATGGAGACAAAGGACGTTGCAATTAAAAGAAATGCTATTAATCGCAGAGGAAGAATTAGCACAAGAGACCCAAAAAACGAAAATGATGAAAGAGAAGTGGGAAAAACAACTGGAACAAAAAGTAACCTACCCAAAAGGAAAAGAGAAAACGTACCAAGAGCGAGAAGAAGAAATGATGAAGGAATTTATACAGAACCAAACTAGAATCAAAAATCAAAGGAAAGAAATACAAACCCTAGAGCAAGAGAAGCAAGATCAACGAAGCGAAATCGAAAGATTGCGGGAAGTGATAAAAGATAAAGAAGCAGAGATACGAGAAGAAGGAGAGGAGACGATAAAAATCATACAGCAAATGCAGGAGGAAATTGGGCAAATTAGCACCCAATATCGAATAGAGAAGACAAAGAGAACCCATATGGAACAAGCCAAAGAATGGGCAAAAAGACAAGCGCGATATTGGAAAATCAAATGGACAGAAGATAGAGAACAATCAAGAAGTAATTGGGAATCGCGGATCAGACATTATATTCAGCAAATAGCCGAAGAGGAAGACAGAACCAGAGCCTACAAAGCTAAATGGGAAAACGCAAAGATCGAGATCAATAAACTGAGAAATCAAGGTCAAAACCATCAAAGAAAATTAGAGAGCCCAGAGACGATAGACAAGAAAGAATGCTGACTCAGATAACTGATCAAGCAAGAAAATGGCGAATAGAATGCAGATTATGGGAGGACGCCAACGCAAAACAATCTAGCTATATAGGGAAATTAGAGCAGGAAGTTGAATACCAACAAACCAGAGTAAAAGAGATGCAAATCGAGCAGGACGAAGCTCACCGAAAAGAACAAAAACAACAATGGAAAACGGAGACCAAAGAAAAAGCAATAAAAAGAGAGGCGAAAAAATGGAAAGAGCACTTTCAAGAAGCTAAGAAAGAGATAAGATTGTTACCCAAAAGGATACTAAATATGGAAGATTGGGAACTTTGGGAACAAGTCGAAGTACAGAAAGAAACAATCGAGGAACTAAACGAGCAGGTCCAAAACTTAGAATTTCGGGAAAAAATCAGACAAGGCACAATAAGAAGGCTCAGGAGACACGAAAAGGAATACGAACAACAACTCAACGAAATGGACAAGATAGCAGCAGAAACGAGAAACCAACTTACCGATGAAAGACGACAAATCCAACAACTAAACGAAAGAATAACAGAACTCCAGCAGGAGGTGAATGGACACCGAGGAGTTGCAGTATTTAAAGAAATTCAGTTGAGACATCAACTCGAAGTCAACGAGCAGTTGAAAGAACAAGTTGAAGCAGAGATAAAAGCAATAAAGCAAGGATATGAGGAAAATGAACAGAATCTGAGAAAAGAAATTGAAAAGTTAAAAGCGTTAGAAAACACGCATCGGTTGGAAACGCAAGTGGAGGAATTAACAGAAAATACAGAATATCTTGCCTATCTCTTAGACGAAGAGATACAAATATCAAACGCTTTACGTGAAGAAGTAAATATGTTACAAAACCGACCACCAATCCTGCTTATGCCATTATATCCAACTGAAGTTGTAAATCAAGTACCCGCCGAACCCGATGAAGGATTCGGGGAAACGGACGAAGCGGCAATATAAACCTAAAGAGGGAAAATTGTAAAGTGTAAAAAGATAATAAAAATAATAAAAATGACAAAAAAAAAAAAAAAAAAAAAAAAAAAAAAAAAAAATTGTAATCGATGTATATTTAGTATGAATCCAAATGAAATAGAAATCCGAATGAATCTAGAAGACGGAAAATACGTACCAAACCCAATTCAATTAGTAGAACCAATCGAGCAAGACCCACTGAGATATTACAGTAAAAGATGGAGAGCTGAAAGAAAAGAATGGCAAGAGTTAGTGGAGGAGCAAGAATCAGAAATCGCCCGGATAAATCAACAGCTAATACAGTCAAAACAACTAGCCAATATGATAAAACGAAAACTAACATCTAGCATGGGAGAAAACAGAGATCAAAAGAGAGAAAATGAACGATTGAGACGAGAATTAGCCGAAATAAAGACTCGTGTAATCCTGGAAGATTATTGGAAAACCGAAGCAGAACGAATGCGAGATAGCAGAAAGAGCGAACAGAGATATGTAATACAACTAGAAGACAGTTGTAAAGAAGCCAGAGAGATAAAAGAAAGTCATCAACAAACTCAAGACGAAATTAAAACATTAACAGAACAGCTCCAGGAAGCGAGACGAAAGCTGGAAAAGCAAACCGCTAAACGAATAAATCATAAACGTCAACTTAAAAGAAAGCAAGCGAAAGAAAGAAATCTCCAAATGAAAATCTACAATCAACAGAGGGTAATCAAAGAAAACAAAGAACGATTAAAAGAACTCCCGAAAATAACCGAGCGATTAATAAAAGCCCAAATCCTAATAATGAGATTTTCAGAAAACAAAACTAAAGAGGAGTGCGAGAAACACTCAACCCCAGAAAAAGAGAAAGAATAAAAAGGGCTAAAACTCCACTGTAAATAAACGAAATAACCTTGTAAATAAATATAAAATTAATTACGTATAAAAATAGAAAGTATGAACCCAAACCTGTGGATAATAATGATGATAATAATGAGAAAATGCAATACTGAGAACCCGTTAGAAAAATGCGAGAAATCCCAACCCTTCAGAAGAGAGGACAGCACCTGTGCCGATTTCAAAGAAATTTGTAGTAACCCCAATAATGAGGAATGTCAGCAGATAAACCTCCAATGTATGCAATGCCCCACAAAAGAAAACAAGGACGAACTAAAACAGAATATCGAGAAAACCCAAATAATGGTACAAACCCTACTGAAAAATAATGAAGAGATAGCCAATATAAAAAATGAGAACCGAGAGATAAAGAAAACCCTAGAAACCCTCATCAGACAAATTCAAAGAAAAGCCAAAGCAAATCCCAATAATAAACCAATTCAGGAAATCCAAAAAATCGTTTTATCAATCGAAAAGCAACAAGGAAAACAAATCAAACAGAAAAACGAACCCTATACAACAACAAGTCTATCAATCGAACTTATACTACCGATTAGTATAACCTCTAACATGATACTCCTAATATGCTGTCTCATCCTCGGCCTAACAAAAAACAAGCAAAGGCAAAATACCCCAATTCAGAAACTCAGAAGAATGTTCAACCCAATCCAAAATACCAATCAAGTTAGCAAAACTTCAAGACTCTCGCAGATTTCCATCAATCACCCTTCAAGATCAACCCAGCTCGAAAGCGAAACCCAAGCCGTCAGCGATTCATTCGAAGCTAAATATAACTGATTTACATTGAGTGATTAATTCAGACTGATCTATAGTGATTCGAACTGATAAAACTTGCATTGATATAAAAACCGAACTATCCAATTTTGATTGTAGCCGGACCTTAAGTCCATCTTTGCCTTGATGATTTAACCTTACCGTAGAAACTTTTTATGAATGTGGATGTTAAAAATGTATGTATCATTTTGAAATCAATTGAAATTGCGGGTCGCAATTTTACGGACCCCCGAGTGTTTTATGTTGGGCCAGAACGTAAACGGCCTTGGAAAATGTTTAAATGGATCAGAAACACACACGCAAAAATAACACGCAATTTAAATAAACCCACTGAAACATCAAGTAAACCCGATAAAATCTGAGAAAATAAAAGAATTAAATATAAAATAATAAACATAAAAATAAATTAAAATATTAACAAAATGCACCAAGATTCGCACGATACCTATACAAATATAACAAGAAAACACAACAAATTCGACGAAATTGAAAAAATCAATTAAAGTTCATTAAAGTGAAATTTAAATCGAAAAATTGAATTAGTAATAATTCAATAAAAATTTTAAATAAAAAATTATAAAAATAAATCGAAAAATAATAAAAATAAATAATAGAATTTGCTAGAAAATAACAAGGTCGAATTTTGTTTTACTGCATCAAATTTCACACGTCACACAAATAGGTATATATACTGATCCATTTTCACATTTAACTTAACCATTAACCATTTTTCAAACTAAGTTTGAACTTTAACCATTTTGAAAATTGTGAATTGTTTTAAATCTATTTGTAAACCATTTTTCAGACCAGTTTAGAACCATTTCGAGAATTTGTTTTATTATTCTAGGTGAGAAATAGTTATGTTGGAGCCATCTTTCCACACCACGTTCATAGCATCTCTGTAGAGCTCTGCTTGACGGCGGTGTGGGGAGAGAGGCATTTATGTTTTCTATTATGATATTTTATGTTTTGTATGAAAATTTTGGAATGGTCATGAAGGGTAATTTCTGTTATTTTGTCCTAATTAATAAATATTATTGAAATATTTAAATTATTCTACATATATCTAACTTATTTTATATGCTTTATAAATTTTAATGTCGAAATTTTTCCGGCCCACAGCCGACACATCACGCAAGATAGAAAAATCAACATAGTACAGAGGCATGTAAGTGCGTGGAAAATCGCCAATGATATGTACCCGTGAAGACTCAGCGTGCGCAACGCAGCGGTCGTAACGTCAATATTATCCCTATAGCTGAAGCGAGAAATAAGGAAGAAGTCTCTGGCTGCTTCCTCGTTTCTCAATTCTGTAAAATCGACCTAAAATTATGTTACATACGGCTTAAAATTATCACACCGAGTAGTCCAGTGGGCACTCAATAAATATAATATGAACACAATATGCGTCTAAGGCCTATTAAAAGGAAAGGGTACTCGGGTTAAATTAACTGAAATCGTTGTTATAACTATTTTGATTAACATTTTGAAAATAGATAAAATTCATTGGGAATCATTGAATTCGATTAAATTGAAATTATTAAAAATAACCATTAATTGTAAAAGTAAAGTATTTTATTTGGATTAACATTTTGAAATAAAAAAAAAAATTTATTGGGAATCATCGAATTTGATTAAATTGAAATTATTGTTAAAAATTAAAGCAACCATTGATTGTAGAAGTAAAGTGCTTTATAGCTAAAAATCCAAGTAAATGTTGGGTAAAGATAATTTAAACGCTCGTAAATTATTGATTAGGGTATTAGCAAATAATTCCATCAGTTAGATTATTATAATTCATTTCAATAAAAGTAATCTGCCTTGGAGTAAGAACGAGTAATGTATTGATCTAAACAAAAGCAACCCCGATAAAAATGAAAGCAACTAAGAATCGAATTCATTGATTTCAAATAAAGAAACGTATCAATTAAAGGTGAAACAATTTTCGAATAATAGTATGAAACCCCTTAAATTAAATTGTTGATTAAAGATCCGAATTTTCATTGATTAAAGCAAAGGAAAGGTCTCAAAACAAAGTAATCATCCAGTTAAATGGTGAAAACTATTGATAAAAATAAAATAATCTGTTGATTAATAATCCAAACTTCATCGATTAAATAAAAGGAGAAACGTTAGGAATTAAAGATTTATTATAAAGTGATCGTCTAGTTAATTGCTAAGAATTATTCACTGATTAAATAAAAGGAAAGATTACGAATTAAAAATAAAGCACTCATTTGGTTAAATGTCGAAAAAAACGATCGATAATAATAAAATAATTCGTTGATTAATAGTACAAACTCATTGCGGAGCTTTTCCTTTGATTTAATTAGATGGATTAAAATATATAAATTCCTCACTGAAAAACTTAGCAATTCAGAATAAAATGGGTATAAAATATTATTCACATACCAAAATAAAAATAAAATCTGATTAAAATAGAGAAATCGTGATGAGTGAATCAACAAATAAATATCAATCCGTTACTGAATAAAAATGACAGAAATTCAAAATTAACACGATGGTTGAAAGGCAGGGATAAAATCGAAAATGACCCGAATTAGAAACGCGAACCGGTTAATAATATTAGATTCAACTTGATGATAGCCATTCAGTTAGAAGGATTTTCTTGATATCTGACGAATACCCTGACGCCAAACGAATAACTATAAAGTTAATAAATACACCAACAAAATCACGAGAAATTGACTTACGACGCGCGTAAAATCCGATATAGTCCAACTTAGACGAATAAACACACCAAATGATGAATATCAAAGCGATGCTTGATAAGGAGTCCCATCATTAGAAGGTCTACGCGCACAACACAACCGAAAATTGCACTAAGTCGATAACAGAAGTAGCCGATCGATAACTAAATTAACTTGAGAGAATCAACCGGAAACCGGAAACCTACCTTGAATGAATTTAACATCCGCTCGATCGAAGAGATTGACGTTTCCGCCAACATCGCCCTGACAGGATGTGTGACTAAATTGAATATCGTCAAATTAAGTACAACCGGTAAACTTTAACTCGGTTTCGAATAAACATTAGTATCATGGAATAGCGGATTTTAGAATTAGTGTAATCAACATCGATGTTAGGTATTAGTAAATTGTAACTTCATGTTAATTGATATGACGTTTATATATTTAATAAATTTCAGAATTAATCTCAAACAGCAGTAGGTAGTTGGTAAACTTTAAATCAACCTCAATATCTGATACCATAGCGGATCCTTTGAGTTTTGAAATTGATTTCTAACAGATAGTAGCACTAAATACTTAGTAAATTTTAAATGAATCTTAATTAGTGGTACTTCCATCCACTTAACAAACATTAATGCCTGATAGATAGTGGATTGTCGACTCACCCATCTGCCCAACCCTAAAAATATCATCTAACATGTTCTAATTATTACCATCATTAACAAGAGTTATGAGGAGTTAGCCAACAGAATACATCATAGATAAATAACCCTAGTCGTTTCGAGTTGCAACAACAATCAACTAGTAGAGTTTAATCGGTCTAAGAGCAATAATATAATCAACGTTTAGTCTAGTATTATTATAAGCCGACGACTTAATCGAATTTGATAACGATAACAATTTAGATATGCCTATCGACCAAATCACCATTCAAGTAGCAGAGGAACCACACCCGGGAGAGGTACCAACAGCCGCCGCGACTACTGAACAACTTCCACCCTGGCGGTCACACCCGACTACTTGGCGATTGTTGGGTCTCAAATCCGATCCTTGTGGACTCGCCGGACAACAGTACCCGGCCGAAGAAATATATGATCACGCCAGAAATCTCCTCACCTTCTGGGAGCAAGTACAAGAGCAAGTGGACCTCAATGTGGTCAAGGCCCGGATGTACCTCACGAACGTGGAGGAGGACATCCGCGTCGGGCTCATCGCGGAGGCATACCCACCTCACCCAGTCCGCGATACCCGGCGGCCCTATACAGTGGCGGCTCTGAAGAGAAGTTTAGAGAGAGAATCCCCTGAAGAAGAACTATAGTAATGACGAAGCGTTGTAGAAATTGATTTAAATATTAAGTGTTATTGTGGTTTTTCTTATTCGTTATTATATCTCATAGATAAACCAGCTTCATACAATTTGTTTAATTAAGTAATAAGACTTTGATTTAATGAAGACCATAAAGAATTTAACTGCTCTCCTGTTATAGTGATGTCGTCCCTACAACTTCTACGAGCGGAACTGGAACGAGCAAGACAATCGAACGCAGAGTTACTCGCCCAAATCCTTCAATTAACTCGAGAGGCTCAACAGTTAAAAGCAACCTGGGTTGATCCAGCAAAGGTGAGAGCTGTATACCATCGACTCACAGCGGCTCAGAAAGGCTGGGAGGAAGAGCGGCAGCTCAATCAGAGTCTGCGCACTCAAATTCGGGGACTCGAAGTCGCCCTAGCAGTATGCCGGGAGGGTGAAGCGGTCACTTATCCGCTCATCTTCGCCCCAACCCAAATGCCACGGACAACCACTAAGCCAACGGAACAACTCATCAATAATCGTCGACCGGGACGTAAGGAACGTGCCCGACGTCGAGCAACGCAGCTGCAAAACGCCAAACAGTAAATATCCCACATGTGATTGATTCAAATAGAGTAGTTTTAGTCTTAGTTGAGTCGTTTCTTTGGAATTGCAAGTCAGTGTTGTCACAAGTAACCTTACTAAGTCTCAGTTTTCTACAGTCAGTTAAGAACGAATCCTGTATAGTATGAGGGACAGAGCTAAGCGAGCACAGGTCTTCTATCGACAGCTCGTGAACCCGAGGATTGTCCGAGCAACTACAGTACTAGCACATGGTACTCAATTTTTGCGGGCAATCCACCACTTGTACACATTACCAACGTTGCCTAGCAACGGGTGCCAAGTGGCGATCAGTATCATTTTGTATGGCGTTACGAGGGCAACCACCGATTAGTTCAAACAAACAATGAAACCCTGTAACCCACCAATAGGAATAAGGGTAAGAGAGATACTGTGTTTATTTAACATAACAAAAGGTTCACAGGCCATAAAATAATCATCAACGCGGACAACGATGAGAAGGACTAGGCGAATGGACATAAAGATAAATGATATGAGAGTATAGGTTAACATTCGAAGGAGATAGGATACTAATGGGACCAAAAAATCGAAATCGAGCACAGGCCTTCTATCGGCAGCTCGTTGGACCCATGGATCGTTCAGTCAATTATAGCATTAGCAATAGCGCTCACTTTTTGTGGACGATCCACCCACTTGAACACAGTTCCAACGTTGCTTAGCAACGGGTGCCGAGTGGTAGGCGAAAAATATTTGTATGGAGTTGTTTGGATAACAACCAGCTTCAAAATATCACACCCAGAAACCCACCAGAAGTAACACTTTGGTATCTCAAAATGTTTTGCGGAACAACTGCGGTCCTTTCAACTAAGTATCAATCGAGAAAGAAGGTGCAATATTTGCCCGAAGCGCAAAACCTGTCTAAACGTTATATTTGTTGCGTGGGGAAGAATGAGGCCCATTACAACGCAAGAAAGTTTTTGAAAAAGTACCCGTGAAATTGGATTTTAAAATATTTCAATGTAAAAATGAAACTAAATTGAATTCTGAAATAGCATATATTTCTAAATTTTTTAAAAATTGCAAATACAATAAAAATACAGATTAATTAAGGATATATATTTAAAAGAATTGTACTGTTTTTTAACGAAATTAAACATCAGAAAGAAATCTAAAGATGCTGTAGTTCCATTCTTCGATGTAGTGAAAGGCATTTTTTATCAAATAATATTATTAATATGTAGTGTTCTCTAAATTTCTTTACTATTATTATTATTTATATTTAACTTCTGGAGTGTTGTAGTACAACTTAATCTGTAAAGTAAATAAATGTAATTCCTAATATTACAAAATGCAAATTTTTTACATAATATTTGATACTATTTTTTTCTGAATATCTAAGTTTGGCGGAACACTTTACATAATTCCACGGAACACCAGTTAAGAACCATGGTCTTATAAGATACTATAATTAAAATGATTTATTTAATTAATTAAAATATTAAACAAAATTCGCTATTAAATAAATTAATTAAAAGAAATCCTGCTTATTTAGCAAATAATATATATAATATCTATTTTAATAAAGATTTTTAGTTATGATTTTCGAAAGACTTGATAGAATAGAAAAATGTTCTTAAATATATTATATAAATTTTATTTTAATAGATCGAAAATGTATTATTTTGAATTGCTACCTTGACATTATTCGAAATTTCAAATCTAAATTCATTGATTGTCGCGCAACTATGAATGGACAGGCTTTTCTTGGTTGCAAAATTAGTCTAATCTCAAGAGCAGGAATCCGCTACGAAGGAATTCTCTACACGATTGATGCTAACAATTCCACTGTAGCTTTGTCAAAGGGTTACAATTAATTGAAATCGTTTCCATTGTTGTTGAATTATTGCTTTCAGTCAAATCCTTTGGAACAGAAGACCGTTACGCCGAAACTCCGGTGCCGCCTCGGGATGAAATATACGAATATATCATTTTCCGTGGATCCGATATTCAGGACCTCCATGTGTGCGAGGCTCCGAAAAAGCATCCCCAGATTATGGCGCAAGATCCAGCAATACTTGAGGTAAAATGCCAGTTGACTTAAATAGAATTAGACAATTAAAAATTTCATCTTCAGATTACTGGCAAACCTCCGATGGCCACTCCCTATTCAAGGCGACGAGTACAAGTAAAAGAACTATAATAATTTAAAATTAAATTTAATAAAATAATTATTAAAATTTAATTTAATTTATTATTTTAGTTCACTCCAAGATCGTATCAAGGTGTCGATGAAAGTATTGTTTTTTTCATTTTTCTCTAAGGGTTGGCTGTGTTGTTTATTAACTTTTTAATATTTTCCAGGCGATATTCATACAAAATATTTGCAATTACCTACATTAAGAGCTTCACTTTTTAAATATATTTTGTGTTAAATAATAAATTACAATAGTTTGAAATGTTTCCTGATTATTGTCAGAAAAGGCTCTTCGACTTACAATAAAGGTTTTCAGCGTAATCGTTTATAATAATAATAATAATAATAATAATAATAATAATAATAATAATAATAATAATAATAATAATAATAATAATAATAATAATAATAATAATAGGGAATAAAACTCTACAAGTTATTATATTTTACTGTACTTCAAACAGGTTTCATCTTGTTTATATGCAGCAAGCTTTTAGGGATCTTGAAGTATGAATTACATAATCCTAAAATAAAATAAAGATTGTGAAATTTATATATTTTTATGTTTTAGAAATAAGTTTTAACTAAGTTAATTTCAACTGCAGTTATTTTTTAATAATATTTTTAAAATTGGATTTCCTAATTTAAATTATTATCACAATTTATATAATTCTTCTTCTTTTGATAATAAATCTTCAATTTATTTATGTTTTACTTATTCTACCAATACTACAAGCTCATAAAAATCTCCATAAAATGATCCAAATGCTTGAAGAAATGGAAAATTAGTGGAAAGTTAAAGTATATGTAGTATAAATCGAGTCTCCATTTTTAGCTATAGTACACGGAATGTTACCACTTCTTTTTTTCAGTTCAAATCTAAACTCACCATTTGAAAATTTTCGGAATTATTATATATTTTCCAGAAATGTAGAATTTGCTTTACTTAAGTCGTGATTTGAAAGATTTTCCACATTTGCTGTAATTGTAGAAATTTTACAAAATAAAAATTTTCACCAGCAACAATATAAGAAAAATCAATAAAATTATATTATAGGAAACACACAAGCATTTCTGTTTATTTGTATCCAATAAGATTTTTGGAAGCACAAACAAATATTATTGAGCAAACTTAAAATTAATTATTTTGTAGATTTTCTATTATTTAAATTTAGAATTTTTTATTTTTCTAAAACAAAATGAGTTTCTCAGATCAGGTTTTTTGCAGATTCTCTATAATTTCCCGTTTGATAAAATAATGTCTGTAAAATATTTTTTGATAAAAACAGTCAAGATTGAATTTATTTTTTTCTGTTCCCAATGATGTCGTGTCTTGGTTTATTGTTGAAGGAATCGCCTTTTCTCAAATTGTAGGAAAATGAGCTTATTATGTTTTTCAATTGTCGAAACTTTCGGGATTTAACTAAGAAAAATATGAAAATCCAGAGTATTATCAGCTGTAAATTATTACAGCTGCTTGCTATCAACATAATAAAATTGCAATTTGAAAAAAATATTTCTACTCCAAATTTTAGATGTGCATGCAAATACATTAGACTTTCAGAGCAAAGAAAAACGTATAAAAGACGAAGATACTTGTCCACAGAATAACTCATCTTTGAAAGTCAAAATAATCATGCGTTT
This sequence comes from Schmidtea mediterranea, assembly GCA_022537955.1. Taxonomy (NCBI): domain Eukaryota; kingdom Metazoa; phylum Platyhelminthes; order Tricladida; family Dugesiidae; genus Schmidtea; species Schmidtea mediterranea. Next base: position 218,893,885 of record CM039680.1, read on the forward strand.
ATATACGATAAATATACTAATAAGAGGTTCCTTGTTCCTCTTGTTGTTGAATTGTTTATAATTATACTGGAAAACATATTTTTTGCTATTTTTATTTTTATAGGTATTTTTGAGTAATCTAAGTGAGTTATTTAATGCCAATAGCGTCTTTCATCCTTTTCACCATTGATCACTTTTAAATACCTTTGTCATCATTTACTATAAAATAAATATTTTACCTTTTATAAAATTTTTAATAATAAATCCATTTTTATTCTTCGGCGATTGATTAAATAAACAAGACAGCTTACCTTATATCATTATCAAAAATATATTTGATTAATTTTTTCTTTAAAATTATCACAGGAGATGGAAGAGATATGTCTTATGTTGATGACATGAGATCCGGTCCCTATTACCAAGGACATGTGGACGATGAAGTGTACGAATCTTGGCCAGACAGAGCTCCATCAAGATCATACTATCTCAGAAATAGAGCTTATTATCCGTAAGTCAAAAAATGAAACATTTTAAAAATAACTTAGAAGTTTCGTAAGAATGTTGTAAACTTTTCTAATCACAACCTTTTTTTGCAGTAATGGAAGTAATTATTCAGTAAGAAACCAACCAGTTTTCTATCCTGAAATGCAGCGATATAACAATAATCGGAGAAGATCCGGTTTTAATGGAACCGGAATGAGAAACAATAAAGTATCTTCAGTACCAGCTCCACCAAGGCGAAAGAATGCAACTCTTCGGCGTAATACAAGACGTTCTTCAAGTTTAAATGTTCGAAGTACCGGCCAAATGTCAAATAAGCTTAACGAAAATGCCCAGGAAACCTCTAGAGCATCAAGCGGAAACTCAAGATCCACAAATATGTCTGGTAGACCAGATAGCCAAAATGGCTTAGAGTAATTTCACTAATTATTTATAACTATGTTCTTAGTAATTTGCTATATTATAGCCTAGCACAGGGGTCGGCAACCTTAGGCTCCGGAGCCGCATGCGGCTATTTAGTAAGATCATTGCGGCTCTGTACATTATTAAACTTTCTTAAAAGTAAATTCTTAACTGAAATCCCGAGATAATTAAAATGATTCACTTTTAATAAATATATTTTAATATAGTTTGAAAACCTATGTAGTAATTCGGAAATAATTAAAATTAGATGAAAATATTGATTTTATCAATTTTATATTCATTTTTATGGTAAATAAAAATATTAAAATTAATGTAAGAAATTAATATAAGCTGTAAGAATTATAAAATGGCCACAAGAAAAAAGAAACGAGTGATAAATGACAAAAATCGAGAATGTGCCAACTTCTGCTAAAACATTCTCGATAGAATCAGTAAAATGGCACAAAACGTTTCGTTCCAACAATTTAATGATATTAAATCACCACGAAAATTTTCTATTGCTATAAGTGAGTCATGTGATATAAGGGAAACAGCTCAAATGATATCTGAACGGAAGATATGTATCATTTGATGGACCCAAAGAAAAATTACTAGCTTTGTTGTCGCTCAAAGGACAAACCACTGGTGCAGATATAGAATTTTATGTGCTACAGATGGAGTACCAAGTATGAAGGAAACACACAAAGGTTAAAAATAAATAAAAACATTGGTGCCCAGAAAGCTGATGAACATAAAAATGTGATATTAATAGATTGATTCAAGTTTAAGGAAGATTGTGATATTTAGTGTACTTTGTCAACTGAAGAAAAACCTTCGTGTTAAGATTCTTGATATGAAAGTTGTGTTAAATGGCATAGGCCAGATTTGGTGTGTGATATGCAAGTTTTCAATGGAGAATATGGATTTAGAGCATAGCATGATGTAAATATAAAAGGAGGATAATGTAAAAATGGAAGGAAAGATCATTGATTTTTAAGAATACACTTACTAGACTTGCAAGAACAAAAAGAATTTTTTTTCGAATTATTAACTTTAAAGATTTTGGGTGTCAGTGATGTAAGCTATTAGAGCCTAATATGAAGCCGTCAAATAGTGAGACATATTGTTATGCTTAATTTATAAAATATTAATCGGAAATTACACGTGATTGTGGAACTGTAGAGGTACGAAAGGGCCCAATATAAAAATCACCATGAGGATGTAGGTAACAATTGTATCTTCAAGATAACATCTTCCGTACTTGAGTAAGTGCTAAATCTCTAAGCAAAAATGTGATATGTATCAGATCATATATTGACGATATTGTTGTCAAATAAGTGATTTACCTATTTGTTTACTTTTGATCTGTTTTCGTCATTTAGAACGCCCTCTATCATTAGTTATTTTGTGAAAGTGTCCAACACAGGCAGTAATGTATTTATATGTTACAAACATGTGACGGATTTTCTGCCAACTTTGAACTCGATAAGAACATATTCGATAGAAATCTTTAGTTAGTAACTGTCTACGCATCAGTTCTCACTATAATCTTACCTTGTACATTAAGAGAACAACATTTTGACATGAATTATTTGATTACACATAAAACTTCCTAAATATCCGCGTTTTATAGTGTTAGAATTCTCAGTATCCATTCTTTGTAATGTTCAGACATAACTTCGTTATTACTCTGGAACATCGACGAATCTGACGTATGTTGAGGATTTTAAGGAAGCTCTCAATCGATGTGCCACAGCTAAAAGTGCTCCAGAAAAATAGTTCACCTAAGATTTGCTAGACCAACATAATGCCTGCGGACTGAAACTGACTTGTGCAATAAATTTATGTGGCCTGCGATTAATGTTTAATGTTCCTGAAAAAGATTTCATTGTACCAATTTGATATATTGAATCATGTTCAAAATCCCCCACCCAACTAAACAATTAAATAAATAAATTGTATAATATAGACATTAAAAAACACAGGAAAAATCAATATTTTATTAAATTTAAAAGAGATTCTATATTTCTCTTTTTAAATCTATCTATCCACATAAATTCTAACAAAAGATCATCATGTCATATTTTTGTAACACCTTTCATCTCTTAGAATTGAAACTCTCAACATTTTGAATAATTGGCATAACAGTATTGGCAGATCTTTTCAGCATCAACACTAACTTCTTTTATGTATAATGTCAAAACTTGTTATCTTGGGGTTCTGACACGATGTGCTTTTATAGTATGGGTCAACGTTGTTTCATTATAATGTTCCCGTTGACCAGTAAATCAAAACCTTTATTATTGTCTTCATTGGTAATCCTATGTTTTCAAATAAGATTTTTGCTTTAATTTTTCTTGCTGCTTGAAAATGAATGCAGAATAGTTTCTACATTGCCAGACGAAACCATCACGAGAATCTTTGCTCTTCTTAAGTTTCATTATTGAATTGCAATGAAAACAATTTAGTTCATTTAAAAGTATTGAATTATTGAACAATAAATGTAACATTGATGCCAAAAATTTTAAAATCCCTTCGTTAGTTTGAGGCTGCATTAATGGTAATTAAAAATTTATAATATAACTTGGGTGTGTTTTGAACATGATCCGAAATATTTGCACCAGTATGTAATTGATATGAACTGTTTGACGTTTATTAGCGATGTGAGATTTTACCTTCTTAGCCGGAGTTTACCAGTGCGATTTGTTATTTTCGTTGTCAAATGTGATGAATCAAGTTTTGTATTTCACTATTTTTTCCAAAGTGGTCTGGGGGCTAAAACTGATGGCTACACTTGTTCTGGAACCACATTGACTAATGTTTCGTTCCATGCCTGTAGAAACTACCATATGCATTGGATCCATCCAATATAAATTCGTGTTTTTCCTTAATGAAATAATGGCTAAAAAATAAATTATACTTATTATATACCTCAGAAGTTTCTAAATATCTTAAAGCCCTACAAATTAAACGTAAAATGAAATTAATTTTTCTAAATATTTACTTATTTATTATCATTTAAATTTTCTAGCACTTTTGCTAGTATGCTGAATTGAATTTATCTTGGTCTTTTTTGAGTTTAATAAAACGACAAAAAGACATTTATAATAAATATATCACAACCTTTTCATATTTTTATATGTTTGTCTTTTAATACATTATTATTATTATTATTATTATTATTATTATTATTATTATTATTATTATTATTATTATTATTATTATTATTATTATTATTATTATTATTATTATTATTATTATTATTATTATTATTTTTATTATTATTATTATTATTATTATTATTATTATTATTATTATTTTTATTATTATTTTTATTATTATTATTATTATTATTATTATTATTATTATTATTATTATTATTATTATTATTATTATTATTATTATTATTTAGATCGAAATATGACAAAGATTACGATTTTGAATCGGCAAACGCTGAGATTGCCAAAGAACTGGAGCGACTGACCTTAGAGAAAAATTCAGTTTCAACGACAACATTATCAGAGTGTCAATTTGTCAATCGCGACATTGGGCCATCTAAAAACAAAGGTCCAACGGGAGACAGCGAGAGAATAGAGAATATAGAAATAAATCCTGAATCACAAATGAATGGGCTTAGAAACAACACAGAACTAGATCAAACAAACTCAACCGTTTCAAACAATAATGAAATAATTACCAACGGGCCAATAGCTAAAGATAATGGTGACAATGTCATTAACTATGATCGCTCGAAATCCTTTTATGATAATATCAGTTCACAGGCCACTGATAGAGCAAAAGGGTAACTGATCTTCATTTGTTTTATAATTAAATATAAATTAACTAATAAAAAAATCAATAAAAATATTAGAAATTATAATTTTTGTTTAAATTAGTAACAAAACTAAAATGTTTAATTTGCTTTTTCATCATTGCTTGAAAATAAATTTCTTTTTGCGGTTAAATGAGATTAAAATAAATTCTTAATTGGTGGCCCCTAAGCATTTTATTATTGTTTTTTCTCATCTAACAGCAAAAAAACCATTGTTTTTGTTTTGAAAATTATTCAAATTTTTATTCTTTTTTTAATGAATTCAGTTTGTTTTAATTTTTGAGTATACTTTTTATTCATGAATTAAATTATTATACAACTCTGCTTAAAGTGAGGTAAATTCAGTAAAATTAATAAACAAATAATAAAACGGCTGAATATTTATATTGTGTGAAATGATGTATTAAAAAGATTAGTTCAATTTGTGATCGACCTCGGAACGGATCGCAGTTACAAGTGAAGGGCTCTCGGTAATATTAGAGGTAGCATGATACTTTATGACGGTTTATAATCAAATAAATTAATTTTAATTATAAATTGTGAATAAATCAAGCCATATTCTCTGGGATTGTTAGATGCAAGACAAGTCAATCCGTTTATAATTGTAGTCAGTAAATTATCTGGGTTAATTAGTGAGGGGTAATTAGAATGTTTTAATTAGAATAATTTGCATATTTATTTTAAAATTTATCTCATTGCAAATAAATTTAATTCATATTTTACAGTTACAAAATTTACAGTATAAATAATAACAATTTTTTTAATAATTTTTCAACATTTAAGATAATAATGAATTAAAAATAAATGTTTTGCAGAAATAATTTGTGTGTTTTAAATAGGGCTCCGAACTACATTTTTTGTATTGCTTCCTTTGTTTCTTCATTTTAAAAAAAAGAACTTATCTTTTATTAGGGCATCCGAAATCTACTTTTTAGCATTATGAGTTATCAATAAATTGCGTTATGTGCCTAGGGGAAGGGTCACAGATTTGTAAGGATGGTGAGAGCGTGGTATAAATGCGATGTCACATGACATCCAACGTCAATAGGTTCTTAATTTTTTGATTATTTACATTTTACAACGCTTATAGTTATATTTCATATTTTAATTCTCATGATCACAGAGCCCATCGGTATAATAGACGAGTCCATTGATTTAATACTTTTTCGGGAGGGAATTAAAAGCTTTGTGACGTGGCAAAGTTGTACAAGGAGGGGCTATCAAAAACGGGATGAAATTGCGTTAATTTTTTTCTACGTCGGAGTGTTTTAATGAACATTAATGAATTTTCTCTTTTTCCATCACAGTTATTTATTTAAACAAATTTTACTTATTTATTTCAACACTGAATTTACAACTTTTTTAATATAGATGTAAAATTTGTTTTATTTTAATAAAATTTTAAAAAATAATTTATAAAAGTTGTCTCTAGATTATTATTGTTTATTAACATTCATTTCATAGAAAAATGATTCGTGCTATAAATTGGCGAGACGAGCGCAAACTAAACGTAGAAACGTTCGGTTTCAATATTCCAAACAATAATCGTCAGCCAAGTAGAAGAAATGCCACGGATTCTAACAATACGATAAATGCTTCAAATTCTGTTAATAGAAATATACATAACATTGTTTTACCAAACTCCTTTTATAAACATGATGCTTTCCGATATCAAATGCCTCAAAACTCTTTTTACTCTCCATATGATATGCACATGTCTAGTAAGTACTATTATCAACCTCGATGGTTTTCTAGACGCCCCGACTATCGGGTCCCGTCATATATTCAAGCTTGGAATTGATCATCGAGATACCTTGAAGACACACATGATCCTTCAATACATCGTGAACTTTTCAATGTTTAGTATTGTTAGAATTGTGTTAGTAAGCCATACAATTTTCATTAATACTAAAGTTGGTTTTGACAGAATTTGCAATTTATAGTTCAATGTTAATGTTATTAAAAATAAATATGTTGAAAGAGACATTTTCTTTTTAAAAGGACTAATGAAAATAATTTTGTCAATAAAGTCTTTCCTGAAAATCTTTGATCCTTTCACCATTGATCAATTGCCATTTTCAATTTTGTAATATTCATAAATCAATACAAAACATTGATTAATAATCTGAAAACCAATGAAGATAATGAAAACTTTAAATAAAAATTTATTACTTGTTGATATGTAATACATTTTCATCAAAGCTGAGACTCTGACCCCCTAACCTTTTTTCGTTTATTCCGAAAACGTCATATTTTAAAATTATTAGTAAATTACAGCAAAGCCAAATTTATTATCCATTTTTATGAATTTATTGAAGCGAGTCTGTAGGATTATTGAAATCCAAATGGTATAGAATACAAAAATGCACATTTTTATGATACATTAGCCATTAGTCAAGGACGATGGTTAGCCACATGGAGAAATTGTAAGTCACCTTCGTCTTTTGTGAGCGTCTTGTTAAAGCTTTTGATGAGTGCCACAATTTTTGCTGCTGCATCAGTAACAAGTTGTTACTAATAACCTGGAGAGTAGCTAAATTACGTTTCACAACATGGCAGGAATCCTGAAATTTCCAAGTATCAGGGTCTGTAAATAAAAAGTCCATTAGTAAGTTGAAGCAACTAAATATTTTCATAAGGTGGATCGTAACAAACTTAATAGGTGTTAATGATTCAAAAGCTTGAAGGTCGATTTTTTGTTTCATTGAGATGCTTGTCTTCATCATAAGTCGTTTGGTGAAAGAGGAATCTTTTTCATCAAAAAAGCTAGGCAAACCAATTCTTGTGACAGATTCAAGAGTGCAAAGACAATTTCTTTGTTGTGACGTTTGGAATAGATGAGTGAATAGTGGATAGTGCCTAAGAGTATTTAGAAGTTTTAAATCATTAACAGGTACGGAAATAGCTGAAGATGCAGTGATCCAATCCCTCTTCTCTCTTGTTTTCAGATTGAAAATTTTCTGAAAAAGCCATATCTTCAAAGCATATAAGACATCGGACATCCATCTGACATGGAGTATGGCTCCTGGTGCCATAAAACGTACATCATTTGGAGCTACCTCACGAATGAAAATGATAGACAGTTGCTGGAACTCACGATAGTCATCTCGCAACTATTTGTCTTTCATTTATTGGTGGACAAATGCTCTAATATTATTGCGGATATCAGTTACTATATATAAAGCAATTAAATAAATTCTCAATTTTTGTTTTTATTTTTTCCAATTATTTTTGCGATTGACATTTCGTTGTTTTCTTTTTTAGTTGTCAATGTGTTCAATGAAGAAAGTTTCTTTTTTTATATTTAGTAATGCATTTGATCCGTTTCAGTGCGGTTAGAGCTATCCGTTAGTTCATATAATAAGTTCAAATTATAAGACAATATTAAAATCCCATCATCTTCATCATATAAGGATATTTGGGATGTTTTTACCACCGTCAATTGAACTATTTGAGGTTTATGAGAAACTGGGATATCGAGCCTGAATGGTATCCTTGCTGCTTCAGACTGCTGTGAAATCTTTAATGACGTATGTTCAGGATATCTGCAATCTCTTGTGTTGTATAATGCAGGTGTGACACAATGCTTTTATTTTGTCGTTATCAGTCTCAATAAACCTTCTTGAACGAAGAAAGTTATTGTAAAGTTAAATGACCAGCACTGAATTTTGTAAACTATCGTTGACACTGACTTCCTTGTACCAGTAAGCTTTTCAACAAGCAAAACGTCAACTGCTGATGCAAGCGCACCTGCCACGACGGGTAAAACCTTTTATATTATTTAGGGCTAAAATCATGATGTATGAAATTTTATGTGTGCTGGTTAAGCGTAAAATCTATAATGAACGATTTTCTATCATACAAGTTGTGAGGAAAACTTGGTGGGCATTTGTAAATCCCAATACAATTATTTCAAGGACTAAGCTGTTTTGGTCCTTGACATCGGCAGACATGATATTTCAATTAAAAGTTAAAATCTATGATAGCTACGAGTCCCAGTTTATCCATGGAAATAATCAGTGACAGATGTGTAGCGAGTCGAGAGTAAGATTTCGGATATTTGCAAACTTAATATGTTTGTTTGGAATCCGTAATACTTACCAAATTAAAATATTTACTCTGTGAACCAAGCACATCCTCCCTAAAATATTAAAAGTTCTAAAAGGTTTATGTCGATGAGCTACTGGACTTCATTAGATAATTTGATGAAATTAATATGTTTAGTTAAGTACAAGACTCTATTTAATGTTTTTTAATTTGGGGTAACGATAAAACTGAAGCTGCATGTAATAATACATCCTCCTCATCTGAGCTAGTCTCCACATATAATTTTCAGTGAAAACTATTTTTTATAATTAATCGTGGTACTTTCCCCCACTATATTGGTCAAGCCGATAGTTTATGCCAAAAGGGAAGTGATCCATGAATTAATAAGTAGATCAAATCACTATTCATTTGACGCAAATAATTTAGTTAATTAATTAATTTGTTTTTGGGCTCCCGACCCTTCAATATACCTTATCTCAATTTAATAGTATTTTATTCGTCTTCAAAATCAAATTTACCACCGTGTTGGACGTATAGGAATTTTTCAGCGTACTATATCACTTCTCCTATTGACCTGACCTCCCCATTTAACTACTAGGGATATCTTCCTGATACGCCGCACGATTTTAATAACCATTGCGTACCCATGACCGAAATCATGTTGGTACTGTACGCAATAGCCGAATGCCATTTGAGCAGGTGAGCGTCATTGCTAACACTACTCCTCGAAGGACCTTCATCTTCCCGGTTCATTAGCTGCCGCTAGAAGGACTTACGCTTCTACTTCCTAACCCCTTGCTAGTCACCACCCTTATCTAGACTACGTCGAGAGAATCCTGGAGAACGATTATGCCTCAATATTTATTTGCAAAGTTTTTGCGATACGCGTTGTGATCGATACCTCATCTTTCATGATATAGAACTAATAAAGTTAGTTTCAACAGAAAAGAAGAAAACAAAACAGTACAAGAAAACACAGGTAATTTATATTGAAGGGGACGCACATTGATAACATATTTCGTAGAAATAAACAATTCATATGAGCACTTCCGGGCTGAATAGAACTGGCCCATTTTCAATTTAATCTTCTTCGGCATCAATGTCGGTGGGTAGCCACCTCCTCTTGGCCGGTCGATAGGGCGGGGGATTCGCTTGGTAGATGCCCTCACAACTGGTGGAGGGTCCTGCGATTTCGAGTTGAGAGACGTTATTAGGCACTTCGCCTGTGAGGATGGCGATATCGTCGGTGCCTAGTCCTAGATGGCTGAGAGCTTGTGCGACCCGGGGAGGGTCAGAATCCTCATCCACTAGATTTATGTGGATGGATCTGGAGGGCGACGTGAAGGTGATATTGGGAGCATAACAAATGTCTGGATCAAGCCCCGGAATTTCGAATTCTCGATAAGGGGGCGGTAAGTCTCTCGGATGAGCTCCTCCTCCCGGCGGCGTCGGTCGCGACGTCACCGGTTTCGATTTGGCCGGCGTCGAGCCGTATTTATGATAGCGTTCTCCACGATCTCAGCTGGCGGGGGAATGGGAACTGACGGAGTTGGAGGGGTGTCGGCGAGATGGAGGTGATGAACTGGAATGATATTTAGCTGGCTGGCCCGGACACTCCCAGGGACGTGAGTCCGAAGCTCTACGTCTGTGAATGCTCGCCGGAGTGCGGTTGATTGCTCCCGGATTAACAGCCGTTGGCTGCGTTATTCTGCGATTAACTCATCGCGAGCCTGGGTGAGCCTAGTGATTTTCTGCTTCAGTTCTCTTACCATTTCTGGTGGGGCCGGGGTGCCTTTCACCCGCTCGTATTTAACCCGAAGCTCGTTGTGCTTTTGTTTTAAATCTTCGTATTGGTGCCTGACAGCCACTATGGATGGGGGAAGTCGGGGAATCTTAGCTAGGCGACTTATCTCCGAATTGAGGTTATTATCCATTCTAAAAAGGAAAAGGAAAAAGGAAATTAGTAACGGAGATCAATGAAAGATGAGATAAATGGACGGAGCAGTGCTAAAGGGGGGGGTTTGAGAGTTTAGGTGGTGAATTAGGTCCCATATTCATTACTATCCCCTCCTGTTAGCGGCGTTGTTATACAATTCCCCCTTTTTATAAGAAACTCAATTCTCGTCACTGTTAAGGCTGGTTTCCCGCTACCCTAGAGTTTGATACTCCACGCAATGGAAACAATCTATTACATTTACGATTTAATTTTCCTCAAATTAAGCAATACTCCCGATTTTATTGATTGGTGAATTCTTGAAAATTTAATTAGTGAAATTCGTGGCAGGTTCGTTTTCCCAAGAAATTTCGTAACAAACTGCCATAGTGACGGTCATTTTGGGTCCTGATTTATTAGATTTGTCGGGATAGTACTTGGCATTAGTGCTTATTGCTATTTTAAACTTATTAAATTTATTCCATTAATATTTACGTTATTAACATCTTTTCTCGAGTTTTATTTATTATACCGATTTAAAATAATTATTACGTTAGTGGTAATCTACATTGATTGAATTTACAATATTAATTAAAGCAGAGGGGCACGGTCGACGATCTTTATCCATCTCAATTTATTCAGACGACTAGAAACGATACCTACTTTATCAAATCTTATCGGTCGTAAGTCCAAGTTTAGCGCTATACATTGGTTTACGTCATAGATCCTGATGATTCTATCGATCCTAATAAGAATTTAAAACTCAATCGATTCGTAACAAAAGTTAATTAGTAGAGGCGTTATGTGGTAAAGAAATTAATTGAAAACTTATTAGAAATTAATTGAAAACTTATTAGAAATTAATTGAAAACTTATTAGAAAAGTAATTACTTTTACAGGGTTAAAACCTAGTATAGAGAAAATCCAATATATTCCGTACTGGCTTAAATCGCGAAATGACGAATTCTACTGGGCCATTGAATGCATAATTGGAGTTTTGAAGATAATTATTGATTTTTATCTAATATTGATGCTGATCGTAGTGTGTTGAAATTTGACCGTTGAAAATTTCACGCATGGGTGGGTGCATGCGCATTGATGATGTTTAATTCTTATGTCGTGTTATTCAATCGACCGTGGAGTTTTTAGCTTACGGATCGATAAATCGACCGTGTTCTTCTTTCTACGGATAGATTACCTGAAGAGAATCTCATTCACCCTCTGCCTACAATGATCTACATGTAGCTTCTTGATCTCTCAATCGTCAATAATTATTGTGGACAATTTTAATGCGTGCTGTCTGCGGTTTCTCACGATGTCATTTAATCTCCTGTGGACGCTTAAACATGCTGAGAAGAGAAAAACTCAATGCAGATTCGCGGTCTTGCTAGGAAATTTTGTGTCGGAACAAAAACATGGATTTTACTCCTCGTTGATCATATTAATTCAATTCGGAATTTTGCTACACTCCCGTGTCGCGGAATTTCCTAATAGTGTGAGAGAAAGTGTGACGTTGACTCTGTTCGCTGCCCTGACATGTTTAGAATAAATCATGTGATTTCCATTTTTATTTATATTAATTCTAATTTTTCGTAAAAATTCTAACAAGTAATTATCAACGTCTAATGCTTATCCCTGCTACCCGTTCTCTATTGATTAGTTCGAGATTAAAAACGACTCCTCAGATCAACTCGTGATCATACCTAATCTCCCTCTAGCTGAACTGTCGCTCTTCCCTTGATTTTAATTCGACTCGCTCCGGCCACTTTTCAGCAGCCGCCTCGAGTATACAACGGCGCCCTGCGTCGCGGTCCTGTGCGTATTGCCAGACCCGATTGCGGACTGCCGAGGGGTTCACGAGGCATGACCCACGAGCTCAACTAGGAGTTTTTCACCCACCAGCCGGCCCGAGATCCGTCCCATGAACCGTCTATTACGATACAATAAGTATACATAAGTTTAAAGGGCTCGAACTATAAATATGAATATGACATTATTAAAATATTTAAGCGAAACATTACACATCGTAAGTTTTAATTGAGCATGAAAATTTACATTAACATAGCAAAGAAAATGTATACACAATTAAAATCCTTACGTCTTGTTCAAATTTGTAAACGTTCTGCAAAATCACAATTTTGTTTAAAAGCAAAATAAGCTAAGATAATGAATTTCATCACTGTATATATACTATTTTTATGCTTGTGTGCGACCAATGAGCGATTTTTCGCCATTTTTAGGGCTTTTTAATTATTTTAATAATTTAAAACTGTTTTTATTATTTTTTATATATTTTTCTTTATTTTTTGATATACTATTTATGTTATATTTGGATTTTATTTTTATTACTATTTTCTTATAATATTATTTTTAGCCCTTTTTATTTGTTTTTTGGTCGCCACTTCTGCCTGTGTTTTTTCTAAACCTTATTTTGCAAGGTTTTGGCAGTTTATTTTATTTTTTTGTATGTTTCTTTTTGCATCTGTAAGTTTTTCCGGATTTTAATTAATTATTTGTTTTATTTAATTTTTGTTATATTTTTAATTTGTATTAATTAATATGTTTTATTTTATTTTTGGTCTCTTCTTGTGGTGCATGCTTATGTACAGTGATTCGTTCTGTTGGCGTACTGGGTAGAATTATTTTTTGTTTTAACCTGCTCTCACTTATTTTTATCTATTCCTTCAATCAACTCTTGTCTCTGCTAGGGTAATTCTTATCTTCCCCAGACGCCCCACAATTTGTACATAACCACTGTTTACCCATGAGCAAGCCCATGTTGGTACTGTATACAGTAGCCGAGAGTCCACAAGCAAGTGAGCCCCGTTTCTAAGACTACTCCTTGAGATAATCTCGCTTTCGGGTTCCTGACGGCCGATAGAAGGACTTACGTCTATTTCATTTATCTATTTCCCTCGATAGAGGCACACACTTTCCCATCTGTTATCATCGATTATATGTATACGTCCGAGTCAGAAGTCCTTTAAAGTCTCATTTAATTTATTGGCGAGTCTTAGCACACCTTACTGCCGGAAATGTACTCCTTTGCGACCTGGCTGCTTATCTATCTTTGGTCCGTTAAATTTGATTAACATTAAATTTAAATAATTAATAAATTAATTTTAACTTCTAAAATATAGGACATTTTCCAAAGAAAAATTGGATTTATAACTTTTGAAAAATTCTGATCCTTAAATTATATAAAATTTCCGATTTACCTCTGAATTAATTATTAAAAGTTCGAAACAATATTGGTAACCTCGAATTTTGTTTTAATTTGGAAAATCTTTTCCTTAAGTAATTTGCGAAAAATTAAATTATTAGATAATTAGTTGTAATCGCTGTTAAATCAGCTGTTTTAAGTTTAAGCAAATTTCCTGAGCTCTTTTAAAAGAAAATAAAGTCCTCTTAATCTTTACAATTTTCTTTTTATTCATTTTTATTCTTTCATTTCCCAACATACTCTTTTAAAAATTTAAAAATCATTTCTACAATAATTATAATTATTTCCATTTTCAGTATTTCAAGTTAAATACCGCTTTTCAGTCATGCTATTCCCATGCATCGAACTTCATCAATCTTACTTTATACTCAGGCAAGCCTACATACATCCTTTTCTCATATATTCTCAGACATATCGAAATTAATTAAGAAATTTAACGAATAATAACAAGAGAAAATTCTATTTCACGATGATGATATTTACAAAAGGAGAAAACAATAATTAAAGGTAAATAATAAAATATAATCACAATGTAAATTGATTTAAATTGTTATGGCAATATGCCATTCCGTTTTCTACAGGATCCAGTTTCATTCGTCAATTTCGACGGGAAAGATTCGCTTTCGGCTAATCTTCAGTTCGTTAGATCCGACCTGGGGAACTGAGTGGCAGAGCTCATCCCCAAAATCATCCGTCGAATAACCGATAGAAGTGGAGGACTTGCGATTTGAGTCGGTTTCCGAAGTGTAAGTTGACTTGGAGGAAATCTTCATCTGAATTCGCAACTCGTCCGTTTCACCGGCGCAGATTTCGGTTGTATATTCTTCAACTTTTTTCATTTCTAGCGGTTTTTCGGTAGATTTGGCCAATTGCGATTGTTGTTCGGCAACTAGCATGGCCGCTTCTTCCAGAGTTTGAGCTGCGTTTTTTAATAGAGAAACCCCCTCAGTCCGACGTCGTTCACGGCGACGCCGATTTTTGCTGGGGTTATGCTTCTTGCTGGTCTTCGGTGTTTGGAGAGGACCAGTTGTGCCTTTTCCGGTTATATGATTTGCTGGAATTAGGTTCAGCTTTATTGCCAAATCCCGGCCGGCTAATCGTTTTGTCAGTTCGTCTTCATTAAAAGAAGCTACCAAGACAGCGCTCTGATTGTTGATGATGATTCGCTGCGCTCGACTTTCCGCGATCAAGTCTTCTTGGCATCTGGTAAGTCGGTGGATTTGGTTGTGGAGGGCTTTCACAGCCTCGGGGGCGAACCACGTACCGAGCGTGCGTTCGTGTTCTGCGACCAACTGGGCATATTTTCTCTGACATTCTTGGTGGGTGTTATCATTATTGTTGGGTTTTCCAGATTCCTGTGATGTTAGTTTTGGGATTTTATATCCGGCCTGCATGTTGTCAAAGATTTTCTTAGAAAACAAAAATAAAAGAAACTGAAGGGGGATAATTTAGTATTAAGAAATTTTTATCAATTTAATAATAAAGATAATAAAAGAAATAATTAATTAGCACGTCACATCACACAATCCTGCACCAAACTCATATCTAATATTAATTTTTACGATGCCGGTTTTCGTGTAAATATCTATTGTTGATCTGCTGACAATAATTCCGTACAAAAGAAAATGAAAAATATTGATGCTCCGGTCATTGCGATTCACGTTAAAATATTTTTTAATCTTTTCGTTTTGTTGAATTCGTTTCGGTTTATTGTGTTATACATTTATTCCTATACTTAACCCTAGTCGTCCCCTTTGTTATAATCGATTTCTCGACAGGCATTTAAAAAACAAAGATTACATCCCTACTTAGACATCTTACAATTGTCAACCCCTTAGATATGGCGATCTACCCGCATTTTACTCATACTGCTCCGACCAACATTGAAAATGGCCGCCACGGTGAGTTACGACGGTGTCCTACCCCGTGATCAGTACAAACGAGGCCTGACCAGACTAGGCAGACACCGAAGGGTGGATTGTGACCAAGCAACACATCAACGTCCTGCCAAATTAACGGCCGGAATTGAATGTTTACTTTGCCATTCTCCACGATTAGCATTATAGATATATACAATTGAATTTAGGGGGACCTGTCGCAGATACTAAAAAGTATCGCGGCCATCCATGGTAATAAAAAAAACCAATTAATATAAAATTTCAAAAAATATATTTCATACAAAAACAAAAATAAACCAAAGTACTTACAGTTAAAGTTCAAAGTTTCAATTCAAAAATGAAATATAATAAATTTTTAAAGGTCAATAATTGTGACAATGGCTATTGTATTTATACTGTTTCCGTGCGTGTGTGCGACCAATCAGAGTGTTTTGAGCCTTTTTTTGGCCATTTTTTCTGGTTTTTTGATGGCTTTTATTTAATTTTATATTTTTCGCTTTTGTTATTTATTTTTCTTAATTTTTTTGTATTAATTTTATTAAATTTGCATTTTTATTTTTTGCTGATTCTTATTCTGGTCGCCTCCTCCGCCTGTGTATTTTCTAAACCTTCTTTTGCAAGGTTTTGGCGGTTTTATATTTTTACTTTATTTTTTCATGTATATTGCATGCGGAATTTATTAATTATTTGTTTTACTTAATTATGTTATTTTTTATTTTGTTTTATTTAATGTTTTTATTATATTTTTAATTTCTGTTTGCGGTGCGTGCTTATGTTGTAATAGCCATTCTCATAATTTTTCAATATGACTTTTTCATAGTCATTTTATTTTGTTTTAATGGTGGCTTATAGCCCAACAGTTCCATTACCTTTACTCTCTACCTTTAATTTTTATTTTTTGTTTAAATTGTGGCTCTGAGCCCAACAACCGGTTACCACTTTTCCCCGGGAAAAATATTGATTTTTACTTTATTCACAATTTATCGCTATTACAGATTATCACTAATTTGCATTTTTCTCTCGTTGACAATTTGTTTATTATCGTAAGGTAGGTAACCCAAAGGGTAATCACCTTTCTGGCACAATTTAATGTTTTAACTTTCTTTTTAACTTAGTTACAATTAACACTTGATTTCTAAATTGATTTCTGTTGATAAAACGTTTTTTGACCTCACTGGCAAATTGTTTCTGAGAGCTCTCCTTTTATATCCTGTTTTCTTCCAAAACAATCTAATTGCCTGTCAACAATTATTCCCAAAATTCGGGTTTAATTGCTCTGATAACAAGAAAATTGCTCCATCAATTGTTCGGCCTAATCTTTGATGATTATCTAAATACATTTTAATATTAGATAATCTCTTGAGTTATTCACACTAACCGGCTATCTATACACATCGTGTTTTCTACAGTGCTCGGGTTTTCCATTGACTAGGGCTTTCTATTGGCATGGGCTTTCCATTAGCCAATTAATTAATTTTAATTAGTTTGTATTTTCGTTATATCCTTTTTTAGGGACCCTTCACTAAATTTTATTATTATTACTAGACATCTTCCCTGACCACGATCAACCATACTCGTTTCTCCTGATCAATATTAATTTCCAAATTTTTAAAATTTGAATTTAATTTTGCACTTTAATGATTTTATTGTTTTTTAATTTTTCCCATTTCTCCATACCTTAATGATGACTTTTATTTAACCTTGACCGAATTGTTAATCTGCATAATGTACTGTATTACAAATTATGTGTTTGAAGTCAAAATTCTGTTGATACACATTGCAGTCTTTCATCCGTTCACAGCCGAAATACAACACCTCAAGTTAGCAAAATAGACATACAGAAACAGACTGTGGACATCCTAGATTGTGGAATCATTCCTGTAATCATGCGAGAGTATTAATGTGACGACAAACAAGATACTTGAATTTGAACTTAATGTGATAGTACCATGGAGCAACTGAGTGGACTTCGTCTGGCGCTCCAATCATCTTCGGAAAGCTCAAAATCACTGTAACATCGAGTATTTCAGTGGGCACTTATTTAATTTTAACATCAATATGTTTACCTCATAAGGAAAATCATCAAAGACGGATAGGGGTAGAGGTGCTTAAAACTGTTGTAACAAAATCAGAGTTTAGGCTAAGTAAATCGCCATCTGAATAACAGGTTTAAAGGCGAGCTTCTGTAGAAAAAAATCGATGCACAGTATATAACCATATACGAAAGGAATGAGAATTCAGTCAGCGGCTATAGACGAAAAGAAAGCCAGTCAAATTAATCAATTTTGTAAATTAAGAAATAAAATAAAGCACCAATCCAAAATATATATTATACTACAATATATATACAATATAGATATTAACTTGAAACTATTTAGAATAAATTACTTTAATTTAAACAAATTTCTTCTTTTATATTCTAAAAATATCCTATTAAAAATTAAAAATTTTGCTTTTATAAATCTCAAATTTTAAAAAATCAATTTTTAAAAAATTATATAAAACCGTGACTTTAACAAAATTTAATTTTAATTCTAAGCAAAATATTTTAAAATTTTAAACAAAATTATTTTACATTTCTTTTCCTCCTGCATCACAAAATTGTGATCGAGAACTTGAGAGCGAAACTGACTTGCAGTCATTTTAATTTATGTGGCATTACACCAATGACATATATATTGAAAATCAAGATCCGAACAAAATCTAAGTATGACTTAAATCCACTTATAAACACAAAATTCAGACAACAGTTGAGTTCACTGATATGAATAAATTCTTTCTGTCAACAATTACCAAGAACTTGAGAATAGTTTTCAATATATATGTCATGGGTGCAATGCCATATACATTGGAATGACTGCCCGTCATTTCCACTCTCAAGTTCTAGGTAAATATGGCGATTAATTGGGCAATTTTATAGTCATTCTACAAATTAATTCATTACACTTCTTTATTTTTCTTTTGACAATATTTATTATTCAGCTTTTAACACAAGTCTAGCGAGAGATTTTGAACCAATAGAAATTGTTATATAAATATGAAAGCAGGTAAAGGATAAAGTTTAAACGGGCACATGAATAGTTCGTAATTATGTTATTTTTGATGACATTTAATAAAACCACTCCTTGCCCGACATGAAGAACTACTTCTTCGCTATTAGGATTTTGATGGATTAGATACGGTTCACGCCGGTATAGAAAGTTAAGAGTTTTTGAACTGGTTCACCCAGCTCATCTCAATGATGGCGAAATAATTCAGACACTCTGTTAATTACGTTCACTTTTTCAGGCGATCAATCCCGAGTAAAAGGCGACTAATGATGTTCCCGTCCAGTATCCGGCTTGGTACCGTCAGGTCCTCTGGGATGTGGGCTACGTAATTGCAACTACGGGTGACCAAAACTGGTAGTTACGAGGAAACTGATCATGTCAGGATGTGGAACTGCCTGATCTCGCAATTAAACGGGAACCAGGCCAAAATCCGGCTAGAGAGATGCACCATCAGGTGGAGTTCAGGTTATACCAGGCCGAGGTAACCGAGGAGCGAGCACACCAGGAAACAATTCCGGCTCACCGTTACCTCCAGCAAGGAAATCATGATATCGGAATTGGAAATATTCCCAGTTCAGACTCCAAGGAACCGGGCTATCGCGTTTCTTATAACCTGGATGACCAGAAACATTTAAATATGATGGTCTGGTAATTGTCGTGGTACCTAATCAGTGCGTGAGCAAGCTTACGCACGGCGAAGGTCTAACTGGACACTAATCCGAATGACACGTCCATATTGAGGATAGTAATCCATAAATCACTGTTTATTTAATAAATGCATGACATTACCCTGTGTTCTTCTAATTTTTTAGATATAAATACAAGATGGATGCATAGCTTATAAATCCATATGAATAATATAGTACGTCTCCTCCACTATACAAAAATTGAGAATTGAGAAATCGACCACGGATTAATCAACACAGCGTAGTAAAATTCCATTTGTTAGTTAAATTTTTCGTTCTAGAATCGGAAACAATTGCAAAACTGCGGGCGGAACTAAAATCTTCTCCTCGAAAAAATGTAAGACTCAATTACCATATTTTGCACCAGACGCGGGAAATCCAGAAGACTCAGGCCACTTGGTTCTGACCACCCAAGGTGAAAAAGCTTTCCCAGTGGTTACACACCGCTAAATATTCCCTCCAATTGTAGCGCCAAAAGACCCAGGTTCAAAGCATACAGATCAAGGCATTGAAGACAGCCCTGTAGCCAGTCAGTTCAGTAACACGGTAACCTACCCGTTAGTGTTCGTTTCGGCTTAATTGGCATATCTAGAAAACGCCACCACTAGCCCAAAGAACCATCGGTAGTGAATAAAGTGTTGGGGTTGTTAATAAATTTTGGAAATTAAATGAGTGCACGATAATCAATAAAATGAACAAAATACATCAAAAATAATTAAAATACAAATATTAATTAAAATTTATAAAATTTGAAAATTAATATTGATCGGATAAAAGAGATATGGTTGAAAACCAAATCTAAAGATAAACTCAAATATAATAATAAAAATTTAATGGTGGATTCCCAGGAAAAGTTATATGCAAAAAACAAACTAATTAAAATACATAATCCTCTAATGGAAAACCCAAACTAATGGAAAGCCCTAGACAATGGAAAACACGAGCGATGAGGAACACCCGAGCCATGTAGAGACCCGAGCTATACAGAGAGCCCGGAGAGCAAATAGAACAATTAAAGTGATTCAGATAAAGTATCTTAAGTCTCGACAAATCAAATTGGATATTCAAAAATAATTAACCAGATTTCAAAGGCAATTAAGTTTGAATTTCAGAACAGATTGTGTACCAGCAATTAAAATGTTTTCAAAGAGATTCTCTAAAAAGAGAGCTCGAGATGAGATGCATAGCCAGTTGGTCGAAGAAAATATTGTGCAAAGTGCGGGCGAGTAATATTAACGAAGTATCGAATTTAGCTGAATTTAAAAGAAATTATATAAAAATTATTGCACCAGTAATATTATTACCACTTAGGGGACCTACATCACGATAATCAATAACTATCATTGAAAAAAATTTGCAAATCAGTGGCAACTTGTAATTATGATAAATTGTGAATAAAGTCTTTCTGTGTTGGGTTTGATTATTTATTTCTAAAGGACACGAGGAGTCAGTAAATAACCGACTTTAACGATAAAAACCCAACAAAATTCAGGTTTGGATAGAGAGAGCCAGAGCATATCCACACTACCGAAACCGTGGATCTAACTGTCTGTTCTACTAATCGACACTCATCATAATTTTTTATATTTATAAAATGATTAGTGTTGATTTACCTGTATTTGTTGATTGATGTAGCAGAAAATATTGTTACGATACGGTTTTAAGAAGTCGTCGCATAAAAGCAAAACAAAAGGAGACTGCATTCATTAACTGAAAGTTGAATATATGCCTTCTATCGGCAGCTCGTTGAACCCATAGTAGTTTCAGTGAAAAAGCTCACTTTTTGCGAATTCGCAACCCCTTGTTACATTACTAAAGTTGACTAGAAACAGGTAACAAGATGGAAGGGGGATAAATTATATGTCTAGATTACCCAAGACCAAACAGCTATAACTCAACAAAAGCTATTCCATTTTGGTATTCGAATCCTGTGTCTCAGCACAGCTAACATCGCCCTCTATGTAGTATTGGATATTATAAACTAATTTACAAAGTAAATTTATTGAGACAAAATAACAATAGAAACTACAACATAAATTCACATTATTTAATAAATCTTCAAAACTTTTTGAAAATTATTTATTTACTAAATATAAATCAAAAAACGATCATTGAAAACAAAAATCAAAATTGTGTTACATTTTATATAATTTGTCTAATAATCAAATATGTGTTATGCGGATGTTTGTTTAAATAACCAAAATTCGAATTTAATTTGTTATTTTCAACAAAGTCTACGGGGACTGCGATTCAATCTCCAACGTAGCGTAAATAAAATTACTCGTTTACGAGACTCAAGCCAGTTCAATTGAAGTTAAATGGAAATGAACAAAAGACCCTCACTTGTTATTAATCGTTGATAAATTATCAAATTCAAGTAAATTTTACATTCCAATTGGTACTGTTTCATTAAACATACTTGCGTTATAGTGAATGAAGTTTTTTATTCAATCAGCCAAAGTGCTTTCATTAGCAATCAGATCTGACCTATAAACTTTTCCAATATAATCTTAGCCAAGTTTCAGCTGTAATCCATAATTCTTCACATTTTTGTTATTTTTCATGTCCTAAATACCACATACTTTATAATATTTATCTCTACGTATTCCCACTTAGTTAAATCACCTTATCTAGTTTCAGTAATGATTTTAGTCTTCCTCCTTAACTTCAATGCATTTCCAATCACTATTCTGTCACAATCAATAGACTAATTCAATTTTATATTTGAAATAGAAAAACCGGTGTATCAAGTGAACTCTAAGACAAATTCTCCGTTAGTTTTAATTTTTCAAATATATTTGGTAGCAGAATAATAACATAAAAATCCATTTGTTGAATAAACTTACAAATCTTGACACATTTGTCAAATTTATCAATCGTGCAATGAACGATGTTTTATTTGTTGAATAAATCCACTACGGCTTTAAAAAGAGTTTGAATCAATCATAAAAAGAAAACGACAAACAACAATGGTTGCACTGCCCGAGAAAAGAACAGACAGCGATATTACAGCAGTTTAAGTCACGATAAAAGAAATTCTAAATCAAAACTTACTTTGGTTGATGTGAATGTTGAGATGGTATATGATTTTACTCATGATATCAAAATCTATATTGTTGTTCAGAACTCCTGAGAAACCAGAAGCCATGATCACTTCATTTTACTCAAGCTCGTATGTCCTAAATGCAGAGATTTTTAATTATAATATAATATGTCAACATGAACTGGAGCATTTGGATGTTTTTCGACAAAAAGTAAGTTTTTTCTGTTAAGTAATATGATAAACTAGAACAATTGAATTTAGCATTTGAAATTATTTTTGTTAATAGTCAATATTATTATTTTATTCTTGGTTCCCACATGTCTATCGGTGACATATCTATCTTCTGATAGGTTTATCGCTATCGCTCAAAATCAATATATAATCGTCTCTGTATAGTTTGAGTGAATCTTTTATACTCTTCTACTCTCTTTTTCGGTGGTATGATTCGATTTCGCCCAATTTCACTGGGGTTACTGCTACGTGGTTTTCTTGTGACCTTTCATGAAATAGGCTAATTTTATTTTTAACTTTATGAGTAATAAGAAACACATGCTGTGATTTTTGAGCATATTGCCTTAAAAACCTGAGGGTGGTAGGGAGCAACCTCATTTTTTATTTATGCTATGGCGGAGCAGGTTGAACTTAGAAATCGCAAATCTTGTGCTTTGCGCACAACTTTATGTGTGAGGAGTGATGAGGATTACAAAAAATTTCACCGTTTTACGCGTTATTATGTCATGTAGTTGGTCCATACATTTTGGACGGTTCTCTTGAAACTCATGGTTGAGCTCTGTCATCCGTGAAAAAAAATGGAAATTACTCTGCAATATTTGGCAGATCCGGGGTTCCAGCAAGGAGTTTCTCATGATCACAGAGTGACTCAATCGACTGTATCAAAACTGTTATTGTTATAAAAAAAACTGGGGTTGTTATAAAATCATGGAAATAAAATGAGTCAACAAAAAACATCATAAAGTACAAAAATTAAAATTTTATAAAATTTGAAAATCAATATTGATCGGCTAAAATAAGCATGATTAAAAGCCAAATCGAAAAACGAACTCGAACATAATAATAAAAATTAAGTGAAGGGTCTACAGGAAAGTTATAATGGAAAACCCGAACTAATGGGAAGCCCTAGTCAATGGAAAACCCGAGCCATGTAAAGACCCAAGCTCTACAGAGAGCCCGGAGAGCTAATATAACAACTAAAATTATTGAGGAAAAATACCCAAAGAGTCGACCGAGCAAATCGGATGTTCAAAAACAATTAACCAAACAATTAACTTCAAATTTCAAGAAAGATTGTATATCAACAATTAAAATGCTTTCAAAGAGACATTATAAAAAGAGAGCATGAGATAAACTGTCAGTTGTTCGAAGAAAACTGCGAAAAGAGATTTGTGATATTGAGAAGTCAGGCACGGTCAGATATCGAAAATAAATAACTGAGTGAAATTAAATTAACATGCCAGGCGAGGCGATTTTCTATTGGGACATCTGCCTTCACGTTCTTAAATCGATATCTGATAGAAAAGTGCAAATCGAGTGAATTGTAAATTTAGTGATCGAGATTAATAAACGTATTCGGTGTTGGGTTTTGGTTATTTGACATATAATAAAAGGAACATGTGGAGTCAGAGATTGACCGACTTGAAAATAACTACCCAACACTTTTCTAACGAGTTACTCTCTTATTATTGTTGGGCCAAAACAGGAGAAGAGAAAGAATTGTTTGAATCACCATGTAACAGCACGAAAACAAGGTCATCAAGCAAAAATTAAAATCTCACATAATTATCAAAAGACAAAATCATGAGGAAGCACACATAAAATAAAAAATAAATAAAATCAAAACAGAAAGTAAGTTCAACAATTATTAAACCAAAACATGCGAAAATAAAAATGTTGAGTTATTATTTGAAGTTATTCGACAGGAACTATTTCCTCTGACTCCATGTGATCTTTAAACACCACTGAAGTAACTCAATACAGAAATAATTTTTATTGATAACATTTTTTTTACAATTTTCAATAAATTATCACTTACTAGAAGCCGCTTTTAAATCTACGTTTCACGCATGAAACTCGAAATATTCTTGCACCAAGCCTGATTAGCTTCTGCTCAATCTCTCTTTTGTTATATATTTTCCTTTTCAATTTCGTAAACATTTAACAAAGTTTTCTAATTAATTATTTTGGCACAATTTGTGGCTGTGTTGATTTGAGATTTTCTTATATAGGAAATCTCTCAATTAAATTTATTGATACCCTGATTGGGCTCCCGGGGAACTAATAGACTAATTTTGTTTTCAGAAAATATTGATTTTGAATTTTTGATTATTTTTGAATTATTTTATTTTTTAAATTTGTGCTTAATTATTATAATTTTGTGTAAAATTGCACAACCCCAACAAAAACATATTTTAAAAAATCTCTGGGTGGCATAGAAAAATGAAATAATTAAGAAAATAATTGATGGGATGGTTATTATTGTTATCACTGGTTATTGTCAGCATGCAATAACCGTGCATGCGAATCATCACCAACAACAAAACAGAGTTTGGCAACAAATAACACATAATGAAGAATAGAAAAAAGAAACGATCTGAACAAAGAAAAGGAGTAAATGCTAGAAAGTTAGCATAACATATTACATTATAAAAAAATTTATCGTTAATGTATCATTAATTTTTCTATAATTATATCATCATTTCACGATGAATTTTTCATGATTAATTTTATGTTTTCGCATTATTGTGATCATTTTTTAAGATTTTTTATCATTATTTTATTGTTAATTCATAATTAGTTTTAGTTTCATATTCGGCATTAATTATTGTCATTATTTATCAGTGTGCATATAATTATGTCCACCCTCATTTTTAATCATGTTTTTCTATATTATCATCATATTATTGTTATTGATATTATTATTTCAACAATTTTAGTTTAATTTATATTTTAATTTTGCATATCAAAAATTCGATATCAATAGTTGTATTATGATTTGATTTGTCATTATTTTGCTATATTTGTTAAGTACTGTTAGGAATTTTATCATTTTACTTTCATCAAATACCATCAATTTTATAGTTGTATTATGTTGAGAATATTTAAATAAAATGTGAATAAGCATAATTAATTTATTAAATGATTGTGGGAAATGAGTGACAAGAGAAGTGTGTTCCTCAATCCTGGAAAATAATAGAAAATAATCAAACAAACAAATAATAAAACATGTCAAGGTTTTTGACTGGCATGGAACTTCTGATAGAGCTCTCGTACTTTAGCAGGTCGAAAGCAGGTCGATATTAATGCCTTTAATTCTTGTTGTTGCGTGAGGATTTGTCGATGTAAGATTAGGAGAATTTCGGTCACTAAAAGAAAAAAACGTAAATAGAAGGCACTCTATCGTATTTTAATAATAATATCACATTTATGAACTTCATAATTATTACACTAAAAATACAGAACCTATGCAAGTACGAATGATAACTAAAACACCTATATTTTATTCATATCACACATCATCACAACATTTTAAATCAGTTATTCACTGAACTACTGAAATTCTCCTGCATTCTTAACGTCGATGACTAGCATAAGGATGGTCTATTCTCGATTTTCGTAGGCTATGTGTTGTGACGTTCAACTGCTTGATTAGTTGCGTTAAAATAACTACAGTTGATGGAGTCCCCATGGTCCTCAAAACGAGATAATACAATGTGTACGAAACCCCGTATTCCCGATCCATAGTATCAGTACTATATACGACCTACTTTTTATAGGGAGGAGGGGGTTTATTTTTTAATTTAATTGTTTATTTTAAGAAGTCAAATAATTTATTTTTTTTATTAATGATTTTGATAATATTTTTATTTATTTATTAATTTATTATATTATTATTTTATTTATATATTTATTATTATTTTTATTATATTTTTTGAAAAAGTCTAAGAATAAATTTTCGTTTTAAAAATAAAAAACATTTACTGATAAATCATCGATAAAATAGACTAATTTGAATTGTAAAAATAATTAAGCAGTGCTTACAAACTTTCAATCCATACAAATATTTTTACTGAAAACAATAGACTAAATAAAAACGAATAATTTTTTATCTCAAATCAAAAATGTCAAAAAATGTCAAATCAAAAAGTAATATGCTTTACGCATTTCGGCTAACAATATATGAATTGTTTTTTCACGTTTGAAATCGTGGCAACTTGGACATCCATTTAAACATGTTACTCTCATTGTGTTTATACATACAATGCAATTTGTAACACATCGGTCACCAAGTCCCTGAACGTTGTCATAGTAAATCTCGAGAAGTTCCTCAATGTTAATCCCTGTGAAAATAGTACATTTTTGTTGCGAGAAACTCTGGTGCGCAATTGTCCAACGCATTTTTAATTCTTGGATAAAGTTAATTTTCTTTAAAATTACTTCAAAGAGATAAACTAAATAATAAAATAAAATACATATTTAAATATACCTCTTGACATTTTTTCCGAATTAGAGCGCTTTCCGGGGGTTATCGTAATTTCGGTAATGTTCTTAATCATTTCGCAATATGCAATCTATGCTCTGACGAACCCTAGCGAGTAACGGCCCGTATCTATGTCATTGACGCTTGGATAGTTGTAAGGCCTCTTGGTGCGAATGTATCTTCTGGTACCGTTTTTTTTTGCATACTCGGGGCGGAACCATGTTGCTTTCTGCAGTCCGGGCCGAAGGCCTGAGATTTCCCATCGGATCTGTCTTAACTCTCGTTTTAGCCATTCAGTAGCGCCATTCTTTCATTAAATTAAAAAATAAATTCAATAATTGACATAAATTGATAAAAATTCGAAGAAACCTAAAGAAAAATGAATTACAAACAAATTTAAAATAAATGTTGATTAATGATCTCGGAATTTTTAAATTAATAAAATTTTCTTTTAAATTTATGTGTCTTACATTAAATCGAAAAATAAATCCAATAATTGACATAAATTGATAAAAAAAATTTATAAATCTAAAGAAAATTAATTACAAATAAATTTAAAGTAAATGATGATAAAATGTATTTAAGAGTTTGGTTAATGATATTTTAATAAATTTTTAAATTATTATAAAATATTATACTCAAAGGAGTTAAATTATAATTTTAACAACATAAATATATTCTCGTTAACTGTGATTACGCCAAACAGGAATTTCAAAATTGTGACACAACTACGGTAGGCGGGTTACACTGTGCTGGATATGCCAGAGTCTGCTAATGCGAGCTTACTGCTGCAACTTACGCAATAGTAATTTATTGGAATATAGAAACGTTTTGGTAATAAATTAACTTTATTAATAAAATGTTCTTTTAAATTTATGTGACTTACATTAAATCGAAAAATAAATCCAATAATTGACATAAATTGATAAAAATTCTTATAAATCTAAAGAAAATTAATTAAAAATAAATGATCATTAAAGTATTTAAGAGTTTGGTTAATGATCTCGGTGCATAAATATTTTAACTCAAAAGAGTTAAATTATAATTTTAGCAACATAAATATATTCTCGTTGACTGTGATTACGCCCAACAGCAAGTTCAAAATTGTGACACAACTACGGTAGGTGGGTTACACTGTGCTGGATAAGTCAGAGTCTGCTAATGCGAGCTTACTGCAGCAACTTACGCAATAGTAATTTATTAGAATATAGAAACGTTTTGGTAATAAATGAACTTTCTATTAATAAAATGTCTTTTAAATTTATATGACTTACATTAAATCGAAAAATAAATCCAATAATTGACATAAATTGATAAAAATTCGTAAAACCTAAAGAAAATTAATTACAAATAAATTTAAAAATGCTGACAATAGAAACTAAAGTTAAAGCAAGAGGGCTAGCAAAAAATATTGAAAATTACAAATTTATATGCGATTTAATTCTTTTGCATGATGCTTCATTTGAACTAAATTCAGTCTCAAATGATACACTAAAAGTGATTTTATTTAAAAGTCCCCCGCTGCAAAGTTAATCGTTTTTAGACACTATAAGCTGTCTTTTCGTTTTTTGAAATATACGTTCTTTCAGCTTTGTTTCGTCAAAATTAAAAACTTGTAGTATTAATGTCAACTTCACCTAGTGATGGAATTCGATTTATTAGAAAAGACATCACAAATAAATGTGGTCAAATAGTATATGAAACAAATTATAAAGGTGTATATCTATCAAAGAAAACAATTGAAGATGCAAAAACTATAATCCATACGGAAGATATTAAGCTAACTCTGTATTTTAATAATAAAATGGATTATTTATTCCGTCTTAGCCAAGAGGTCATAAAAAAAATAGAGGTGATTGTGAAAATTACAATATATGAGAAGTGCACAAACGAACTACCAGTCACTGTAGGTGATAATTGAGATTTATGGAGCCAGTCACTAGAGTATTATTAGAGAAAGAAGCGAAACCGAAAATAGTACAATGTAATCGCTTATTATCTCCGTTATATCGTTTAGCACCAGACTCATGGATTGCATTACCAGATTACAAAGGAGTAAAGACTCCCGACAAATTAGAATTAATAAAGCTAGAGTATGTAGTAAATTTCACGTCGTTGAATAAAATGCCACAAACAGGTTTATATTTAAGCGATGAAATTGAGGAAGCACAAAGAAATTTATTATTCCCTTCGAAAAAGGAGCGCGTCATATCAAAAATGGTAGATACGATATTGCCTAATGGACAAGGCAAGGTAAATTATGATTATCTGCTGACACCTGATCAAAAAAAAAGCTACGTATAATACAATGAAAAAGATTTGGGGCAAATTTATGTTTTTGGGGCAAGCTGTGATTAATTGGTTTATATGTAATTGTGCTGGATACCGTCGACACCAATGGATATCGTCGGACCATTGCCAGAAACAATATTTCCAAACTCACTGAAAATAGGAAAATATCTAAATAATTAAATTAATAAAGTTAAGAACTTTGAATATTTTTTATACTTGCTTACTATTTGAAAATAATTTCTGTGGTGTAAGCTTTCAAAAATATTAATCACATTGTATATTTGATATTATCCACATTCACTCGCTGCTGCAAATAAATCAATTTGTAGAAATAACATTTACAAAGTTTTATAAATAAATTTACAAGTTTTTAAGAAAGAAAATAAATACATTTTAATTTATCACACATTAAATATAAGGAAACGAGTGAAGAGCAGTAAATCGATAAAGTTAATCAGATTGCAGTTGAACTTACATCGTGATACCCTTAGGGTGTGTACGATAAATAAATTATTGTGTATCGTGGTGAATATTTGTCAATAAAGATTTCCTTATTGAGATTTTTGTCTTATTGATTATTGAACACGAGGAGTCGGATCGAGAGACCTATTCATCGATGAATATTTAATATCCCAACATACCTAAGTAAAATAAATCTTATTGATTTGTCATAAATTTTAATTGAATCTAGATAATGATGGTAATGTTTCTTATTTTTCTAAAAAATCTAAAATAATCCTGATATAATTATTAGATTTACGGACAAAATTACATACCTATTTTTAATTCACTCCATCACCTTGAGGATTACATTAATGTGCAGTTTTTAACAAAATTAACTGAAAAAACTATTATTATAGAGCTTATTTATTATAAAATAGATTAACATATTTCATAATTTATTTCACTTTAAAAAGTGACAAGTTTCGTAAATGTAGTATTAAACAAAACTTATATTAATGAAAACGTTCACAATTTCGATATTGTAGTGAGCAGGGTGTTGGGCTAAAAGCCACAATTAAAACTAAAAATAAAATTTAGTTAGTTAAAATAATTTTGTGAAATTATTAATATCGCTACCGTAAACATACACAAGCACCGAAGACAGACATTAAAAATAAAATGAAACATCAAGTAAAACAAAATAATAGATAACAAAAATAAATAACACAAATGTTAATAAAATCAAAAGAAAAGGCTACAGTCGCAGACTGAAACATAATTAAAACATAAAACCGCCAAAACCTTACAGAAGAAGGTTTAAAAAATACATAGGTGGAAATGGCCACCAAAAATCAACTCTTGATGGTCAAAAGCAACAACGATCGAAAAATAATAATATTAAATTTAGAAAAATATGAAAATTAAGAGAAAAATTAGGTGAACGTATTAAAAGGCTTAAACAATTCTCATTAATCGCTCACATGAACCAAACAACGATATATACGGTAGCCAAAATCATAATTTTTAACTTAATCTAACTTAACTAAAACTAAAATTTAACGCAACTTAGACATTTTATGCAAAATTGTTAATTGTAAATAGTACTGTTTTTATTTTAATACATTTTTCTCACTCGTTAAAGTCTTGTTAATTCAGCTTTATTTTTTGATGACCCACCTTTTTGTGCCCACGACATATCCCTCTAAATTATTATATATGATATGCATTGTAATTAAATTTTGAGGATTGAGCTCGACTTCCTAGGTGATCGCGATATAGTTTTGGCCATTGTGCGCAAGTCTTGATTCCGCCGGGTATCGTTGTATCACCTGCAGTGCCTGATGGCAACGTTGGTCATGGCAGTCACATTAAAATCATGGTAAGTGCGACAGACTTAAGGGGGAGAGGCAGCCTTTGTGTCGGAAGTAGGGTCATTTGAATGTTTTTCTCTAAAACCTGTTAAATAAATATCAAACGTAGTTGGGCAGAAACTGGTAAGAAAGTAGTAAGTGTTAGAAAATTTTTAGGGTAACAAAGATCTTTCGAATCTAGAAAGTTGGAATTAGTAATGACGTTAAATGAACGCTGAGATAATGTGATCGTAGGAAAGATCGACTCGCATTCGATTTCAATTAACAACTCAAGCTAACATCTAATTCGACACTTCATCAGATGTACCTCTGGTTGGTGAATAAGCGTCTACTTTGTGAAACCTAACAGTGTGTAACCAATCGTAATCTTTAAAGCCGTGTAAAGACGGATGATTGGGTGTGGAATGGCGGTGAATGACACTTTTGTGTCCCGGTCTGTAGTTCGAGAATTATGGCAACCCTAATAGAGTGCCATCTATCGACTGCTGCATGAATAAACGCTATTATCATTAGAGCCGCCTGTAGCATGGAATCGCCCACTCCAAATATATTCACTAGTCACGTAAACGGCAGTATTTTATGAACTGCTTTCAAATGATTATGTAGATTACTCGTAGATGATGGTTTACAGCTGAACATTTTATTAAAATGATTGCAGATTGCCTTGTTTATACCTTATTTTTTGAAACTACCCCAAACTTCCGTCTTATTCATTTTTATCT
The DNA here is from genome assembly GCA_022537955.1 of Schmidtea mediterranea. Taxonomy (NCBI): domain Eukaryota; kingdom Metazoa; phylum Platyhelminthes; order Tricladida; family Dugesiidae; genus Schmidtea; species Schmidtea mediterranea. Next base: position 218,925,802 of record CM039680.1, read on the forward strand.
AACAATGAAATTAAAGTCATTAAATAAATATTTTTGAAGTTGATTTTAAAATTTTTTTTTAAACTATTAATATTAATGTAATTTAAAGAAATCTACAAATTTTTAAGGAATTTTGAAAAAACACACTGTAATAACAAGCAATGCGCAATTTTTATTTAATAAAAATTTGAATTATAATATTGTGAATGAATTATAATATTTAAACAAATATAGTTACATTTTTCTCCTCTACGTTTGGAATCTTGGTGTAGGTCGAGTTTGTCTACCACATCTGGTCCTTATTTCTTGTGGTATTTTATTCATTATCGTTTCTTGTTCTCCGTTATTATGAATTGAGGTATTAAGCTCGTTTTAGTGGGTAAAGTTTCTTATTGTTAAAATTTTCTTCATTTATGTGTCACAACTGTTTGTTGATTCAGCAATATCCTTTTCGGCGATGTCTATTCCAGAAGTAGCTAAATGTCTGGTCGAAACGGTATCTATTTTTTCTCTTGTGATAATAAATTTAGGTGTCTCCATATTTTGACAGCTTTCTACTATCGCCAGAGCTTCTATTTCTACTATAGAGTGTTGCTTTTCTGAAGCTTGTAATAATCGAGAAAAAAATGCTACTGGTTTTTCTTCCTAGGATAGTGTTGATCCAATTGCGCTGTCAGAAGCATTAGTTTCCAGATCTAGTGGCCTATCTTGATCGTAAGAGTTTAAAGATGTGTTGATTAGAGATTCTTTTAAGGATTGTATTGATTGAATACATGCCTCTGATAATCCGCTACCGTTCTATAAGTTTAAGTTTCTTTTCATGTTGTATTGTGGCTAAGATGCTGCTAACTGTACTATGATCTGAGCTATCTTCATCTGAAGTATCTTGTAGTGTGGCCAGTCGGAATGTGGAAGGTTTAGAAAAATAGCTTTGCTCCAATGGCCTTTATAAATTTCTTGCAGATTGAGTTTTTTGCAGGACATTTGATTCTATCATGCTTTTCTCGGCCACACCATGAACATATTTTTATTCTGGTTCGATTGTCCACTGTATGGACGCTTCAGATATTTACAAAGCTATTAAGAGTTAGTGATTTTGCATCTTCTATGGCAATTTCTATTGTCAGAGCTTATCTAGTGATGTGTTCCAGTGTTGAATTTGGCATTCCCAAGTTTTTTTGCATATAGTTGGGTAGCTCGAGGTACTGATCTGCCATCGAAGAAGAAACTGGAACATTGAGAGATATTTGCTTCAGTTCTTATAAATATTGCTGGATTGATTCATTATTTTCTTGTCGCTTGACACTGAGTTTTTGCCGCATCATTAGACTAGTAGACTTCTTAATAACTTAGAATCTAGTACTAACATCGCGTTCTCGATGTTTTGGCATCCTGAAATTTATAGGTATGCTGAAGAATCGCATGAAAGGAGAAGTAAGTCCAACTTGTCTTCCTTCCCATTGGATTTTTTGAGGAATATTTCCGTCATGGTTTCCAAAATAGGCGTTGATCTTTGGTTGGATCATTTGTGAGTTGCTGTTGGAATATCTTTGAATCCATAAAATTTTTATTAAATAAAACTGTAATAAGAAGCAATATGCATTTTTTATTTACCAATAAGAATTTGAATTATAATATTGTTAGTGAATCATGATATTTAAACAAATATATTGTTACAATATTATTACACGCATCTTAATCTAATTCCGAAACTTGATAAAGACATAATATATGTCGAAACTTTGCGAAAGAAAATAGGGATTATTTTAACACCCTCTGTTTTATTTAAAATTCCATTAGACATGTTGGGTTATTATTATTGAAAGTCGGTTTCCTCTGACTCCTCGTGTCCTTTTTCGATCAAATAAGCAAACCCAACACAGAATAATTTTATTTGCACTTTATCACTATGACAGATCAATCCGTTTTATTTCAATGTCTGTAATCACAATTTCACTAATTGATTTGCACTTTTTAACCACCGTATGACTCTGATTATCTTAGGGTAGGTTGTCCTAGGGAGAACAACCCTTTCTGATAGATAACTTTGACTTTTACTTGGATTTAGGTTCCTCTACTAACCTAGTTACTGCTCGTTCACGTCGATTCACTCTAGTTAATAATATCTGCTCTCCGTGTCTGGTTAATAATGACTGTCCTTTCGTGTCTGGTTAACAATGTCTGTCTTTCGTATCTGGTTACTAATAACTGTCTTTCGTATTTTTCCCACTTTCTTTTATACTCCTGCTCAGACTGTTTTCCGACGATTGTCAACAACATTTTCTGCATTATCAAATTATTAATAATAATTACTTTCCAGACCGACATTTGTCAACAACGAAATAATTACCTCTCCGTAACTCAGTGGCGCCGATTTAATGTTGTTTAGGCTAATTTATCCTGCTATATTATTCCGTCTATGCGCCGGGGTTTCCTCATCTCTCGGGTTTTCCTCAGCTCTCGAATTTTCCACATCTCTCTGGTTTCCCATTGCCTAGGGCTTCCCATTGACTCGGGCTTCCCATTAGTAATTAATTTTTCTTAATTAATTTCCTTTTTTATCTTATATTATTTTCTAGGGACCCCTCACTAAATTTTTATTATTATTTCTGGACTGGTCTCTCAATTTGGCGTTCAACCATACCAATGTCCCCCGATCAATATTACTTTCGAATTTTTAATAAATTTTTTGATCAATATTGCACTATTATCATTTTTGTGTTTTTTCGATCTTACTATGCTTTTTCGTGATACCCCAACAGACAGAAACCAGAACTTTTTATTTTACATTAATTTTTGAGAGAAGAAATTTATATAATGAAATTAAAGTTTTAAATGTAAAATAGAAAACACAGAAATTAGAAACATAATTTATTTTTACCAACTATAATAACTTTACATCTTTGTTTTCGTTTTTCACTTTACAAGATTAAGATAACCTGTCTTGACTCGTGATGGATTGCACATATGTACTAACATAAAATAAGTCGGTTAGTAACGTTTTTTCCATGTGTGCAAGTGCATGATGCACAAGCACTGGCCAACGCAACTCGCAACGTTGAAAAAATGTGTCTGCTGCCAGTTGAATAGAAAGAATTGCAAATCAAATAAGTTAAAATTTGAATAATAATTTGAATTCGTTTAAACTGTTTTTCGAATATGACAAAGTTATTTGAAAAACCTTCAAACCCTAATTTTAAATCTAAATTTCATCATTAAATTTTACAAATTTTGCTAGGGAAAAATTTGAGATCATAATAAGTACTTACAAATCTTCGAGAAATTTTAACTTAAGATATAACATAAGCAAATGTTTGTTTATTATCTATGATCTTGAGATTTGATTTTTATGATAGATCATCGATTACGTTTTAATAAACATGTCTTCCTTTGCATCAAAACGTTTCCAGCCCACAGTTACTCATCACCGGTGGCCAATAAATTTTCCACAGAATAAACAGGCTGTGTAAACGCGTTAATCTACAACGAGCTTGTGACGTGAGTGTCCTATTGTGCGACAACAGTAGGTAGTTCAGTGAGTACCTAATAGCAGTAATAGAAACACAACTAGGCCTTCGAATAAAAGTACAAGGAACAGGTAGTGAAAAATAAAATTCTAAATTGTTCCAATAAAGTTATACCTCATTACTATTGGAAAAAGAAAGACCTTAACCACCCTAAATTCAAACGAAATTTGTTAAATTATGAGTTTGGATTAGGTAAAATTTCATATAATGTTAAATTTCTAATTTTATATAATATGGACGCTTCTTGAGGTTATTGATTTGGTTTCTATCTCCCGAGGTTTTTACTAACTAATTTGTTGCCAATTTTTGTGTCTGGTAGCTTTCACGTAGCCTATTTACCTCGGGGTAATTTCAACAATTTTTAATTGAAGTCGGGTTCTCTTTTATCTCGAGTTTTCCGTAATTCCTCAATTTGTCTACCTTTAATTAAATGATTTTGTTGACAACCTGGGTTTCTTATTGCTTGGGGTTTTCATTAACTAATTAACTTTTAATTAATTTTAATTTTCTTTAAATATTTTCTTTTAGTACCCCTATTGATTTTATTATATCATATTTGAATTTGCCTCATCATTTGGCATCCGCCAACACCAGTTCCCCGATAAATATTTATTTTAAATTTATGACTTTTTAAATTAATTTTTTCACTTTAATTGTTATTTTGAATTTGATTTTGTTTATTGATTACACCTGATTTTTATTCTTTGTTTTGGCTTTGTTAGGTCGATCCCTTACAAGATTATTCTTACACGATCATTCAGAAGCTGTTATTCAAATAGAATAAATTTCGAATTTATTAAGTATCATAAAATATAAAACTAACATTGAAATGCGTTTATTCAAAAAAAACTAATGTCGATTAAATAAATATCCAATAAAGTCACTGTTAACAATTTGAGGAACATGTTGCTTATTTTCTCAAGATTAATCGAGATTGAAAGCCTACGGACTACTTTGAAATCATTCAGTCTTTATTACTTTGTCTGAAAGCTTGGTGAACATGTCACAAGTTTAATTCATATTTATCGATGGCAGTGAAATATAATTTCCAAATATAGAATGTTACGCAGGGACATTGAACTCGATTAATCGAAAAAGAGAACTAGTTTAATTGGCATCCAATTAAAAAGTTTTGGTGAGCTAAAAACATAGAGGCATATTGTTGTATATATATATATATATATATATATATATATATATATATATATATATATATATATATATATATATATATATATATATAAATATATACATGGAATTCTATACGTTCGTAATTTTATCGGAGTTTCGTTAATTAACGGTATTTCGTGTTAAGGGCCGTCCATAAATAACATCATGCACTTAGGGGGAAGGGGTCACACATTTGTGGCGAGGGTTATGTGTGTTTAAGAACTGTGTGGTCACATCTTAAATTTATGTATTTTTTCAACAAAATTTTATACTAATTTCAGCTTTCCAGGTCCTCCTTTTTAATACATGTTTTCTCATACGATATTAGAGTGCAGCATTACATTAAATACATACCAAAATTGATTTGAAACGTTTATTTTCAAATGGGAAATACAACTTTTTAAGGTGGGACCAAAGATTTGTAACGTCACATTTGTTCGATGTTGTTTTCCCCAACCACTATTGTCATTAATGCATAACTTCATGGTAGGCCCAGCATGTTCTTTCAATTTCAGGATTTGTTGGTTTAATGTTTTCTAATTCAACTGTGATAATATAAACTGGTTTCATCTCTTTAAATTTTATGTATGTCTACACAATAATTCCATCGTTTCCCATTATTTTAGTGGATTTCTTTCGCAGTTTGTGGACCTTTATGCACCAATGCTCGCCTGTATATTATTATGTCTTCCCGTAACCTTCGTAATTTACTGCTACCACAAATGGTTTTAATTCAACTTCAGCCTTCCTGAATTTTTTTCCAAATTTCCTCAACAATTCTTTCACTTCAGTTTTTATCAAATGAATATAGTCGTATTACATTTACAAATTTAAATTTACTATCTGTGTCTTATTCCAAATTTTCATTAATTTTATTTTCGCCTCAACTATACAAAGTATCACTTTATTCTTGTAAAAAATTTTCGAATCACTTTTTATTATTTCAATATCATCATTACTCGGTATTTGTAATTCACTTTATTTCCCTGTATAAATCCACTATCTAATAAAAACTGCACCGGATCCCTCCGTATTGATTCACTGGCAGCTTTTAACAATTTGCCGTGACCAACTTTACCGTGACTGTAGACACGGATGTTTCATCATCATGTTTATGAGTATTGCTAGTTAGCCTTGAAGTATTTATTATATTTTCTACTTGTTTTTGGCTTCTCAACTTATAAAATGATCTGGTCAACACAGGTTTGGCTCGTCTAGAAATTGTTAAAGTGGTGAAAATATAACTGAGAAAATCTATTAGTCGAAATTGAAAAGTCAAAATTAAAACGAAATATAAAATTTATAATTGTAATACTTTAAAATTTATTCAATTTTTTTCAACACTTCTAATTCAAATCAAATTCTACTTCAATAATATTTTCAAAATTTTCCCTGTAATATTTGCGTCAAAATTTTCACCACTTTAATAACGTTTATTAGATTTTTATCAATTCAGTATTCTCAATAATGTCCCACCGAATTTTGATCACATTGACCTCACCAACCATGTTGTGTTTAATTGGAAGTCAGTATTAAAGTCTGATCCTTTGATGTGCTTATTTAAACAAAAATCAAAATACCCAACACAATAACGTTTTTTTAAAATCAACACAATTGCAATTCTATTATTTACACCATTTAATACAACAAATTCACTTTATTTCATTCTGGGGACCTCCAACAATTTGAGTTTATTATATTTGAATTCATCTCATCTTTTGGCATCCGCCCATACCATTTTCCCCCTCAAATATATATTTTTGAAAATTTTGATTTTTTAATTAATATTTGCACTTTTATTTTTATTATTTTCGGATTTTGATATTTTTATTAATTTTATTTATTTATCTTTATTTTTAACCATTTTGGGTTTAACCCCAACACATAACTTATTTAGATTTATTGAATCGAGGTTTTTGAATTGAGCCTTTAAAGGCTAGCATTTATTTTTTCATGATTAGTGTTCCTTCTTCCTGTAGTTTTTTACAGAGAAAGCGCTCTAAGAAACTACATTTGTGATCACCATCGAAATAAGAGCTTTCTTGGAACTTGCTTTAACTGTAACGATATAAAATTGCTCCAATAAGATAACTATATTTTCAATTAACTTAAAATTTGCTGGATTCAAGTTTAATATATTATGATATAATGAATATAGTGTGATGACATCTTTCTGTTCTGATATCCTCTTGATCATATGATATGTTGAATTCCACCTCGTGACTACGTCTTGTACTAATAAGTATTGTGAAACGAAAATTTAGTTTGTATTTCCAAGCACTAGCTACTTGCTAGTAATTGAAATGGACTACTATTTTGCGACACTTTTTAATTAATTAGGATATAATATATTTTTGAGAATATATGCTATTATTAATTAACAAGTTGATGCTATGAATAGAGCAGAGCCCTCATTTCTCAAATGGCGCATATTCGATCCATTGATAATATTACGCGTACCATCTTATAGCAATATGCGTTTGTGGTTTTTAGCGTTTAATTTCCAAAATTGTAGCATATATCTTAATGAATTACTAATTTCAGTACCCGTATGGCTTCCAGGAAAATGGGGACCATTTAGAACCACGCACTTTTTTCAAATCTTTCATTAAGCCAATGTCAACTGAGGCTTATAAAACTTTCATCATTGTCAGAACAGGTTCACATGTCTGATTTCAAGGAGATAAAATCCAGTTGTGATTTTTTTAATATCGATTAAATCACAAATTTTCGAACAACACATATCGTATATTGTTTGAATAATATTTTCTGAGAAATATTTTTTCATCGAGGTATTTGATATCGGGGCTCTAATTATTTCCAAAGATTAATAAATCCAGTATTCTCGACTTTTGCAATAGGTTGTTTATCCACTGCTATCAATTCACAAATTTTATCATAGATTTTCTTTGCTTTGATATTATTAATTTATCATGTGATAATTTTGTCTAAACACTGTACCAATGTCTGTTGTTTAATAGGGCGCAGAAGTCTTTGTGTCGGATTGTCTAATTTATTTTTCTTAACATTAACAATGTCACAATCGTCAAACTCATCCGAATGTTTTAAACGTAAATGTTTCAATAACGTTGAAGTTTTTGTATTTGTTCCACCTCTAGTTAAAACTGCATTACATAAACTGCACACTGCTTTCTCTTCGTCTTCAGAAAATACTTTAAAATAATCCTAAATTGAACTCATAATTATTTAAATAATTATCCTTACTTTAACGTAAATTTCATTTTTTTTTCTTTTAGAATCTAAAAGAAAAATAATCTAAATCTAAAAATTTAGAGTAACAAATTTATCTATTACTTTATCAATAAAAGTGGATATATTTCTAACCATATCTTTCTCAATACTTCTCGGCCTGACATAGAAATAATTGAGAACTGAACTCATTATTGAAAGGGTACATGCATAAAAATTGAAAAATTGTAATTCGACCAGTAGTTGCTAATTAAACTTTTTATTGGAAGGCTGGTTAGTTTAGATATTTTATATATATATATATATATATATATATATATATATATATATGTGTGTGTGTGTGTGTGTGTGTGTGTGTGTGTGTGTGTGTATAGAAAACGATATCAATAAACAATAAACTGGGTTCTGCTGTGATATTGGATTAAGAACAATTTTATTATAATGACAAACTAATTTTATATTTATGATAACAATAAGTTGGCTGTATTATATTAATTTTATTTTTGGACAATAATATGATGTTTATTGATTTATTATACTTCTATTTTATTTTTTGGTGTAATAGTTATGATTTAAGGATTTAATTATACAGTGGGCTACCTCACAAAACCCTCCCCCAAATATGTTAAAATAATCATTTAAAAATTATTTATTATAAAAAAAATATATTTAGGCCTACTAGGGGTCAATAAATTTAATCCTTATTTTATTTATTGGTGTACTGTCAATAATTGCTGCTGCCACCAATAAAAGTAATAGATTGAACTGTAGCACTCAAAAGCCTAACAATAACACCATTGGATTAATGCACCAAGCCGCGTTCAGATAAATCTTCTATAATAATAAACAAAAATCAATAATCTTATGATATATATATATATATATATATATATACACCAATTCACATTGAGGTTGTTTATAAAATGTGCTTTGAGATAAACTCTACAGTGTAGGGCCTACACTATAGAAATCAAAAAGTAAGATTTCAGACATTTCTGTCAAAAAATACAAAACCGGAGTCCGAAAAAAAGCATAAATTGTAAATTATAATTATAAGTTTTAAAAAATAATTATGAACCCAATTATTTGTGTACATATTCGAAGATTTTATCCAAAATGTATAAAAAAATAAATATTTATGGCAATTAATTATTTTTATTACTCCACAAATAATTTAACTCACATAAATCATTTTCTGAATATACATAAACATTTTTAATAATAATATATATAAATTTGTAGATCAAAAGTTATATTTAAAAGCTTTAATAATGATTTAATTTTATTGTGAAATCATAATTCAACTTTTAAAACTTTATAACTAAAAAAATCACTTACTTTACAGCCTTTTCAAAAATGGCTGAAATCCATTGATTTTTCGCTAAAAATAAATTTCAATAAGTTGATTAATGTATTAATTTATATTATAGAAGAATTTATCGGAACGCGGATTGATGTAAATTGAGTTTAAAGATAGCAGCCCGCTGGCTCTCAATAGAAATTTTATCCGGGTAGAAAAAGTGTCTATGTGCAAGTATGTGTGTGTTGGGGCAAAAATGGACCTTGGAATTTGTTTAGATCGTTTATTAAATACCGCGAAAATCCAGCACCAAAATAATTCAAAATCTGACATAATGCACGGAATAAACACTAGAAAAACTTAGAAGCACGAAAGCAGACAATAAATAAAATAAACACTAAATTAAGGTGAAATGTTAACAAAAGCATCAAATTCAATAACAATTACATAGAAATTTTTTTGCCTTTAAAATTGTTTTAGGCAAATGAATATTTTGTGACTGTATGTTAGCATCAACTAAAATTTTAGAATTTCGCCATATTTTGTAACTTTTTCTCTCCTTTCAGCCAAGGTGAAAGTATTTCATCAAATGGCCATGTGAAAGGTTCTAAAACGTCAAACATTTGTATAAACGTCTCAAAATTATTATCAATATGTTTATTATTTAAACTTTATATGTTAGCACATAGCAATCTAATCTTCATATTCTGCGAAACACTATCCAATAATTTTTCTCTTGAAATAGATTTATATTTATATTATTGTTTTCGAACGGACAACACAAAGTGTTTGCGAAATAATTTAACAATCGGCTCTCCCGAGCCAGCTCAATCACACCCCTGGTTTGTAGAATTTGATCGTACCACTTCCAATTCAATACTGGGTAAGTGTTTTTGATCGTGTAACGATTCTGTTGATGTAGGTATATGGAGTTCACATACATCGAGCAGAACAGTCACGATAACACATTGGTATATACTATATGCTGACATATTACCATGAATTATTATGGCTAACCTATTACTGGTAACTATCCATTGAAATACAAATCCAATGTAATTCGTGACAAATATCCAATGGTAATATTTTCTTGTGCACGCATTAGATGGAAATCCCCTTGAAATTTGTCGCATTTGTTTTCTTTTAACCCATCAGGTACCCATCATATACCTCTCAAAAAATATATTTAACTTGAATACAACAAAAACATGTTTCCAATAACTTACAAATAAAAAGTAAATAAACTTTGAAACAATAAAAACATGTTTCAATCTTATACAATAAAAATCAACACTTCAAAAGGCATTTTTGTTTTGTTATAATATTTTTTGATAAAAATCTGATTGCTGATCATCCGATTGTATCCATTCTTCGAATTCAGGGCAAACCCATTCATTTAAAACACTTCGTCATCATCCAAAAAAATATGCTATCGTTGTTGTTAGATGTTGTGAAAACATCTTCGTTTAGTTCAAAATCGTTAGTCATTAAAAGTCCAAAATTTATTCAAATCCAAAATATATCTTCCGTATTTCTGAATATTTAAACAAAATTAACAACGGCATTTATTTTTATTTTATTCAAAATATAAATTTTTACAATTAAAATATAATAAAATACTTATTTTATTTAATAATTAGTATAATAATTTTTAATCGAACTTTTAAAAATATTTTTATCTAATTTATTAAAACTTAGTTTAAATCTCATTTTTAATTTTATTCATTTTTAATTTTAGTCATTTTAAAACTTTAATTTTATGTCCGTTGATAATTATGCCCAAATATCCTCACAGTTGTTACAACAGTCTAAATATCACTGGTAATCTCCAATAATTCATTTTTTTGGAGGTGGCACATACGCAGTTTAAACAGATCTACCACAGATTGTTCTATGTGACTAATCTGTTTAAATGTCGAATCATTAAGGCAGAGTTTAGCTAAGAGATTAGCCATAAAAACTATTGATATATATCTACAAAAGTTCAGTATCTTCAAAACTTGAAACATTTCCATATCCTGCAGAAATTAAAAAATTTTGTTATTTTAATTACCTTAAGTCCGATTCAAATATTCAGGGCAAATAGCACACGCAAATCAAAGCTCTTTAAGCCTGCTCTTACACAGTTTTATACGTTAAATTTCTGTGACCGAATGATTCCGTAGTCTTTATGAGAAAAAAATATTTTTAATCGCTGGTGGTACTTCTTTCTTTTTCAGTCAAAATTTAAATTTGTCCCTTTCATTTCATAAAATGGAATAGTAAGCAATCCACAGTGCGTGACGCGTGACTTATTTTAATTAACACAAAAAAGACAAAACATAAAAGTTTGACAGTTATTTATGAGCAGTCGAAAGAAAAAATATAAAAACACAATGTTTTGTTGATTAATTAGATAGGTAAATAATAGTGTAAAATACAGGAAAAAAATATACAAAAATCCTACAAAAAACTTTTTAAGAAAATGAAAAATTCATTCCGATTTCTTATTTTCGGTAAGTACATGTTTATGAAGATATTTTGGCAGATCACTTAGACGTACTTTCAGCCATCGGTCTTGTGGGCCTCTGAACCGGGAAATTTCGCGGTTCGTTTTATGGCTCATCCGCCCCTGGCTACAGTTCTTGAACTACCGTTCCTCATTTAAAGACAAAAATGTCATTAGTTTTCTACAGTGAATATCATAATATGGCAGGACAATTGTGAGAAAGTTCCAAAAAAGCCAAAACGTAATCCTCAATAAAATTAAAATATGATTTTGTTGTAGTATGATTATTAATTATTAATAGACCTGCTGTTATTGGCGTGTGTTTTTGGTGGTGTCTAATATATCCCGGTAAAATTGCTTCAATGTTCGCATTCATCACTAATGTCGATGTAGCAGTTTTCGCAAAGTTTTTAAACTTTAAATTTTAATTTTTAGAAAGCGTCTACAATGTAGTGCTTATTTGATCTTAATGAGCGTCAAATGTCATTTTATGTCTAAATCTATTAAGATAATTAAGTTACAAATTAACCTGGATTCTAACTTTGTAGGTATCTGTTGGTTTCATTTGCTTCCGTTTATTTTTATTCGTATCTTCAAAAATTGTCAGTTATCATTTTGTTCGTACTATTTTATTCGCCACCATTTTTCCTGCCACGTGTTGTTATTTGCAGGCACTTAAAATAAACCCAATTTTGTTTTCTTTTTTATAAAATACACTATTTAATTCATTCCGGTATCTCTTACAGCTGTCACGATATGCAACCTTTTTCCTTTGTTTATTTTCCCGGCTGCCTCAAAAATCCGTTTATTAGTTCGGGAAAACTCTTACGATAAGAAAATTTATTCCTAAATTATTTTTGTTTTTATTAATAACTATACTCGCCAATTTACACATTTCCCAAAATTATTTAATTTAAATTTAAAATTTTTTTTTTAGGTATCCTTAATAGTTATATAGTACAGTACTGTATAATTGCATGAAAATTCAAATTAAAAATTTCATCGCAAAAAATTAATAAATTACAAAACTCGGTATAAGTGTACGAATAAAAAAGCACATAAGTGCAACAAATTGAGAATTTTTAAATCTTTTTTAATTTAAATATTAATAATTTAAATTTAAATATTGATTATTGAATCGAGTTTAATTTTGTCAATTTTAAATAAAATTCCTAATTTTATTGTAAAATTTGTGCCTTTACCCTTTAAATTATAAGAATGAATTCATGACAGACATATAGCCCGTGTAGTAATATTTTATTATTATTTTATCATTAAATATTATTTTTGTTAGAAGACGGGCGCAGATTTAAAATTTTATAACTAAAATATTAAATTAAATATAAAATTAACACATGTAGATGGAACCATGGATGGTGATAATTGGTGATGGCAACAGCAAATAACAATTTAATGATCATATTCTGATGATAACCCTAATTTATGAAAATTCATAACAGTATATGAAAATTGATTTTTGCCAATTTATTAATTTTTGTTATATTTGATGAGAAGATTATTTATTATCTTTATGTGTAAATGATTTGTGTAATTGGATAATGTTTATTTTAATCTGATATGATAATAATTTCTGTATATATATATATATATATATATATATATGTGTGTGTGTGTGTGTTTGTAATTCTACATCTGAAATATCATGTTTATTTCAACCATTAAAAAAGAATATATAATTATATTAATTATAAAACGCCCTCTAGGGGCAATTTAATTAATTTTTGTTTTTCTTTAGACGCTAAGCGTCAATAATAATGGATATTCAAATTTATACTTCAAGTGCTAAAATAATAAAATAATTGACGCCAGGTGTCATTAAGTGAGTGAAAAAGACACATTAAGTGTCAACAATAACAAAACCTTTTAGTATATAAACTGAGAGATTTCTCAGTTAAATCGTCCAAAATTATAAACTCAGAAGATTTGCAAATTTAGTGGTTGATATTGCAACATAATTTCGAGCATACCAAAATTACATAGCTGAGCTCAGGCAACTGCATATAGAGTTAGCACAGGAAACACAATTAAAAGATAACACTGGTTCAAAGACTTTTATTTAAATACAACACTTATACAACAAAAATAATGTTTACCTTCACCAACTTATAATAATGACTCTGTTTATTGTTCTTATTTATATAAAAAAAGTAAAAACCAATATTTTTCACGGGAAAAATGGTAATCGGTGACATGCGATTTCGAAGGTGAATAAACAAATTGTAAATTTATTTGAGTTTTATAGAAGGGTCAGGAACATAGAACATTATGAGCGATAAACTTTTCGCGAGATTTAGAAAATCTAAAGAGGAAAATTAATGGGCAAATGATCAAAACAAATCGCCAGTTTGTGCAAGTAAAAGAAATTGATGTGTAAAAGAGAAAATTAAATTTGTACACAAGGAGCTTGTGTCGTGACTTTAAAGAAGTGATTGTGCATAGATTCAGAGTGATATCCTTTAGTTGTTTCCCTTGTTGCTTAAATTAGGAAATCAAGTGTATTCTATTGTGTTAGAAATAAAAAAATTTTTGTTGGGATTTGATATTATTAATTGTGAGAGAGCATGAGGAGCCGATCGAGAGTTAATTCCTATCGACAACTCGTTAAAAATCCCTACAGTAGTGTAGAGTGTACCACACTGAACTTCCAAAGAATGACATCAAAGTGAGTCTCTAATATTATTAAGTGACCACATTGATACAGGCGAAATAATATTTTCTTTACTTATAAAAGTTTTAAATTGTAATAAGTCATTTTTCAGTTCTGCTAAATTTAAATTTTCTTCATAACATTTTAATTCCTTTATTGAAGAAAGTCACTAACATCACTATCATGAAAAATTGTTTTGAATTTATTGTTAATAGTTTTATATCCCTCAGATCTTTTTTTAATGTTGCTAATTAAAGAATCGCATACAACAAAAAACTTTAAAATGTTCTTTGCCACTGAATCTTATTTCATGTTCTGGAATTTCATCATGAAATAGTTTTCGCATTTTCTGCCATTTTTTATCATTAGTATATGCAATATCTTTAACCCGCAAACGATGGAAATAAAAATCAACGATTTTGTTCATTTTGGACAAAATGGCCAAGTACACAAAAATGACAGAATACCAAGAAATAAAGCTATAATTTATGAGAAATTCTTACAAATGTTGTGTAAATGTTCTTTGCATATAAATCTGTTACATTTAACACATGTGACAGTGCACCGTTTTCGATCAATACACATGTAGCAGTTACCACGCTTACATGGAGTCGACGATAGAGAGTCGGCGGCAGCAGTCTTTCTTCTGTCTTCTACATACGCACTTATTAAACTGTTACCAAGTTCAATCAGGAATAGCCTTCGTCTATGTGACTTGTTCGCATTTCATTGAGGCTCTACAAGATAGTGCACGGCAAATGCACTGAATGCTGAGATGTCTAATATATTACAAATGAATGCCACATGCCATCTTCGACATTTAAACTTTGTAGTATATGTTGCAACTCTTTCGTCCATTGCGTCAACTCCACCTTTTGTAGCATTATAAAAGAGAAGTACGTCTGGTTTATGCTTTGAACCGAGATATCCAGTTATTTTGTTATGGGCAGTAGATAAGATATTGACAACTTTGTTCTTTTTAGCAACATAACTAACCAACAAGGCTTTATCTCTACGATCTGCTGTACTTTTTGTTATCAATTCAATAGTTTAAAAAACTTCACGCCCCTGGTACCTCGTCAAATGCTTTGGTATGTCACGCCTCGATGCACGAATGGTGCCTACCATGGTGATACCATTTTGGAACAATCGCTTTGATAAATTCAATGATGTGAAAAAGTTTTCACACGTTACATTTCTTCCACTACCATATAGTCCCTGCAACATATCCATTGTTATATACTCACCGTACGACACTTGCATATCCCGATAATCTTCTTTTCCCATATAAAAACGTAGATTCCAGCAATAATAGTTTTGTGAATCACAAACAGCCCAAAATTTCAAGCCGTATTTGGATGGTTTAGAGGGCATATATTGAACAAATTTGCAACGTCCACTGTATGGATAAAGTTTCTCGTCTATAGTGACAGATTCACCGGGCATATAATACTTTTGGCTATTTTCAACAAAATTATCGATCAGCAATCTAACAGCGTCCAATAAATTGACTTACATTTTATGAATAGAAGATTAAAGCAGTCTAACACGGAATTTTCCCCAATCCTTTGAGTAGCCCAACGGGTTATACCAGGGGATGGGCTGAGAATGTTTGCTGCGTTTACTCGACCTGACATGCCTTCATTAGGTGTAACCCATAGATTTCCATTAGAATCGGTGAATCTATTGATATCATCTTGTTCATGAAGATCAGCTGGATTTATTTCAACTTGTAGATTGTCAGCATCCTCACTTTCAGTATCGTCATAAGACAGCTGTTCTTCGTCATTACTTTTGATTTCATGTACATCGTCAGCTTCCAGCACAACTTCATTATCACTACTGCTACTAGAACTTTCTCCTAGGATAGCACGTAGTGCAAATGCTTTTGCCGCTCGTGGATGAGAACTCATGTCAATTGTGATATGTTTATGTAGTAGCAAACCCTCTACCCTACTAGTATAAATGTTGTATTCTAACACGACACTCACACACTTATAATGAGAGTATGACAAAGTGCAGACAAACGCATGAACAAATCCAGGTGAGAAAGATCGTGAGAGAATATTATTATGTGAGACATTCATTGGTTCCAATATCAATTGTAAGTGTCACGTGCATTATTACTTGATACCTGAAATGAGGTATTCTAAGTGCGTCTGTATGTGGGGGATGAGTAGAGAGAGACAGACAGAGTACCAATGTCATGAGTGTAAAATGGTATAGTCTGCCTACTTCACAAAATAGACGAGAGCGAATAAGCTAACTAATATGAATGCAGAACTGTTTTGAAGATGTTGGTGAGACGGATACTACATTAAATTTCTCTTGTGTGTAGGCTAAAGCAACTTATGGTCAGAGAGTGGTTAATGGAAGACCATTCCTGTCAAAGCAGAGATGGAGAGATATGTAATCAATGAACTCTATTGTAAAAACTCCATCCGCCATCATGTGATAAACATATCATAGTGTCAGCCAGTCACAATAATTGTTTAAAAAAGTCTGATCAGCTTCATTTTAACGCCAGTACTTGTTGAAGTGAGTTAACGCCTATGCCAGAAAATATGACATGAATTGTCAACTGAAAAAGCTAAAAACTAATACACAATGAATTTTGGACAAAAATGTCCATTTTTTCTCAAAACAGAATAACTTGTCATAACTTTTTTATTTTAGTAGTATTGAATGTCTGCTAGTTTTACTTGAATAAAGCATAAAAAAATTGACAAAGTCATAGATTCACAAAGCAGGATGTTTTTCAGTTTCCAAGAAAACGTCACTAAAAAAACAAAATGGACATTTTTGTCCAAAAAATCGTTTGCGGGTTAAGTTTTCTGCTTTTTTTTTAAATTTTCAAAATCATCTCTAACTGTTTGTAAGAAATCTATCAATGAATCATATATTAAATCTGCTGTATTTAGGGATTTGTCTTTTTGTTGCATAGTCTTGTTTGAAAGCATCTATTTTCTCTAAAATCTTTTCCAATATAGTAAATAACCGTACATACTGAAATGTATCAAGTTTTTTTGTAAATCGACAGCTTCAGACCTTGTTAATGGTTTTATATCTTTGTTAGAGGAAAAATGACGTAAACAATGTTTAATTTCTTTAATGTGTTCCTTTAAAGATTTCACAGCATCGGAACGAGCAGACCACCTGGTGTCAAAAATAGGTTTTATACTCAAGTTGTTGCTTTCAGTTGATATACGTGAAATATATAAGTTGTTGAATCAATAATTAGAGAGTAAAATTTGGCTTCCTTTATTTCGTTCACTATTGTGAGTTGTAAATCTTTCGATATAATAGAAATAAATTCATCACATATTGTAGACGACAAAAAATTTATAGTACCGGTACCGCAGTTTTCATATTTTTCATGTGTTCCCGCAAAAATGGATCAAACTCAGATAAATATTCCAAAGAATCTATGTAATTACCATTATTCTCACTAAAAAAACACTTCATTTTAACCACGAAACGCTAAAGAGTATGAAGAAATAAATTTAATTTTCGCCACCACAAGTTTAAGTACTTCTCTCCAATATTTTTTTTCATTTATAATTTATTTTTCAAGTTCAGTGTCAATACGTCCGATAATTTTAGATCTTGTTATAAAAATTAAAATGGATTTAACGTGGTCACTGGAGTTTTCATGCTCTGACAATTTTTTATGTACATTTTCCCAATCAATTATCTCTTTTGTCATTAGTGTTGTTTGCTTGAAAAATAATTTACAGGCGTAACAGGACAAATAAATAGTTGGTTTCAGTATAAGTCAACCAATCTCTTTTAACTTTTTCCTCGATATTAATTGTTCTGAAGAAGGAGTATTTGTTTTGACCCTTCGTTGCATCGAATAGAAGATGATTCCAAAGATCTATTTATTGGTTTTCGTGAATTTTTTATATAATACTCTCGCATGGCGTCTATTAAGTAATCTGACTGTGGTCATAATGCAATATCGTTTACAAAACTCTTAGTTTCATCTTTACTTTGAGATTATTTTAAATTTATATTTTCTCCTTTTGTTTCGTCTTAGTAGGTAGTTAGGAAGTCACTGCCCCCACACGCCATTACATAATAAAATAGGGGGGGTTCGCGACGGATTAAATTACGTAATGACGTAATTAATCTCGAATTACCTTGATTACATAATTATGTAATCAAGATAAATTATTTTGTGTGCGCATCTTTTTATTTTTAGTAAATTTTTTTAATGTATTTTGGCGCTTTAAATTTTTTTGAATTATTTTTGTTGATTTTAATCTTTTATGTATTTTTTATTGGATTTTAATTTTTGACAAATTTTTCAATTTTAAATAAACATTAATTTAATATTAAAGTAATTTTATATTAAATTTTTGTTAAAGTAATTTTAAATATAATTATAGTTTTTGAATTTTTTTAAGGTTAGTAATAAGAAATTTTCAAAATAATATTTAAAGTAATAATTTTAACAGAAATGTTATTATTTAAAAGTTTAATAAATTATAGTTATATTTTTTGAAACTAAATTTTAAATAATAATAATCATAACAATAATGATAATATACTTGACAAGTCTTAATGCTGAAAACAGTTACGGTTCGTAAATGTTTTCTGTTTTGGTAGAAGTAGTGTGTTTTTAAGCGTTTCCAGCTCTAGACCCATCCGAGATAACCGAATTTCTCAAAATTTCCAATTTTTCCAAATCTATGACTTTGGTAAATATGGAATATTAGAAACTTTCACAAGTCTCAAATTCCTCATAATGGGTACGCTTAAAACACTTTACTTGACTACAGGATTATAAAAATAAATCTTTGAATTTCTTAAATTTTCATAATTTCTAATTTTTTAATTTTAAAAATATGGTAATTCGAGAAAAATATTTTTGTGAATCTTGTAATAAATATCTTTCAAAAGCTCACAAAAATAAACATGAAAAAACTAAAATCCACCAAAATATGTCTCACACTTCTGGGGGCGATTTACAAACTGTAAGTTCTAAACTTCCAGAATTTCCATGAGCAAAATATCCAGGAGAACATCATCTTCCAAAATATAATTATTTGGGTCAATTGGGCTCAAATGTGTTTTAAAAAAGAACATGCTAGTGATTGCTAAAATAATTAAACTAAAAATGGATTTAAAAATTTGTAATAAATAAAAAAATTGAAAAACCAAATAAATCGTTTAGAACAATCAAAAGAAAAGAAAAATTCTATTTTCTTGGTACGTGTACTAGCGTCTGTGCGTGCATCTTAATCATACTCCACAACACTACTTATCGTGTACAAAGACGCGACAATAGAAATAACGCTATTGAGCTCGAACACTTAAGTTAACAGAAAACTTACGTTTTCGGTTTTTTTCAACTCCACATTTGAAGGTCCTGGTTACATTGCTCCAGGTAAATTACGAATGTTGTAAAAAATGAATTTATTTTAACTTCAAGGTAAATCTTACATTGTTATTTCTGCAACTCTGCAAAATCCTAGAGTTACGATGGAAATTTATGAAATATCTGAAATGCTGTGAAAATATTAAATTTATTGAATTTCATGAAAAATCTTACCAATTTTTTTCATAATTTTCTCGACAACTTAAAGTAAAATTTTCCGAAGTTTACCTATTTCCTACCAAGATTAGCCGCCGCTTACGTGGACGTTATATTTTTCAACCTATCACTACGTTGTAGGGTATCCAATATCGATAGTATTGAGTCCGAGATCTCGGAAATATCGGGCACTTTCTTGATATCGAAATACATGAATTGGGTTGGCTCAATATCGATATTTCGATATTGAAAAAAATTATTTCGTGTGATTTATTTTCTCTAGAAAATGAGTGTTCGAATGTTACATGTAAGGGGATTCATGTTTTTATCCGCGTAAAATTTAAGTACATACTGTTCTAACTCTTGAAATCTTATGCAACTGTCATAAATTTTTTGGATTCAATTTAAATTAAATTTCTTGAAAAATTAAAAGTTTTATCGTGACGTACGTTTAGCATAAGCGGTATGAATCAAAATTGATCTGTTGATTTTCTTCAAACCAATGAATTTTATCATAATTTAAAGAGAAATTTCATCAAAAATTCCCTATTGTCAATATTAAAAATCTGCTCGAAATTGTGTTTGATTTTGGTAAGAAATCTTGTAGTAATTAAAGTTCTGTATTTTTATTTTATTTTTTCTTTTCTTAGTCAAAGTCACAATGCCACAATTTCAAGATTTCTAAGGAAGCGAAGAATGTGTTTTTTTATTTTTTGCGAGACAAAGAAAACCATCAAGTCAGGGCAACAAATGTGAAAATATACTGAAATCAACTGGTGACAGTACCACTAGTCAACATACGCATCTGAAGACTATCCACAACATTATTTTCTTAAAAGAAAATTGGCTACAGACTCGGAATAATCAACGTTAGCGGTTTTATAGCCACTTAAGAATACGAAAACAGCAATCATGAACTATTTTCAAAATTAGCGAGACAGCACATTGTCTGAGGTTTTGTCCAGGCACGTTGCTTTGGACGAACTGCCCTTCAGCTTATTCATCACTTCTGCAGAATTGAGAATGTGTGTCGAAACTGGTGGGTTTGAAGTTCCAAAATCAGCAACCACAATTCGAAATTTGGTGTAGGATTATGCAAACGCCCTTCTAAAGATCGCGAAGTGTGAGCTGACTCTTCTCCGGTCTCAAGGAATTCGATTCACTCTAACGTTTGACGAATGATCTTGGATTAGAAATCATAGATACTTAAACGTTGAGTGCTCACCGAGAAAGATTTTTGGAATCTTGTCATGATTCGAGTTATGGTCTCGGTGCCTGCAGCGAAGTGCATTGAGCTGGTGCAACAAGTGCTACAAAAGTTTGATTTGAATTACCACCAGGACATTTGTACACCACAACCGACGATACGTCGGTTATGCTGAAAGGGAGACGACTAAGCATATTCGATCAACAACTTTGTATTGTTCACGGCATTCACTTAGCTGTAATTGACATCTTGTACAAACACCATTAAAAGGACAAAGCCTTTGAGGACTCAGGAAACGGAAGTGACACCACTGTCAACACTGATGATGAAAATTACACCGATGATGATATGGACGAGAACAACTTTGGTGGTCTTGAAGTCGTTTTGAATGAAAAAGATGGCTAAATTGAGCTGTGGGACGATTTGAAGCCGCTAATTACAAAAGTACGCAATATTGTCAAGTTATTTTGTCGTTATTCAAAACAAAACGACGAAACGCTGGGGAAGTATGCAACCGATGGGTTTGGCAAACCCATTCTATTGATCCTGGACACGAAAACGCGATGGGACAGTCTACATGCAATGATTGAACGCTTTTTGAAGTTGAAAAATGTAATCGGTCCCTGAACTACTGTTTGATAGTCAATCCGGCCCTCAAAATGGATTGTTTCTATACCCCTGCCATAAGATAATGCTTTAGGATAATAGGGAATTGATTTAAAATGGTGTCAGTAATCTGAACTGGCTGTGAGTTTTCGGGGCCTCAGGAAAATATTATATGCAAGGACCTTCCCAAAATAGAATAAATGATACATGAACACAAATTTAACAATTTATTTAATGAAATATTGTCCACTTAAAATTGTGAAAGGATAGGGTTGCCAACTCCCACAACCTCGAACCTGGGAGATTATAAAACTGGAGACATTATAACGCTTAATAAATATAACAGGTGTTTTTTTTGTCTACACATGTTAGTGATTTCAATTATATAATGAGTAATACCATAAAGATTTAAACAAAACATTAATTTTTTTCATATTACAGTTTCTAGATCATGCTACTTATTTTTGTTTTTAAAATTGTATTTTTCTTGTCAGCGGACTGACTCCGATAGCTTTCATCTCCCGGGTTATAGTAAACCCGAAGACAGGAGTTTAATGTCGATTCCGGGAGACTCCCGACAAAAACGGAAGAGTTGGCAAACCTATGAAAGGATGCCCTTTCTTTATAGCTAAACATTCAAAGGTGTAATTCAATTGTTCATTGTTTAAAATTACTTTTTTCTATAACAGTATAACTAAAATGTGGAAAAAGTGCATCAAGATTTTAAGGTACATAGGTATTAAAAATGCAAGAAAAGACCTACGTTAACACCCGACTTGTAAGCAACGTTGATTGTGGTGTCAACAACTTTTAAAAACCCAACCGGTATCAGTTGCAAGTTGGGATCGATCTTTTTTCCAGTTAAAATTAATAAAAATATATCTTAGATCCACTTTATCACAAGAACAACAAGTCGGATTTGCCTTAATTTCAATTGAGAATGACCTTTGTGACGACATCAATAACAACAAAATAATTAACGATTTGGCGGCAGCAAAAGCATGTAGAGTGAAGCTTTAAAGAATATTGACTATATATAAAATTAATGTACAGAACACTTAGAAATCAAATTTTACATTTGCTTGATTTTTGTTTAACTTTACATATACTAAGTTTATATTACCTTTATTTTCACTTAAGATGAAATTATATTACGATAAATGTTATAAATATAATTGTTATTAATAATTACTTGATTTAAAATTGTATAATACATGTATTGTTATTTGTTACGAAAGGTATTCTTTTTTTGGAAAGGGCACATATTTTATGTTTGCATAGGGGCGCCAAAGCAGTTATCGCTGCCCCTGCTCAGATGTATCAACAAAAAATCACAGGTGGCTTTGTGATTGGATTTAGGAAACTAATTGTGTCGCAGCACATACTATTAATATCTGGTAGGTAATTAGATTGCCTAATTGGAAAATTCTCTTGTTTTTTTTGTGATTCTTACCTTTTTTCTTTGAAAGTTTTGATATTAACAAGTTCTTGGTGAGACTCGTGTTGGCTTCCACCTGTTTAATATCTGCTTTGTCTCTATGAAATATGTGAATATAAGATTTCTATTTATTAATTTTACCATTTATAAGGTGCTGGTAAAGAGTCATCGGAGCGCCTGATTCCCTCGAGAGGACACGGCCTTCTTGGTAACATTTATGAGATTTTTTAAATTTAAATAAGGCTTTTCAGTTATTTTTGTCAAAATTATTATTTTTTCACAATTTAAATTATAAAGAATTTTTCAATAATTTTCTATTAAAATCAAGTATTGCGCAATACCCTTGATAGGGGATCGAAAGCAAACTAACAAAAGAAACCAATTTGAGGATTAGTCGTTCCAGCACAATTAATCTTTCAAAATTTTCAATTAACAAGTTTTCCATTATAGTTATTGATTGTTATTGTGTAATAATGTGCAAATCAATTAATCAATGAAATTATTTATTGTTTTCACAGTTGATTGGTTTTTATATTTTTAAAAGTATTTTTATATTTTAATAAATATATCCAAAGAATTATTATAAATTTAAAATTACTTATCACATTATTTTAACCGATATCCTCAAATATAATTAAATATTATAGTCATATAATTTTGGTACCATTGACATGACGAAACTATTTAAATGATTTAAGTTTTTTATTTAATATAAAATAATTGAAAATTGGGTTGATTTATTCATCAATGTCATCTAAGATATCATTTGAACATTCAAAAATGCACGCTTGCGCATTATTGATAATATAGTAATTTATATTGCCAGTCATTCAGTGCATAGTTCGTTAAAATTACAAATGACTAGAGCTTTGAGATTATTGATATTTCAATGAAATCAAGCATATAATATAATAACTAATTAATTAATTACATGAACAACTATATTTTACAATTACGATATGGTTACAAATTACATTTTGGATTCAAATTCATCAATTATCTTTTAAATCATAACTTATTTGTCGGTCATTACTTTTGTCCACAAATGTTGGATAACTTTTGACACTTATCTTTGTTATAAATTGTCAGGCAAATCTGGTGGTCTCTATAAAAGATTCATATAACAATATATTAAGTATTATAAAATAATTAAAGTAAACAGGTGGTCACTGCTTATTAACATGAATTCTTGAATAAATGAGCCATTTGTTTTGAAAGTCGAGCAAGTCCATTTTTTATTATATAGTGAGATATTTAAAAAATTTTGCTTTAAAATTAAAAAAACATTGATAAACTTTAGCAACTTTTGTAGGTTTAGCGCAATAAATTTGCGCATAAAATATCGTTCATCCAATGGTGGCTAAGAAAACATCCACAGACAAAAAAGGTCGTCACATGTAGATAGCAAAAAAATGAGCAACTTATAATGAAAATTTTTAATATTGTTGGGGTTAACAAAATCCACAAAAGTTAAAAATTGAAAATCAATAAAAACATTGATATTCGAAATAATAATTAAAAAGGCAAAATCAATTAAAATTTTATGGGCGGATTCCAAATGACAAGACGAATCCAAATATAATAAAATTAAATCTAATAGGGTTCCTAAGAAGGAAATATTTAATAAAAATAGAAATTAATTAAAAATTAATTGGCTAATGGGAAGTCCGAGCCAAAAAACAGAAAACCCGAATAGTGTGAGAAACCCGGAACGTCAACAAATTTTCTAATTACGGAAAACGAAATTGGTTGACGAAGGAAACCCGAAATAAAAGAGAAAACCGCCACCAAAATAGTTATTGTAAACAAATGAAAACCCCGGGAGCCCAGAAATAACTAATTTGGTTTTGGACAGAGAGATATCAAAAATGCCAAAACCGATTTAGTTTGCGGGTGACTTGAATTGCGAGATCAGTATAAAAAGAAAAGGCAGATCAGCAAAATTGCCAGTTGGTCGAAGAGAATATTTCAGAGAACGGCGTAAAGGAGGTAATAAACTTAAAGATAAATCAATGAGCCAAACAAATTGCACACCAGACTTGGACATCTCCCTTTGGAAGACGTATCCCTACGCATTGAATTTTGTGAAATCGTGCAGATTAATTGTGTAGAGTATTGTGAATTGAATCGGTTTTTGTGAAAGTTGTGAATAAAGTTGTGATATATAAATTGGAAATAAATCTTATTGTGTTGGGTTAATTGAATCGATTAAAGAAGGACACCGAGGAGTCGGACCCAAGCACCGACTTTATATTAAAACCCAACAATATAAATTATTATTACATATTTTTAATGTAAAAGTAGACGATATGAGCAACACCTTCGAGGTCAGGCGCGTAGCCAGCGGAAGGCTGCAAAGGCTTCAGTTCTTCAATTAATTTCAACATTATTTTGCATAAATTTGAAATTAATCAAACAATTAATTTAATTATTAATTAGGTTTAATAAAAAGATTAAAATAAATCATTTTGAATTTAATGTAATAAAAAACTTGACTATGTTCCAGCTATGTTCCACTTATTTATCAATGTCTATAGTCGGTTACAATTCTTTAATCTTCTTGGACGTGTCTCTGTATTTTCATTGCATGGTAGAATCCACTGTCCTATTAAGTATTGTTCTTACTTCATTTTGTTCAGCTCTGTTCTTTGTTGATTATGTCAATAAACTTCCAGATGGTTGAATGGTTTTCACATAGAAGTTGGTAGAATTTTCGGTATAGTCCTTCTACTTTGTTTTTTGTTTTGGGTATGCCATACAATGAAGGATCATTACAGGTCCGTAGTGAATGTGGTAGAGTTTGTGCATTTCCTGCTCTTCCAAGTCGTCATGATCCATTTGTCTTTAAAATAATTTATTAAATCATGAAGGATCTCACTAAGTCCGGTAAAATTCGATTCCTGACTAGCCAAAGCTACTGTTACTTCATCGACAGGAACTAAAATGAATTCTGCTAACTTTCGTAGTCCCTCTATTGTAGGTCTATAATCCTTTTCATGTGATGCCATATACATTGGTCCGGGTGAAAAAAGCAACTGCTTTTAGTTGCACTAGGAAAAATTAGTGAAGTCATTCATATTTCGAAAATCACTTTTTCTGCGTTTGAAAACAAATTTTGTACTCCTTTTCTCTGTAACACTTTTTAAAAAATTTCTAGACACCCCTCCCCAAAAGCGTAACATAATTTACGAACGCTCACACATAAAAATATTTTTAAAAATGTATTAATATCCTTTGAAATATTAAAAACATAAAATATGAACCAGCACAAAATTCAATTTGGATGTTGAATTTTTATGAAAATAC
This sequence comes from Schmidtea mediterranea, assembly GCA_022537955.1. Taxonomy (NCBI): domain Eukaryota; kingdom Metazoa; phylum Platyhelminthes; order Tricladida; family Dugesiidae; genus Schmidtea; species Schmidtea mediterranea. The sequence continues at coordinate 218,952,240 of CM039680.1, forward strand.
TATTTGAATTATCTTTTAAAATGTCTCAATGAAATTGGTTTAAATCAGGGGTGGCCAATTTTTAAATGCGTCGAGATAGACTTTTTGTCATAAGTGAAGTCTAAATTCGGAGGTGTGAGATACATACTAATTTTTATAAATCTACTTCTGTTAAAGAAAACATAATTATCAAACGGGCCGAAAAACTCATGTCCGGTGGAGTTAAAACAACATGAGTAATTATTAACAATATTTTTTAATTCAAATTAGCTACGATATAAACAGATTTAGAATTTATTTTATTACTTGAATAATATAGGAAGATTGTATTTGCATGTCTCTAAACAAGGAATCATAGTTATTTGTATATCCTGACAAGGATAATAATAAAGAATCATCAGTATGGGAATCAGTTAGGAGAGCACGTTGTTTTTCAAACTGACTGTAACTGGTTTGAACTCCATACTGTTGCGTTTGCGAGACACATTCACATATTGAGTTCGGTTACAAGTGAAACACATTTAGTCAAGATTTAAAACATTATTTATGATAATGATACGACTTAGTAAACCTTGCCTATTTAGAATTAAAAAAAATAGAAGACAAAAAAACACTAGAAAATTTTGGCTTATTTTTGTTTCACTAGTAACTCAGTGAATCCTTCCAGATTGACCTCGCAATCGACTTGTTGCCCTCCTGGCTTAAGATGAAGTCATAATGACCTTAAATTGTCATTGCATCAGTCTAATTATTTTCTATGTATGACTTACATAATTTTATAAATGACCTACTTAATTTTTATTCAGAACAAATAAAAAAATAACGAAAAGAAATAATAGAAATTATTTTGATTGTGCCAAATAACGTGACGACCAGTGGATCTTGTTTGGCTGAGTGAACTCCAGCTAAGTTCAAACTGTGATTGTCGCAATTATCAAACAGGGCTCGGTGATTTCGAGCACAAATCCTCTGTTGATGACCAGATATGTGTCCAGTCATCACGGCAGCATTGTCATAACATTGTGATCTACAATTATCTAACGGTATGTTGTCAGATTTTAATTTCTCAACGATGACTGTTTCAGGGATGGCTGCATCTTTGGTATGTATCTCGATGAATCCAAGAAATGATTCTTTTATATTAATGGTTTTATTTTCAAAATCAATATCTACAAATCGGATGATTTTAGGCAATTGTTCTCGGTGTCCGAGATCAAGAGTTGAATCTAGCAATATTCCGTAATATTTATTTCGTTTTATGTCTTTCAGTAACTTATTTTTAACATTGGATACCAACAAGCTGATAATTCGTTTTGGATTTCTGGCGATAAAAACAACACTGATCCTGGACTTTCTCTGGCAAGTTTTAGATGACTTTTCAAAAGTGGATCATATTCTGCAATGAGCTTGAGAAGAGAGAGCAAGTTTCCGACATCTGTTCCAGCTTCAGCTGTTAAACTTTCGTTCTTTCTACGCAGTGTCAAGTTTTTAGAAGCTAGGAATTCAATGCAAGCAAGTATTCTTTTCAAAACACCTCGCCATCGTTGTTTTTCTGTTTGAATTTGGGTTTGGATATATGCATCTACAGTTTTCCCAGCAATTATCTTTCGCTATGTTTCTTTCCATGTAGTAAAAGATTTGCGATGACTATGGCTGTTCTCGTGTGCTATCAACTTTTCGGTTTTTTCCACTTACTAAATCCAGATGCTAATTCAAATGAAGATCGAGAATTCTGATTTTATGAAGGGAATAGCATACAGCAAACAACAATAAGCAGCTTAATTGGATGGCGAATAAAGTAACCATGATCGATTCACTTCATCTCCGTTTGCAAGTCGTCACATAAACCACGCTTTATTTATCGAACGTCCACCCGGTACTGCGAATGGAAAGTCTTTATTTTGAAACCAAATTGATCCACGAGATATAATTTCAGTGCAAAGTGATTGCGATACGACAGAAAATTGCGTCTCACGATTGAATTCTAGGTATGCAACATTATGGAACAACAATCCCCCTTAGCCACGCCACTGTAGAAATATAACTTCAATGTCAATAAAAATTTCATTAGAACTAAGTGTAAAATTTAGTAAAATAAAAGTATTTTAAATAGATCAATGTAATCTTTTTTGCGAAATTATCACTTCTTCAATATTTTTTAGAAATCTTTTTATATTAAATTTTTTCCATGTATATAATTCTTTTATTTGAACCACGCGACAGATTTGTCCTCCTATGTTTTAGCAGCTTCGATAAAAGTATGAAATATTTTATTTATTATAAATAAATAATTTAATTTAATCAATTTTCTTAGAATATTTTTAAAATGCAAAACTTATGCAAAACCTCTTTCTATCATTGCTATTACCAATTATTATTAGATTTTTAATGCATGTTTAAATACAGGTATCCCTTGTATAACGCGGTAGTTACGTTCCAGAATAAGTGCGCGTTATGGGATTCAAAACAAACTAAAACAAATTAAAGGTTTATTAAAAACTTTATTGTTATAATTATGTATTTTCCCCTTCACATTATATAAGTCAAAATTTCGCGTTGTACTGAAACAGAATTTTTTTCCAAATCGCGTTATATCGAAACCGCGTTGTATAAGACCGCGTTATACAAGGGATACTTGTATTTTAAATTTATTTTGAATTTTCTATTAGTAAAAATAATATTTTCAAAACATTTGTATTTTGATAAAAAATTAAATTCTTTGATTTTTATTAATTTCAATCAATATATTTAAACATAGAAAATTTTTACCTTTTTAAAATAATTTTACTTTAATTTACATGACATATATCAAAATAGAGAGCGATGAAGAAAGTTTAATATGCTATTCACCAATGAACAATAAAATGAGAATGATATTTCATAGTTGTGGTTACATATTTTGCAATGATTGTTTGATGGAAAGGATGAAAGCTAATGGAAGTTCTAGAACTTGCCCATCTGATGCGGTAATAGTAACATCATTGAAATATTTTGAGGAAAACAAAGAAATTGTCAGGAATTAAGATTTCGTGGAAAGAATAAATTTTCTAAAGGTTTATAATTATATTCACATTTTCGTGACAGCAAAACATTATCCAATAGAAAGTTATTTTTTCAAATTTTCTATCCGTAAGTCCAAAAATAACAGAAAAATATTGAAATAATTATATTTTCGATTTTTTTTTGAAAATTCGATAAAATTCACGGAAAATTTAGAAGTGTTTTAAATAAATTTCTGTCAATGTTAAAATCAATTCAAAATGATGGATGTTAAAAAGAGAAATATGTGTATAATATTTATTCTGACGAGAAATTTAATACACTATTTTATAGATCTTCGTGGAGTAACATTTAAAAGGGAGTTTATTGGTTTTCTAATTATTGATACAGAATATTCAAACACAATCATCAAACATCATAACCAACCTCTGATTTTCAAAATAAATTTTGACATTGTATTACGCAGTAGATTAATTTAATAATTTATTAAATATTCTTTAATCATCCTTCCTTACAAGAACATAGAAATATTAGCGCGGTAGTGGTGATAGACACGTGGATGTGAAGTTGAAATTCATCACCTCACCATGGAAGTCTGAAATGCAAATTAGAAAATCTAGAAATATCACGTTATGTAGAAACCGGTGGAGTATATCCATCCCATTACCCTATTCTTAATCTTATGTGGAAATTTTTTTTTTTATTTTTTTAAGCAGTTACTCATAAAATGTTAGTAAGGTTTGGTTTAGGTTTATAAGGAAACATCGTATGAGGCCTTATCGTTAATAGGCCAATGAGCACGATAGTACCAAACTTTAAAAAATGCTTGTAGAACTTACCCGGCACCGATAAAAGTCTCAGTTGCTAAAGCAGTACGCAACCGAGATTAAAAAATATTACTTCCATTCGAGATCTAGTTATAAAAGCTGATATTTTGGCTGACAACAGATAATAATAGCCGTGATATATTAGATATATTAAGATATTTAAGGTTAAAGCTTATCATAATTATATGTGTATACATTAGTCTCAACCATTATGATGAAGATTTGTGTAAACTCATCCTTTATTGTCAATATTATTAATATTCTCTATTTTTCGTATTTTAAACGATATTTTTTTAATGATTTTAATAATATCAATCATTGACAAAATAAATTCTCTCCGCCGGTAAGGTTGCCAAAAATTTTGAAAACTGTGTCCAGGTTACACTAAAATGTCAGGTTCTTGGCACCCAAATTCCCATTCACAGAATGACCTTATACTTGTTTTATAATATTTGTTTTACTGTGTTTTAACTGAAACTAATAGAAATTGACTTTGCCGCCAAAAAAGGTTATCATTATTTGGAAGGTTATTATTATTCCAATTTTATTTACCAACAGAGATATCTGTCTCATGTCTGATACGTAAGTTTTTTTGTAGAAAACATAAAACCAATTCGGTTGTTTGAGGCATTTCAAAAATGTTCAGAGTAACAAAGCGCCAGCTAAAAAAAATACACAAATTTTTTATTGTTTTGCAATATTGTGGGTGATTCTGTAAATCCTGCTTTATTAAAAACCTGCTATGGTCCATATAAAAATTTACCATTCTGCTGTGAACTGTCAATTTTTATATGGACCATAGCAGGTTTTACAGAATCACCCCCAATATTACAAAACTATAAAAATTTTGAAAACATTGAATTTTGCAATTTTCTCAAAAATTAAATATCAGCCTCAGTGAAAATATTTTTTATTTCAAGAAAAAGGTGAGGAAAAGTGTATTATAATGAAAACGGTTGAGTCGCAAAAAATTATCGAATCAGCATCGGGTTACCGTATATAAAAAGCGAAAACACAAATAAATTTCAATTGCAGTCAAAGAAAATTTTCTAAAAAGATAACGTTAAAAAATATTGATTTAGTTTTGTAAAGAATTAGTCAGAGTGTTCAATAAGCAAAGTCCCTTCCAATTACTTGTATACTTTTACATAAGTTTTGAACATTTTGCTCTCATATACAAGAAACCCCAATCTATTTTTAGAATAGAATTGCTCATTTCAACACACCAATTCATGGTGAGAAGTTAACTTTACTTGATTTTCTTTTTATATTTATTGATTCTTAATTTCGGGAATTCCCAAAAATTTCCCTTTGGATTTTTCCCATTTATCACTGGAATTTTATCAAAATACCACGGATCCCGATCAAGGTCATGCCTAACCGGTTTTATAATTTTTGTTATAATTAATAAATATTTACCTATATATATATATATATATATATATATATATATATATATATATTGTTGGGCCAAGACACGAGTTTGTTTAAATGAATCGGTAATACACACTCAAATTCAACATGCAGATTTAAAATCGGACCCATAAAACACCAACTAACCATGCTAAAATATGAGAAAAAAAACAATTAAATATAAAATCAAGAAACACAAAAGTAAATTAAAATAATAACAAAGTGCAACAAGATCCGCACGAAATAAACATAAAAATAACACGAGAACATGAAAATTTGACTGAAATTTGACAATTTACCAAAAACACGAAAATCCATAAAAATGGAACTAAAATTAAATAATTTGAATTGGAAGCAATTCAATTAAAAAATTAAAAAGAAAATTGTCAAATTAAATTACAAAAATAATAAAATTAAGATTAGAATATACTAGAAAATCACAAGGTCAAATTTTGTTTTACTAAATCAAATTTAACACGCAAGGTTAGGGTCATACAATAGGTATATATACCGATTCATTTTCACATAATTTTAATCAGTTTTTGCAAACTTGAATTAGTTTAAAACTCGAAGTAGTTTTCGATAACTCGGTATCAATCAGTGAAAGAAACGACAATTTCAATGTGAGTGGAGAGATGTTTTTGAAAACTTTCTCCACGTCGTACCCAAACAACCTCATATGAGCTCTGTTTGAAGTGTCGACGTGGGGAAAAGTTGGAATGTGAATTATTAAACAATGAATGACAAATACGATTTCAACCGATGTATATTATATTCAATAAAAGTTTTATAAATAAGCTCTTGTCGAAATTTTTCCGGCCCACAGCCGACACATCACCGCAAGAAAATAAACTAGACATACCCCTATCGAATCGAGTAAGTGCGGAGTAAGTTCACCAATGATTCGTGCCCGTGAAGGCTACGGCGTGAGAAATAGCATGCATCGAAAAAGCAGAGTCAAAATCTGGAAGACAATATTATATTGAAAACAGTCAAGATTTCATATAGAACTCACGGCGAAAATCAACTAGCAGAAGCCTTAGTGCGTAGATGTCGACACATGGAACATACATGGATGAGGTCCGAAGAAGTGCATAAGATACGGGCAGAATGGAAGAACTATGGATGAAATTGAAACAAAATAATGAGATATTGGATCGGGCAAATCTCACAATACGGGATAAAGATAAAGAGGTCGCACAATTAAAATTGATAACCGAAATCTGATCTGGACTCGTAAAATGTGAGAGTAAACTTCGTTGGAACAAGAATACATTGTGATAAGAAATTTCCTGGGAAGAGATGTCGATAACAACGCCCGACATCACCACAAAAGAACCGAAAATCGCCAAAACCGGCAAAAATCTCTCTCGGGCAAATGGTAGAGAGAACGTCAAAATAAAATAAAAGCCGATCGCATTGTAGGCCATGTGTTAAAACCCAATGGCTTTTGATCAGAGGTGTGGATATAATAACTTAAAACAGACAGAATTTTTACGGTGATTTTGTTAAAATGTTTATTGTGTTGGGCCAAGACACGGTTTTGTTTAAATGAATCGGTAACACGCAAGCAAATACAGCATGCAAATTTAAAAAGTCAGACCCATAAAACATCAATTAACCATGCTAAAATATGAGAAAGAAAACAATTAAATATAAAATCAAGAAACACAAAGTAAAATCAAATAATAACAAAGTGCAACAAGATCCGCACGAAATAAACATAAAAATAACATGAGAACATGGAAATTTGACCGAAATTTGACAATTTAACAAAAAAAGCGAAAGTCCATGAAAATGGAACTAAAATTTAAATAATTTGAATTGGAAACAATTCAATTAAAAAATCAAAAGTAAAATTGTCAAATTAAATTACGAAAATAATAAAATTTAAGATTATAATATACTAGAAAATCACAAGGTCAAATTTTGTTTTACTACACCAAATTTAACACACAAGGTTAGGGTCGTACAATAGGTATATATACCGATTCATTTTCACAGAATTTTAATCAGTTTTTAGCAACTTAAATCAGTTTTAATAACCTGAATCATTTTTCCAGAAATTTTCATAATTTGATGTAAGTGGAAGAATTTTAGATACTTTCTCCACGTCGTGCACAAACAATCTCGTGTGAGCTCTGTTTGGGTGTCGGCGTGGGGAAAGGTTTGTAAGAATGTGGAAATGAAATATGTCAATACTAATTACATCTTGAAATAAAGCTTAATTTTTGTCGAAATGTTTCCGGCCCACAGCCACTCACGCACCGCAAGAAAGTAAAATCAACATAAAAATTCAGACTGTGTAAGTACGGTTTATCCGCCAACAGCCTGTGCCCGTGAAGGTTCCGGCGTGAATAACGCAGGTCCTAAACGTCACTACTATCCGTCATAGGGGAAACTTGGAGGAGGGGAAGTAGTCTTTTGGCTATTCCTCCACCACCCATTTCCTATAATCTCGACCAAACTAAAATCATTGCATATAACGGCTAAAAATCATAAGCATTGAGTAGCTCGGTGAGCACTCTTAAAATCATAATATTAACACAACTATCCTAAGGTCAAATCAAAGGAAAGAGAGTGGGGGAAAATCGGAAATAATTGCTGTGGCTAAACTACTCTAACTGAATCTTAAATTAAAATAACGAAACGATGCGATACAAAAACCCGAGAAACTAATGGTACAAATTAAAGTAACTTAATAGCCGTAGATAAAAACTGAATAAATAAAGAGGAAATCCCGGTACTACAACTATCGCCACGATATGAATAGCTTAATGCGATGATCCACAATGTTAACCGCATAAAAGGTAATGATAAATAAAATCATGTAAATAAACCTGTACTGAAAAAAATCCCCAAAATCAACCGGAGCGCGCATAATTAGTAAAAGGGTAATAAATCAACAAAAAAATTGCCGCCACTGTGAATCAAAATGTATTTAAAATTCCTAGAAACATCCAAACTAGTTTTAGACTTCCGAATCATAACGATCCCCGATTTTGGTTAATTTTGTAAACGATTACCCAGATGAGACTCGTTCCAACCGACCCCAAATAATAATTAAATAAGACCAAAAAATATCCAAATGACGCAACATATAAATCACAACAACACGTTAATAAAAGTAGTAAGTCCATGCCGATGACCAACGATAAATTAACGAATCAGTCAGAATAATCGAGTTGCGAATCCCTTGAAGTAACAGCGATCGGTAATCTACCAGAACCATGGGGAAAATTTTACATCCATCCCTAATTCAACGCGAATATCTAGTCAAAAAATTATTTACCAAAAATCTAGAGGAAACTCATCTAACCCAGATCCTGATGTTGGGACAATAATCAACGAATTCAGGTGAGGACCACCATGATATAACCGACGATGACCATTGAAAATTCCAAATTAAATTGAAGTCGATCGGAAATTCGAATTAACCATATTTACAAAACTTGTAAGTTAGCATAGCGAACGACACACTAAATAAGAATTATCGACCAAGGCGAGAAAGTTCCCATCACGAGAAAGGGAAATTTAATGTTGACATTTCCTAAAAAATCTTAACTGTGCCTTCAAATTACCGAGTGTTGACATTTAATGTAATGTCAAAATTTTAGAATTTTGCTTGCCCATTCGTCAGAGAATTTTCACTAGGAAATAAACCGATGACGTGGAAGGATGGTACAGCAAGTGATAAGTGTAAAGGACATACATACCAGTGTGTATCGCGATGTAGGATATAAATAGTCAGGTCATCGACTGAATTTTAGTTTTTTGATTGATTAAATGAATTCGAATCGAAAAGGAGATTACAAGACCGGAGGCTGTTCCTCTCGCACGACTGCCCAAGAAGGAATAACAATGGAGCAAAGAACCATCACCCAGGATAGTAAGAGATTAAATTGTATTATTTTACCTCATTGAAATTTAAAATTTGATTTCATGCAACCCACCTGATCAATTCTCGCTACCCAAATTTTGTTAGAGAATCTTTGCACACGCCACCAATAATCCAAGATAGAAACGGAAAAGGAATTCCTTACTGGTTATGCAATCGCAGTTCAGGAAAAGGAAAAGATCAAATTACAATGTTGAACTACCCACACCAGAAATAAATGATTTTTCCATCAATTTCGTGACTTGATAAATGAAATTATAAGGTTGAATTGTCCCCTCAGAAAATAAAGATTCTCGTTGACTTCGTGACTCAAGAAATGAAATTATAATGTTGAATTATCCACCTCAGAAAATAAAGTCTACAGTTGACTCCATAACTTAATAAACGAGACTATAAAGGTTGAACCATCCACATCAGGACTTAATTGATTGACATCGACCTTATTGGACAATGAACTCAATTAAACGTACAACGCGTGAAATACCGAACTGCGCCAGAATTGCGAACTGATCGAGACGATCCTCCATCGAGAGCCACCATTATGCTATCACAAATCACAAATTTTTCGGATCTTAGTCATCCGCGTAAAGGACAAAATGAATATAAATTTCAAGCAGTTGCGCAAGACCAACATAACTAACTAGCGAGACGCCTGAGGCAAGATAAATTCCACAAGACGATTTTTTTTGGCAACTAACTTCACCCCGTACTAAATCACAACTCACTCGTGCTAGATACGCCCTACAGCTATGAGATGCAGACAGCCCGTAAGAATAACCGTAATGAAATTCTATGAACTCTAGACCCATTTTGTTCCGATCTACACAGACATCTCGTATGCTGACGAAGACTAAAACCCAACGGCATCTCACTAATTACTGCTCTAAGAGGTAGTCATAACAAATTGTGCAGATTCGAAAATTGTGAAGGAAAACACAACTATTGGCTACATCGAATTTTAGAGCCAAAAACCTCAGAGGAGAGCGTTATGATGGGGGTCGAGCCATATCAGTTGTCAGGTAATAAGAGGTGGATCAGTCTTCGAATTATTCCAATAATACTGGAGAAAGGTAACCGGCAATTGGTTGTTAATGCTCTGCTCGATGATTCAAGCACAGCTAGTTTTATAAGTGAGCAAGTGGCTACTGAATTAAACCTTATTGGAGAAAAGGTCAGAATCCCTATAAAAGTGGTTGGAGGGAGGACTCAGGAAGTTGTTGCACATCGAACAGAGATGACATTGAAGAGTTTGGATGGGTCGGTTGAGAAATGTTTTAAGGCAATGGCATTAAAGTCTGTGACAGGTGAAATGAGAGTCATGGACTGGAATGAAGCTGCAAAATCATGGCCTTATTTGGCAGAATTGAAATTTCCTTCAAATTTGAAAAGAAAGACGGTTGATGTCTTAATTGGAGCGGATTATTTAGAGCTTCAGTATTCGATTAAGGAAATAAGAGGCGGGGAAGGTGAGCCTATTGCAAGGCTTACACCGTTAGGATGGACCTGTATCGGCAATACGGGTTATGGAAATTCGTTTTCACACCAATCGAATTTCGTTCAAACGTATTTCGTGGCTGGAAACAACATGAATTTTGAATTGCAGAAATTCTGGGAATTGGAAGATCTCGAAATGCCACCATCGTCTCATTCAATGAAAGATCAAGAGATTCTAGAACATTCGGTAGGGGCAATGCAATTCGAGAATGATAGATATGAGGTAGAATTGCCATGGAAATTTGAGAAACCTCATTTAAATTCGAGTAGGCGAATGGCAGAAAAGAGGTTAATGAATTTATTTGGTAGATTTGAAAGAGATAAGGAATTGGAAAGAGAATATATCAAATTAATTGACGATCATGAGAGAAAAGGTTACATCAAAGAAATCGATGAAAAACAGATGGCAAATGAAGGATGGATATTACCTCACTTCCCTGTTATAAAAAGGGATAAGGAAACCACTAAAATAAGAATTGTCTTTGATGCGGCAGCAAAGGTTGAAGGGAGATGCTTGAATGATAATATCGAGACTGGGCCCAAGTTGTATAATGATTTGTTTGATGTCCTAATCCGCTTCAGAAAGAACAAAGTCGCTATTGTGTGTGATATTGCTGAGATGTTCCTACAAATAGGAATAATTAAAAAGGACAGAAAATATTTACGGTTTTTATGGAAGAAGGACAATCAGTTGAAGTTTTATGAATTCAATCGGTTGGTGTTTGGACTGAACGTGGCTCCTTATCTAGCTCAGCTTGTCGCACAAGAAAATGCAAGAACGTTCAAAGAGAAATATCCAAGAGCGGTTGAGACTATCGCTGAATCGACTTACATGGATGACAGTTTGGATTCAGTCGGAACAGAGAAGGAAGCTTCGCTGCTGAAAGCACAATTAGAAGAAATTTGGAACAAGGCGGGAATGAGGACGCAGAAATGGATGTCTAATTCAACGAAAGTTTTAGAGAATGTTCCAATAGAGAACAGAGCCATTAAATTAGATATCGAAGAAGAAGGAAGTATGACAATGAAAACTCTGGGCCTAAGGTGGGTCGCCAATTTAGACGTCTTCGAATTTAGCGTAAAGGCGTTTGAATCCGAGACGTTGACGAAAAGGTTGTTGTTAAGCTGGATAGCAAGGATTTTTGATCCATTAGGATTCCTCGCCGCATTTGTAGTAAGGGGGGAAATGATAATGCAGTCAATTTGGATCACAGGAGCTGATTGGGGGTCAATGAAGCAAGAGCGATTGTGTCAATGAGGGTTCCAAGGAATTTGCTTGAGGGTGAGTCAGATGATTGGACGATCCATGTGTTTTCAGATGCTTCCGAAAAGGCTTATGGCTCGGTGGCTTATTTGAGAAAGCAATCCAGTGGAGAAATCCAATGTAAATTCATAGCGGCAAAGTCAAAAGTAGCCCCCGTAAAACGGTGAATATACCGAGATTGGAGCTGTTGGGAGCTTGTCTTGGTTTGAAATTGGCGAAGAAAATAGTAAAGCCCATCGGATGTAATATCAATGAGATGTGTTTTTGGACTGATAGCCACAATGTTTTGTATTGGACAAAACAACGAACTAGGACGTTCAAACAGTTTGTTTGCAGACAGGGTCACCACCATTCAGGAAGAAACCATGGCGGGTCAATTGGAAATAACTGATTACTTTTTGGGAACGTTGGAAGAGAGAGATATAGTATGGGTGTTGAAAAAGTCCACCTATGATGGAAAATGGCCACTCGCACGGATAGGTGAGGTTGTCCCTGGTCAAGATGGTAGAATCAGAGTTGTTAAGATTCGAGTAGATGGAAAAGTAAAATGTAGACCCCTCTCGAAGATATTCCCGCTCGAAGATAAAGTTGTTGGTGTTGACGTTGTCAAGGGGGGAGGATGTTGAGAATTTGGTTAGTCTGTTCCCTTAGCCCCATGTAGTTTAGTAACTTGGAGAATGGATTCAAAATTTGAGTCTTTTCTCCAAGTAACAACAATAATTAAAATTAAGGCCGGGAAAAATAAAAATAGAATTTGCGAAAAAATAAAAAAGAAAAAAAAGACTGGGTTTTTTATGTAATTTAAAAGACAATACTTTAAAATAATTGTTAATTAAAAATTTGGTTTGTTTAAAATTTTAATGTAAATGGAAGAAATTTGAAAATTAAATGTGAAACTTAAGTTGTAATTATAATTTGTAAATTAATTTGAATAAATTCCTCAATATGCCTGCTATTCTTAAAATTTTGAATAATTCTGATAAATTATTTGCAGTTGGTGGATTTATGTTTATGACATACAAATCTGGTGTCTGGTCAGATAATGATTCTAGTCGGAGCTCATTTAATACATTACGGCATTCTATTATTGCAAAATCTTGTGACGTTATTCCTAGTAGAGCCGGCGAAATTAAAGAGGCTACCACAGCTCGAGAAGTTCAATCTATTCTTAAAACACAAGTTGGAATTACATCTCATATTATTTCTCCTCAAGCTGCACAATCCGATGAAAGTGAAGCAGGAAAAACTCTTCGTTTGATGGATATATTAAATGCTACAGTTCCAAGTCGTATTAAAACTGCTCTTGATAACATCCCATCCAATATTCAAGAATGTGCTATGGATGAATATCAAATCCTTCTGCGAGGTCTCTGCATCCTCGTGGGCCTAGTTAATAAAAAGATGATGGAAGTCTCCATTGTCTCTGCATTGACTACGATTTGTCGCCAAAAAACTATGTAACTATTTCGATCTATGTCGACCGCGTATTAAATAATTTATTTTATTTATAAATAAATAATTAAATAAATTTGGCAACGATTTAATTAAACGATAACGCCAATAAAAAACCTTTCGTACGATATATTTCGATAGCACAGCTATCATCTTCAGGTATTCAAAACCAACTAAAAATATTATGAATTAACATTTAATTTAAACAAATTATTTTTTATTAATTTAATTTTTTAATAAATAAATATTTTTAAAAATATATTTTAAATTAATTTTAAATTTTTTACTTATATTCTAATTTTTTAAAAATTAATGTAATTTAAAATTTTCAATTATTTTAATAATATTAAAAAAACAAACATGATTTAACATACGTAAACTATTTAAAAACATTCAAAACATTCGTAGTCACAGCACTCTGGGCATTAATCTTTGGATCCAATGACCTTATCAGCAATGCTTCACATATCACTCGTTCCCAATAACTATTAAAACTTCTCAACAAAATTCTAAAATCAGACATTCCTATATCACTTTTACAGCCTCTATTGTGTTCACTAATATTGGTCAAACCCTTCAATCGACAATGCTCTAGAACTCGAGTACAGAGATGACGGGAAGTCTCTCCAATGTATGTGGCATTACACCCATTACATGTAAATTGATAAACGAGATCAGAACACAATCCAACCGGAGTTTTTGATTTATTAATAAACATATTGCGTACCTTACACGAATTAGAGACGATCTTATACTCTAAATTTCCTATCAGTTTACCCAACTTCCTCTTATAATTTGTAAAGCCTTCAGAGTACGGCAATACTAACACATATTTAGGCTCAATTTTTTTATATCCATTTTTACCATCACCCAGATCAACACTCAATTCACACCCATCCGACAAATTACATTCAGACTTTCCACAACATGGATCCTTAGGATTTTTAATCAATTTATCAACAGTTTCTTTTATCATCAACAATAAAAATGATTTAGAATATCCATTCTTTATCAACAACTCAACCAATTTATCAACACTTTTTACCGAATTAGCAAAAGTAGAAGATAAAGCCCATGAACGATAAATCAATCCTTTCACCATATTTCTCTTATACTTAAATTCACAAAAGCTTTCTGGAGAAGTATAAAGACCAGTATCAGTTGGTTTTCTATAAATCTCTGTCTCATACTGTTTATCTTTGCGTTGAATTAACAAATCCAAAAACGCAATCGATGACTTTCTCTCCGTTTCACATGTGAATACAATGTTTTTATGTAAACTGTTCATAAAATGCAAAAACGGTTCTACATGTTTCTGGTTTTCAAATATGTTGGGGTATCACGAAAAATCACAGTAAAATCGATAAAACACAAAAAAATGATAAAAGTGCAATATTAATTAAAAAATGTATAAAATTCGAAAGTAATAATGATCGGGGGGAAATTGGTATGGTTGAACGCCAAATTGAGAGACGAGTCCGGAAATAATAATAAAAATTGAGTGAGGGGTCCCTAGAAAATGATATAAAATAAAAAAGGAAACTAATTAAGAAAATTAATTACTAATGGGAAGCCTGAGTCAATGGGAAGCCCGAGGCAATGGAAAACCCGAGAGATGTGGAAAAGCCGAGAGCTGAGGAAAACCCGGCGCATAGACGGAATAATATAGTAGGATAAATTAGCCTAAACAACGTCAAACGTTGTTGACAAATGTCGGTCTGAAAGGTAATTATTAATGATAATTTGATAATGCAGAACCTATTGTTGACAATCGTCGGAAAACAGTCTGAGCAGGAGTATAAAAGAAAGAGGGAAAAACACGAGAGGACCACAACTCATCAGACAAGAAAAGAGGACCAGAATTCCTCAGACAAGAAAAGAGACATTATCAACCAGACAAGAAAGGACAATTATTATTAACTAGATACGAGAGAGCAGATATTATTAACTAGAGTGAATCGACGTGAACGAGCAGTAGTAGGTTAGTATAGAAATCCAAATCCAAGTAAAAGTCAAGGTTATCTATCAGACAGGGTGGTTCTCCCTTGGACAACCTACCCTAAGATAATCCGAGCCAAACAGTGGTTAAAAGGTGCAAATCAAGTAGTGAAATTGTGATTACAAATATTGAACCAAAGGATTGATTTGTTATTGTGATAAAGTGCAAATAAAATTATTCTGTGTTGGGTTTGCTTATTTGATCGAAAAAGGACACGAGGAGTCAGAGGGAACCGACTTTCAATAATAATAACCCAACAAATATAAGAAAAATATCATCCACATACCTTTTAAAAACAAAAGGTTTTTCAAATTGGAAAGAAGCAATTTTCCTTTCCAAACTAGCCAAAAATATTGATGCCATCGTTGGTGCTAAAGGGGAACCCATAGCGACTCCATCTATTTGTTGATACCATTCATCATTGAAAAGAAAATTGACATTTGAAGTAGCAAATTCAAGAAGTTTTCGAAATGCCCTTCTATCCAAAATGTGATGTTCCGAATCATTTTCATTCCACAACGCACAGCATAAGTCAATTGTCTCAACCAGTGGCACATTCGTAAACAAACTACAAACATCAAACGAAACCATAACATCATTCATACTTCGTTTTTGTAGCTTTGCAATACAAGAAACAAACTCAAAGCTATCCTTACATTCAAACTCTGATCGCATTAACTGTTTTAATAATCCATCTAAAAACTTTGCTATTTTATACTGGGCAGTACCAACCATCGACAAAACTGGTCTCATAGGTACACCATCTTTATGGATTTTTGGTAGCCCATATAGTTTAGCTGGCTGCGATCCTATTGGACGAATAGACTTACCTACCTCTTCATCAATAAGCTTCTTCTCAATAAAACCATTTAACATTTTTTGCACAAACTCTTCATCCTTAAGAGGAGGTAATTTTCCATTCTTCCGACCCTTTGGCAATTTCACAAACTGAGGAGAATTTAACAAATCATTCAACTTATTTACATACACATCATGGTCAAGAATAACTATCCCATTTCCTTTGTCAAACTTACAGATATTTATATTTTTTTTAGCTAAGTTTTTTAAAGTCATAAAATCCCTAATATTCTGCTTTTTGTTTTTTATTTAATTTTTTATTTGTTTTTTATTTAGTCCTCTACTCACCATATAATAATAAAATCTAATAATTTTACTATTCCTTTAATAGACTCATGAGTGGACAAATCTCGGATCACAATGAGATTCCCATCCCACTCCGCTGCCAGATGCAGGCAGGCGATGTGGGATGCGGGATTCTCGATTTCTCCGGTAAGGAAATCGAGATTCGGACGGCAAGGAGAAACTGAGGACATAGAGTTGCCTTACGTAGCGATCAAACGTGAGCCAGGACGGAATCCGGCTCGAGAGCTCCGAGGCCAGGCTGAAGATATTTTAGCACGCTTTGAAGCCCACCAAAGAAAAACCGATAATCAGGTGAAACGAGCATGCCGCCAATTAGCCCAGATCAATGGGGACATTGCAGCTGACCTGATCCCGAGCACGGATGGGTATGCCCCTTCCTATGGCATCTCATTCGAGCTCAACGATCCCAGATTGAATCGGCCAACCCAAGCCATGAATGTGTCCGTGCTGAGTAAGATACTCCCGAGAGAAATGAGGGGAGAAACCGAAACTAGGCGGACTGAGTGGGATCACTCCTACTCGCGAAGGCCATCGACGCAGAATTTGAGGAGCTATTATAAGGATTCTCGACGTTGTTAAATTTGACGAAATAAATATTTTTTGTTCATTCTTGTATATGAATCTATTATCAAAAAATTAATGAAAACCCATCAAATAACATTAACTTAGTCAGAATTCATCTTAACATATCCTACCAATAATAATATTTGTTGTGCATTGGACGAATTAACCCTTTTAATGACTGGTTTTTATTGTAGAGATGGACCCTTGCACTATACTAAACACGGCTCTCAAAAGCGCACGCAAGGAGAACACTGATTTCCATAGGCAGTTATTACAGCTCACTAAGGAAATCCACCAGATAAAATCAACCTGGATAGAGCCGGCCAGAGCGAAAACCCTGTATCAGTGGGTAACGGCCGCTCAACGCGGATGGGCCGAAGAAAAACGACTGGGGCAGGCCCTGAAGACTCAGATTCGCATCCTGGAGGTGGCGCTATCAGCCTGCCAGGAAGGCCAAGCCATCACCTACCCCCTGGTCTTTGCACCCGCGCAATTGGCGTATCGAGCCACAATAGATGCCACCAAACCTGCGGTGAAACCATCTCAACGTCGTCCAGGAAAGATAGAACGAGCAAAACGAAGAGCGATGAAACTCTCAGGGCAGATCAAATGTAAATGTCGTAATCAACAAATATTTTATTTGATCGTCTTCATATTGTTAAATTAATCGATAGTGACCTAGGATAAATCACGTGAAGTAGTGAAGATTTTATAGCGGTTTGAAAGGGAGATAACTGATCGATTGTGAGGAACATTAACGTGTTGGGCCAGCACACCAATAGCCTTGAGAATTGTTTAAATGTATCAGTAATACAGCACGAAAACCCAGCACCAAGATAACTTAAAATACAATAGACAACACCAACTAAACACTTTAAAATCTGAGAGAATATAAATAAATATAAAATCAAAAACATAAAAGTAAAATAAAATAAATACAAAATGCATCAAGAACCGCACGAAATTTACATAAAATATAACATAATAACAAGAAAATTCGACCGTAAAATGACCATTTATATAAAATTAAAAATTAACGAATTAAATGAATAAAAATAAAATATTTTTGGATGAATAAATTTAATTAAAAATGTTAAAAATAAATTACCAATTTAAATTAAGAAATAAATAAAAATTTAATTTAGATAACACAAATAATTTCAAAGTCGAATTTTGTTTAATCGCACTAAAACTAACACGCAAGGTTATGGCCAAATTATAGGTATATATACTGATATGATTTGACAAATATCTAATCTTAATTTTCAGTATTGATTTTAAATCGTATTTTGACACTGGTTGTCAGCAATTTCACTTTGGATTATTTAATTCGATATTTTTAATGAATTTTTATGGATGTATTCGATTTATTTAAAAAGGATATGGATTTATGGATATTTATGAATTTTATGGATATGGATTTTTATGGATGTATTCGATTTATTTAGGAAGGATATGGATCTATGGATATTTATGAATTTTATGGATATGGATTTATGGATTTTTATGAATAATTATGAATTTTATGGATATGGATTTATGGAGTTTTATGGATGCATTCGATTTATTTAGGAAGTTTAATTCAATGTTTTTAATTTGGATGGTTGAATTTATGAATTTTAATGGAAGTAGCCGGTAATTTAGCTTTGGTTTTAATAAATTATTATGATGCTTAAATTATTTTCTAATTGTCGAAAATTTTCCGGCCCACAGCCAATACATTGCAAGATAGTAAAATCCTATACAGTATTCAGATTCGTGTAAGTGCGTGGAATACCGCCGATGATCTGTGCCCGTGAAGACCCGGCGTGCGGAACGCAGGGATCGGAACGTCAATATTATTCCGTATAGAAGAAAGGAGGAGTAAGGAAGTGGTCTTTTGGTTACTTCCTCGTTTCTCGATTTCTTTAAAATCGACCTAAATGATTCTACAATCGGCTCAAAATCTCTAACACCGAGTAGTCCAGTGGGCACTCACTAACTATGAAATGAACATACATAGATCTTAAGGACAAAAAGAGGGAATGGGTAGCGGGGAAAATTGCGAAATCGTTGCAACATTTAAAATGAATAGCCATCAGAAAAAGATTAATCCGAACGACCAAAATCATGAAAATAATGTTTTTAAATAAGAATTAAATAAATTACGTTAAATTGAAATGGAAAATATGGGCAGAACGCTGCGCAAATTTTTGGAAATAGTTAAAACACTTATCATAAAAAACTGTAAAATAAGGGCGGAACGCTGCTCAAATTTTCCGAATCAACTAAAATACTTATAGAAAATAGAAAAATAAAAGTGAAATGCGACTCAACGGTTGGTATAAGATTATCATGAAACTGAAAAATAAGGGCAGAATCCTGCTCAAATTTTCCGAATTAACTCAAATACTTAACAAAAATAGTAAAGTAAAAGTGGAACGCGTAAAATAAGAGCGGAACGCTGCTCAAATTTTCCGAATCGATGAAAATATAAAACCGTAAAATAAGGATGATGGTAATTATAATAATAATAACAATAATAATAATAATAATAATAATAATAATAATAATAATAATAATAATGGTAATAATAATAATAATAATAATGGTAATAATGGTAATAATAATAATAATCATGGTATTAGTAGTAATGATGGTAATAATTATGATAATAATAATAGTAGTAATAATCGTAGTAGTAATAACAATAAATGTAATGGTAGTTATAGTAACAAAAATAATAATATAGGAAATAGTAGCAACAATTAATAAAGGTAATACATATGATGGCAACAATAATAATGCTGGTAATAATAATGGGAAACATTGTAGTTATAATAGGGATAAGAGTAAGAGAGCTAGTGTGTGAATATTTAACATAACAAAGGGTGTACAGGCCAAAGAATAATCATCAGCATGGACAATAATGAGAAAGACCAAGCAAATGGACATAAAGATAGATGATATGAGAGTATAGGTTAACCTTTGAATGAGTTAGGAGAATAATGGGACCTAAGAATCAAAAGCGAGCACAGGTCTTCTATCGACAGCTCGTTGGACCCAGAGATCATTCGGTCAATTACAGCTTTAGCAATAGCGCTCACTTTTTGCGGACGATCTACCCACTCGAACACAGTTCCAACGTTGCTCAGCAACGGGTGCCGAGTGGTTATCAAAGGAAATATTTGTATGGGGTTGTCTGGGTAACAACCATATAGTTTCAAAATATCAAAACTCAGAAACCCACCAAACGTAAAGGGGACCAGAATGAGAAATCGCACACATACCTTCTATCTGTAGTGCGTTGAACCCACCATGGGACCGGGCCTTAGCAGTTCCTTTATGGCGCTCACCTTTGGCGATCCCATAACCAGTGGTTACATCACCAACGTTGCTTGGCAACGGTTAACCATTGGGGGCAAAGATAAAATTATATTTTGGGTCAAGGTCACCCAGACCATGAACCCCACAATTGTTTATTATTTCGTCTAATAATATTGATATTATTTTGACTTCTTTTCACTGAAATCAAATTTGATAGAAACGGGGACAAGTAAAATAAGAGCGCAAAGCCTTCTACCACAGCTCATGAACCCAAATTGAAGGTAGGTCATTCGCAGTCTTTGCAGAGATACTCACCTTTTGCTAGCACTTGAGTCACTAGTATACATTACCGACGTAATTTTCGGCGGGTGTCTATTGGTTATATCTTGTTGTGCGCCTACTGGATAGCGATTCGATAGATCTTAGTCTTACATTTAATTTCAATTTACACCTATCAGTACCCACCACAATCCATTTTTTCAAAAAGGGCTCACAGCCACTCTATTACTATACTTTGTCTCTCCCTTTCATATTTTTCAAAATTTTAAACTCCTATCTAGATCACAAAATTCTGAACATAAATATATTTAAATTTGGAAGTGCCTTTTATCTAATAACACCCATATAGATCCTAAAATTAGAACACAAGAAACCCGCCATTTTGACATCAAATAATAAACTACAATTAAAACATCCTAAAATTTGTAAGCAGTTTATATATGACAAACTGTCAAAAATGTTCATTAAGTTACCACAAATCATTCGTGCCATTCGACCTTTAAATTTATATAAGAAACGAAATTTATATAAGAAACTACTTAAATTTTAATTCAGACACCCTAAAACAAAAAGAGTGGTTAGATCAAACTTTTATTTTTATTTATTCTTGATTTAATAATCTATGCTTATTTTGTTTTAATATCTAAATGACTGTGTTCAAATAATTTCAAGGTATTTGAATATTCAGATTGAACAAGTGTTAAATTTAATAAGTTTTCCAGCAATACATTTAACATATGAATTTATTTAATTGTACAAATTTCAATATCATAATTTATTGAATTCTCTCAGATATGTAATATTAATGTTTGAGGAATCTATATAGTTTTAGTTACGTAACACATTCATGATATAATATCTATTTGTATATGCAACATGATTCTTCCCCTTTTTTTGTTTCTCTACATTGTTTCATATATTTATCAAGAATTTTATTCACATGAACTTTTAATAAACACAATTAAATTTTATCTTTTTAATTTATTTACAATTTACCCTTATTCTTAATCATTATGCGTACTTTCGAAATATCTTAAAAATATAACAATGTCAGTGATTAATTCTTAAAATTTCAACTATTGGTTTATTGACCAAAGTCCTTAAAAATTGGTTGCAATATTTTCACCATAGAAAATGATTTGTATGCTTAATTGGTATAAATTCGGAAATAAATCAAGAAATTAGTTTCATTAGATTTTTAAACATCCTGAAAACTCTGAATTTAATTACAATTTGACTCAAACAATTTTGCTTACTCTACTAACTTTCAATTTTTTACTACTCAATTACAAATTATGAAACTTATGAGACGATAATTATTTCGATGGTAACATCAAAAACGAAATATATGGTTAATTTTTAATTTTATTACTTTTATCACTCATTTACTGTGGATACCTGTTCATATCAATTTTTTGCAATATGTCAAAAGATACTCAGAGCGGTAGAATTTAGTTTAAGTTTTTATTGGTAGAAATTTAAGCTTAATATTTTATATAAAATACAATTTATTCTCATTGACTAAATAACATGCAAATTTATTGCATTTGAAATTCGAATAAAATATAAATTATTTCAAATTCAAAAATAATTCAATATAATTTAATTTATCAGAAAAATATAGTATAGTAATGAAACATGTTTTTATTCAATTAGTTTCCCATTATTAAAATTAATTCTATTTCAAAACATTTAATTCAACAATTAATTTGTTAAAAAGAAATATTTTTGTCAGAATAGTCATTACTGTTTTGATTAAACCGATAAATTTTACTTTAAATTATGAAAATAAATTATGGAAAAAATACACAAGCCAATATATTAAGGCGAATTTTTAATAATAATGTAATCTCTTTGTTAACCAAATAATCCATTTGTGTGTATTCCGTGTGTAATGATAATTCATCCTATCTCAAATATGACGTGTCACAAAGACTTCTTGAATTCATGCATATGTAATTTATCTTCTCCTATTAACCAATGAAATCTATTGAAATTTTAATGGATGATTTAAAAGAACCAATGAAAAGAAATTAAAAAGAATGGTTGTCACTATTGCTTTCTATTTATTTGTTAGGTTTGTTTAATTATGTTACAAATTATTTTAGTAATTGAAGGCTGTAGACAAAGACAACTCTAAAATGCAAGTTGCTTCTCCTATTAATGTCGATAGCATGGCTTTATATTCTAACGGGTTTACAGATAAAGGAAATATTATAATTCAAAACCATGATGGTAGTAAAATGTAATTTTTAGATTATTTAATATTAAATATTTTAGAAAATACAAAGTTGTTTATTGGGATGCTTAATAAAAATCAATCAGAAGATGATGTACGTCAACTTTGTGAACCATATGGTTGTATTAAAAACTGTATGATATTAAAAGATTCCTATGGCAATAGTAAAGGTACTTTAATATTTAATGAATTGACTTTAATTAATATAGGCTGTGCATTTGTAACATATAATAATTCTGATGAAGCTAATATGGCAATAGAATCCTTAAATGGTATGAAAACATCTATGGCTTGTCCTGAATTGGTTAGTTTAAAATATAGTCAAGATTTTTTAATATATTTATTTAAAGGGGTCTTGTATTGTTGCAAGGTTAGCAGATAACGAACAGGAAAGACAATTACGAAAAATGCAAATGCAGTTCCCTGCCATTCAATTGTTAACACCTCAGAATGTCGGTTATTATAACCAAGGCATTGTTCCAATGATAGTAATACAATATTGATATAAGCATTTAAAATATAATTCAGTTACAGCAATTTCCACATGCCACTGATCAACAAACTGCAAATTTAATAAATGCATATGCATTGCAAATGCATTTAAGTCAAATGTATAGCCCAAATTTAACACCTCCGCTTGTAAATTCCAGTCCCAGTGTTACACCACAGCCTCAAATTGGCGTGCCAATGTCTGCAGCAAACGATATCTCATCAAACCAGTGCTCAATGAATCACTTTGTATTGCCATCTATCAACAATGAAAACATTCCTTTGTCACCAGCACTTAATTCATATATTAATCCTGCTCATCCACAGTTAATAAATATTGCCAACATCAACTTCACTCCAGAAGCGTTGCATTTACCTTCTCTTTATTCAATGTTTCCACAATGTGGATTTAGTAAGAGTTAAATTTTACCAGAGCTTAGCTAATTCATTCTTTAGATTTAAACACTCCCGCATTAGGCTTATCTGGTCAAAATATTTACCCAAATACCACTGCTTTGTCTCTACAATATCAACAAAATCAGAAAGATGGGATAAAAGACAATATTGTAACTGGTCCTGAAGGGTGTAATTTGTTCATTTATCACCTTCCTCAAGATTTTGGAGATGCAGCATTGGCTCAATTGTTTACTCCTTTCGGGAATGTTATCAGTGCAAAGGTTTATTTAGATCGTGCAACTAATCAGAGCAAATGTTTTGGTTAGTAGATTTTATCTTTGGTTATTAATTTCAACAATACAATGCAGGATTTGTTAGTTTTGATAATGCATCAAATGCTGAAGCAGCTATTAGGGGAATGAATGGGTTTCAAATTGGTACCAAACGTCTCAAAGTTCAATTAAAACGACCAAAGGGAGAATACAAGAATTGATTTTATTTTTCTTGTCAGAGCAAAGATACTTTCTATTCGAATATATTTTTTGTATGCTATTGTATATAGTGCTGCATAACTCAATATTGTAATTTTTTATTGTACATTCAAGATACTACATTGATAATATAATTCAAGCATTGTAAAGCACCATTTTGTTTTGGGTTAGGCTTGAAATTTTTTATAAAATATTTAAAAGGCCATTTTGATTTTGTAAAAACTTTTAGGTATTATTAATTTGTACTTTTTGAAAGCCAAATAATTTGTGTGAATTTTGTGGCAAACATTTATCTGAGTGCATTTGAAATTGTTTTTAAATTGTAAAGAGTTTATAGAGATTATGTAGATATCGAAATATTTTTATGATAAATTATAAAGTAAAATTAATTGAAATACGTTGGATTTTCAATTTGAATTATTTTGCATTTGTATCTTTAATGCTATTTATATATTTTTACAAAGAAATATAATTTTCACTTGAATGTTCTTTGTTTTTGCTGATTAATCTATTTGAAAAAATGACGAGCTAGAAATAATCTAGGCCAAGCCTGATGAGTCACCTTAGACGGAAATTGTGTGTGCTTATTATGGATGCTAAAGTTCTATTATGTTCCACTTTTTCATGACTAATCTAGGATTGGCACATTGTTTGTGGAACAAATTTATGTTATATGAGCTGATTTATTATTCATAGCTGATTAAATCATCATCTTTGTTAATAATAATGGCTTGGATGAGAAATCATTTTCTTTGCTGCTTTCGTCACCTGATTAATCGTGTTGAAACATATCTACAGTTTGTCTATAATTTCAGTTAATATTTTTATGAACATTTTTGTTAATTTTGACATAATAGGAAAGAATAGTTATCAGATTACAAAACTTGATTTATCAATTTAAAACCGATTTTTTGTTAATTAGTTTCGTTTTAATCTTGTTCTTTAATTGTAAGTTGATGGCCATTTTTAATTGATTCGAAGTTTGAATACTTCGCATTAAAATTTTGATATGTTGATAATTTACCATGAAAAATTTCGCAGTTTTTTTGTAAAGATTTTAAGAACACAGATATTGAATTTGTTTCTTTTTATTACTAACTGATCCATTTGGAACGTTTTTATATAGCATAAAGCTCAATTATCATAAACATCTATTTAATTATATCTTAAACATCTGTTTCTCAAAGAATGGTCCAAAGTTATCCTTCAAATTTGTTAGGTTTTCTGCCTTAATGTCTAGTCAAATCCTTTTTGGGAATGCAGAACTATTCAGAGTTGTCAATGGTGATTTTGTTTATAAACATTTTCATTTATTTAGAATTTTATGTTTACGTATAGAGTATATATTTTCTTTGAAAAATATGGGCTAATGTAAAATAATTGAAGCACTCAGCAGAATAAATAACAAAATTTCCAAAGACGGAGCCATTAAAGCTCCGTAGTGTGATCGGGTAAGTTGCATACTCAGTTTTAAGCTTAATTTTACTTCAATTTCTATGTGCCTTGGGAGCTACTTTTTAAGGAAGTAGTGAATCAAACATTGAGAATAAAATCATTTTAGCACACCGGTATAAGTATACAATAGGGGGGGCACTTTTATAATAAAAATATTTAAATAAAAAATAAATAGACTAAAGATTTATTTATGTACTAAAATTATATTTTTCTCTTATTTGATCCATTAATGCATCAAATGCTTGTTCATTGCTGCAAAATCTTCTCCAAATAAATTCATCTACATAAGAAGGTACGAAGTTACTCCTCGTCCCAAACATATATATTTGAATTTTCTTTTACATAAGGTCCAAGAACCATCAATTGCATTGGTGTTCACACCAGTTATTAAAACAATGAAATTTTCTGAATGATTTATTCATTGATGAACATATGACCCCATCATAGTCTAACCTATGGTAATGGTTCTTCAGTGTTTCTTCGAGGCCGCCTGAATACGTTGCAATTCATCAGACTAAAATGTAGTGCCGGTTAAAACAACACGTGTAATAACAGATTTCGAATATGCAATTTTGAGTTTGTTTTACCCGATGTGGATTTATTTGAGACCTGCTTCTGCAAACAAATATGTACTAGTTAAGTACGCTTGAATCTTTCACGAATTTCATTATACG